>OY856413.1:1040899696-1041257196 GCA_963693085.1 Alisma plantago-aquatica | reverse complement strand
TATATATATATATATATATATATATATATATATATATATATATATATATATATATATATATATATATATCAAAGCTTACTCTTTAAGTTATGAAAAATTGACGCAGCCAAATATTGGATATCAGAGGCAAAGTAGATATACAAAATGCGATGGATAATTTACAGCTCTCGCGGATATAGGCACTGAAGGCGGGACCAACAATAACAGAACGACCTTGGAGTCGTTGAAGACCAGAGTCATGACTGTGGAGGCCTCTATGTTGACATGACGGTGGAACAGCTTTCTGACGACCGGCACCGAAGTATCTCAAGTAATCACTGTAGGCTTTTCTCTACCAGTAAACTCCTTCAGCTTTGACACAGACAATGCCAGATCTAGAACACCGATATTACTTTATTAGGTAACCAGGTAATGAAGACTATATAGAGACACAAATTTAGAAATCACGGACCAATCAATGGCTTCAGGGCGGTCTGAGCATCCAGATTGTGCTTTGAGATATCTGGCTCATACTGCTCAACATAGATCCTAACAGTGGCTCCTGCTGATCCAGTTCCCTGTAAAATACCAATAAAATGTGTGGCAGGGTCAGGTTTTATCAAGTGCATCCACTTTTCAAAATATTTTAAGCTTACCGATAAGCGGAATATGATCCTTGATCCATCGCTGAAAACAAACCGGATCCCTTGCTTGGATGCAACACTACCATCCACCTGCATTAGTTGAGCAGATAACATGAACCATGGAGTCCAACAAGATGGACCATCCTTATGGGAAACATGGCACCGTGGCAGCATACAATCACCACATTCCAATGTATGTTGTGGAATTTAACTAAAGTCAACTTACAGGATCAGTATAAGAGAAATCATCAGCAAACTGAAGTCTGTAGTCACCTACAAGATGAAGCATCCAAGCACAAATAATGTTTTTATTTTTGTAATGGCAGCACAAATAATGCTTATTCATTCAAAACAAATCAGAAATAACAAGTGCAGAACTTTTACCATATTTATCACCGGCCTGGCTTGTCAAAATTACACTTCGAAGGTGTTCCATCATTTTATTGGCTCCCTCGGATTCACATTCCTAGAAAACCAAAAGATCATGATTCCTTCAAGCTCGTAACATACAAAAAAGAAAGCACAAGGAGGCACACAATCACCAATGCACAACAATAGTTTGATTGAGATTCATAAAGGCTATTCAACCAGGTGGCTTTTAGAAACCAGATACCATGCTAACCTTTGCTTGTGAATGTATGATTACAGTCCTCAATGCCAACATAGTAAGTGCATAACAGTGATACGATAACAATAGATTTTGAAGAGAAGTGAAAACATAGTTCAGATCGATTTTAGTTGTGGATTTAGCGAAACTAAGTTTGGAAGTGTTGTTGCGATTAACATGTGGGCGGAATGTCCCCCTCATTTAATGAGCTGACAGGGAGAACCTTACCATGATGTGTCCTAATCGTGATGGTTTGCACGATGGGTTAAGCGCAACTGACGCTTTTCATTGACCCAATTTTGTACACAACTTGAGCAACACTGCAAATGCAAATCGCAGTAGAGATAGTGATCTAGTTAGATATGGGTCCTAATAGACATGATTGCATTGATGGTCCAGGTAATGGGATTATCATAAATTCATAATTGTGACGGTGCTCCTGGATCATGAAAACAACATCCCATGAGCAAGACGGAAATCAACTTCTCCAAGATGGAGGTAACTAGGAAAGTGCTACTACGGTAATGATCGCAGAAAAATAGAGATCATTAGGATCGTTCTGACCAACTATGATAATCATCACAGAAATATTGGTCAGAGATTGCTAGATCATCATGCATGTAATGATGCACATGACAGCTGAACTCGATGCATGTCGGAGTAAGTATCATGACCATGGTGCATGGGATGCACATTGCCATGACCATGAAAATTGTTTATTCTGTGGTTATATATTAATTGGGTCAAACCAAGAAGACGTGCTATTGAAATGGGCAAACCCCATCCTTTAGGGTTGCAAATTCCGATTTCCTCTTTCTATATAAAGGGTCAGAATTAAGACCTTAGGACATGAACATCTCAATCACGAGTTTGACAAACACCTTTACTAGAAGAGTAGAAAGCTAGTGTGTTTGTTGAACTTGAGACCTTCATCATCAACTTGGGACGTGCACATGAGAAATTTAAACATCACTTGTGTGGATAACAGTAGAGGAAGGGATATCTACATGGACACATTGTGGTGAATGTCCAACCTAAAGATCTTTGACCCAACCTCCTTTCAGCAGACGACAGTATTGCATTAAGGTACGTCTTGTGTGCCTTCCCTCCAAATTAGAAGATCAACATGGAAACTCATTGGTTGACTTTCAAGGAGTTTTTTTTGTTTTCATCGTGCTTACCCTCTCTAATTCTCAATATAGACATGGCCAGGAAACAATTGGGATTTTTTTAGGACAAAGATAGGACGCCACTCAACCCAATTAGTAGTTGTGGCTGTTGCTCTTGTTTCTCGTACTTTTGCAGCAGTTACTTATGTTGTACTTGCTGTCATGGATGGCTGTATTACAAAGTTTGTCAATTTTAATACCTCACTAATTTTAAAGAATAATAATTATTTATTATTTATTTACTATTTCCTATTCTTACTCTTTGTATATAATGGATTAGCCCCATATTGTGTAATTGGGATGTTAAATGCCACCCAAGTATATATAACTAGGTCTGCCTTGTCCAAAATACAAGCACAAGTTGCTCTACCTCCATAATTTCTTAGTTAACATGGTATCAAGTAGAAATGTCCGCAACCCTAATTCAAGAACTCAAGCAATAGTTCACTCCTGATTACTGTAGCTTTCACTATTACTGGTGTTGCCCGTCCTCTACGGAAGTTGCTTTAGGTTGTCATCTCTATACTGGAAAATCATTTCAACCAACTCTGACGTCCGTCTCCCTCATCTTCATAGTGCAAGTCATCTCCACCACCTTGACAACCACCTCCTTCACTATGGCGGTCATCTCTATCATTTTCATCAAGCATCGGTGGTGATCTTCAACGTGGGTAAAGAAACCTTCTCCAAATCAGGATGAATGGTTCTTCCTCGACTCCATCCCTTTAGGTCGTTGTCTCGAAGGCTGTCTGTATCTCCAATTTTCTCTCTGAGATTGACAAGAAGCTCCCATGCGTCTACCCTTTGGTATTGGTCGGATCTCCCGATCACACCATTACTGGTGTTGCCCGTCCTCTACGGAGGTTGCTTTAGGTTGTCATCTCTATACTGGAAAATCATTTCAACCAACTCTGACGTCCGTCTCCCTCATCTTCATCCCTTTAGGTCGTTGTCTCGAAGGCTGTATGTATCTCCAATTTTCTCTCTGAGATTGACAAGAAGCTCCCCCGCGTCTACCCTTTGGTATTGGTCGGATCTCCCGATCACACCATTACTGGTGTTGCCCGTCCTCTACGGAAGTTGCTTTAGGTTGTCATCTCTATACTGGAAAATCATTTCAACCAACTCTGACGTCCGTCTCCCTCATCTTCATAGTGCAAGTCATCTCCACCACCTTGACAACCACCTCCTTCACTATGGCGGTCATCTCTATCATTTTCATCAAGCATCGGTGGTGATCTTCAACGTGGGTAAAGAAACCTTCTCCAAATCAGGATGAATGGTTCTTCCTCGACTCCATCCCTTTAGGTCGTCGTCTCGAAGGTTGTCTGTATCTCCAATTTTCTCTCTGAGATTGACAAGAAGCTCCCCCGCGTCTACCCTTTGGTATTGATCGGATCTCCCGATCACACCTGTCTTGGCGGCACGCTACACGCGTATATCTCGAAGTGTTGTTTTTCATCCAATCAAGAAGATACACTTTGTGTACTTTTTCTACATGACATGGTACTTTTCTTCGGAGCAAAGCTCCTCATCCTGGACAACCTACATGCCATGTAAATCAGCCACACGCCATATGATCGGCACACATTGTGTACTCCAACCCATGTCATGTCTCTACAAGTTTGTCTATCATCGCCAATTTTTCACACATAGGGCATGCCAAGCACACGTTGTGTATTCAAGAGTATGTACATCATCAACTATTTTTCGCATCATGAACCCTAAGTACACGCTATGTACTTTTCATGTTGTCGTCAATATCATGTTCCATCCTTAGTCTACATGTAGGATTTGATCAAATTCACTCTCCATCGTCACTAAGAAGAAAGAAATAGTGGCTCCCACACTGCAACCATCCCTCCTTGTCTGCCATCAAGTCATCACAAACTCAAAACTCAATGAGAAGAACTTCACTTAAAGGAGTTGCACCGTAAAGATCTAGTTCAAAGGACAAAGGAAATCAAATATCTTATAGAGTGTCCTCTTACGTGAGACACTCTAGAACAATGGGAACAAAGTCATACATATCTTTTGTCTATTCTATGGAATTCTATGGAGGCTCACGTGGCTGATCTCACTGACCACTTTGAGATGTGCAAACAGTCTAGGATCATCTTCACTTGATGTACTCATCAAACATTTTCACATTTGTATGACATGACATAAAAATGCATAATCTACGACAAGATGACTACAAATTGACTCAATGTAATGGCAAAGTCACTCACATCACTAACGACCTTCATGCCTTACTTCCTGTCTTCCAAGTTTATGGAGCTTCAAAAATAGAGGGATCTTTGTCATCCAATTCCTCGTTGAACTCCCACGTGAGTATGAAGGGGTGTGTAGTCAAATTCATAATGAAACTAACCTTCCTTTTCTTGTTGAAGCAGACAAATGCGTCTCACACATTTTTGGAGCAAACCATTCATACTACCACTTCCCTCTACACGTGGAAGGGGATGTAGAGGACAAGGAGGCAAATCCACTAGAGCATGGTTCAAAATTTCAGTCAAAATCTCAAAATTTGTTTTCAATAGGTATCGGACATGGAGATGCACCTGTCCAGAAATAGAAAGTAAAATTACGAAATTCCGAGAGAAATTCCACCGGGGGAGTGAAATTTTGACAAAATACATAAATTTTGTTGAAAAAAGGCTAGTTTGGGCATGCATTTGAAACACAACCGAAAAGGGTTCACAACTTTAAAAATCAACTGCCCAAATCTTGATGTACTTGGAGGGTTACTTCTTCAGTGATTCTTTTGCATTCTCTTGCTCTTGAAGGCGTGTTCTTCAAATTTAAGGTAAGTTTAATCTCTCTGCTTCCCATCTACATCTATTTCTTCCACTTTTACCCCATCTTGATTAAAAGATTACTTCGATGTTGCAAGTTGCAAGTGATAGACTACAACTTAAACTCGAGGATTTATGAAATAATGCTATAAATTACATATAGATATAATTAATTTACAAATCCAACTCGATATATATCCTATCTATCAAGATAATAGATAAAATATTTTCGAAATGAGCTTTTTAAAGTTTTTTTAAAGCTATATTCATATATATTATGAACACTTAACAAATGTTGAAATTTAAATAAATATTTTATATTAAAGATGTCATAACAATGATTTACAACTATGTAATACTTTGAATATTAATTATATATAATTTTAGACCTTAATATAAAAAACTGAAATAATTTAGAATTTAGATGTATGATGTTTAGTTACATAGATCAAATGTCAACTATGAATGGAAATAATATATAGTTAAACGTATTCAATTGATATATTTAATAAATTACACTATTAGTATCAACTAATTTTAGTAGTTTGTCCCAATTTTATGAATAATATCATGCCTAAATTGAGAATACCTTTAGTATTTTCACTCTTTGATGATCTATAGTGTAAGCTATAAAGTATCAATTGAAATTGATTATTAACGTGATGACCTATAAAATAATTCCTTCATTATGTTATTGAACATGTCATCAAAATCCCCTTCGATACAGTTCTCAATCTTTTCACACAAGTAGGACCCCCCAATCAAGATCAATATATGATTATTATTGCATAAACAAGTGTGTTTATGTATGTAGATCATCCTGGTTAAATTTCGTGACTTAATTCCTTTATTTGGTCATCGAGATCTTGTATCGAAATCTTGTGCCAAAATAAGCTTAAATGTTGAAATTTATGTTTCTAAGCCATCGGAAATGACGTCGAAACCAAAATTTTAAACCATGCAATAGAGGATGAGGGCCGTCCAGAATGTACTCACCATGGTGCTAAACATCCTCAACATCTGGCAATATATCCTCGATGTTACATATGTCTATGCCTGTCGATGTCGAAACCAAGTAAACTTCCATGCCCCATTGGTTGCCTACTTGTTGACATGTGTCAATTACTTCAGCCTAGTTGGTGATGAAATCGACTCAGCTAGCTCGAAACCTCCCGTCTTCTCGATGATCTTTGTAGTTATTATTGTTGCACACATAGTGAGGGCATAACGAAGCTTGTAAGAAACTGTTTTTGACATTTAGATGACCATTTCCTTGGTTTCTAACTAGAGAATAATGATAAGTTTATTCCACTACTAAATTTCCACAAGTTTTGCAAAATTTGGTGTAGACCTGATACCATTTCACCTCTCTTCTTTTTCCCCTCTTTACAAATTGAAGTATTTGGAAATAAGCTCATGTTTTTTTAATTCTAGAATGTGATCCGATTGGGATGTCTGTAGATACTAAACACCACATATATAGAACAAATTTAAGCTCTAAACATTTCGTATAGAAGATTATAGATGGAGTATGTGTTTACTAAAAATTTGATATTTTATGCCAAATTCCCTCGCAATCTCACTACCTTTTAGCTTATTTCGTGTCGAAGTGTTAGTCCGAAACTTCCTTAAAGCTTCCTTATATGTTCCACAAACTTCCACTTCCATACCTGTCGAAGTTGACACTCAGACAACGTCTTGTACATTTGTCGTGACTGTGTTTTTCTACATATGTAGACATGTATGGATGGCTATATATAAACATATATTTACTTTTGAAGCTGGTTGATGAAATCTATCAATTTTGATCATGAAATCACTACTTTTAGCTTAACTTTTGTCAAAAATATGTCGAAGTTTGGTTGTAAAAATCCTCGAAGTTTCCACAAACTTCCACATCCACACATGTCAAAGTTGACTCGAAGTCGAAATCCTATTCCATGGTACTCACTGTGGGAAGAAAAAACACTAGAAAAAAATTTGCTATGAGATCCATGGGTATCCATTTCAATCTTCAACTGTCGCTCTTGCATCTACTGAGGAAACTCTAGAAGACACCATGCATAATATCCAAGTAATGGCGAAAGATATAATCAGTTCAACCAGTTCAAAGCATCTCAGCAAGCCTCTCCATCTATTTCTTAAGTTGCCTCCTTCACTCATGGCCGAGTGTCTACTGCATGTATCTCTCAGTCTTCCCATACATGTACGTCTTCTTGGGTTCTCAACTCTAGTGCAATATATCATGTTACAGGTACACCAGTCTCATATTGAGTCTTAACAAGTTAGAATGTGAGTCACGTCAGTTAGGCAATCGATCTAGGGACATTCATTCAGATGTCTGGGGACCTTGACGATTTCCATCAAGTTAGGTCATAAAATTGTCTCTTTCATTGATGACTTTTCTCAAGTAGCATGGTTGTATTTGATTAAAGATCGTTTCAAAATTTCCTATAATACAAAGCTTTATCACAAAATTAAAAACTATTTCTATCTTGAGACCTTTTTCCAGATGGCCAAGATGTCCTTTATTCAAATATTTCTTTCATTGGATGCCCATCTCTCATGGCCTCTATATCCACTAGCTATAAAAAAATGCAATTCCTCAACATGGATGTAAGAAGAAATGAAGAAGGAAGAAGACAGGAACACCTATCACATGTCGGCTGCAAGATGCAGCAAAACGTTAGTAGGGCTTGAGCCTACACACTTGTATATATATATTAGGGTAAGTACATGAGGTACAAAGAGAGAAAAAGAATAAAAACTAAATTTCATAAGCAAAATAGATCTTCCGTTGGCTTGCCGTTCCGCCGCTGTGCCGGTGTCGATACCATCGACTTAAGTGTCGATGGTATCGACAGAATATTGTCTTGCGCTTGAACCAATCTCGATACTATCGACATGTGTGTCGATAGTATCGACCGGGATGCAGCTTGCTTCAACTTGAACCTGAACTGATCTCGATACTATCGACAGAGTGTCGATAGTATCGACCGGGATGCAGGTTGCTTCACACTCCTCCTCAAGCTGGAGAGTACACATCATGTATGCCTAGCTTGCCGCAGAGTCTCTGAAAGATTGCTGAACCCAAAGGCTTTGTCAGAATATCTGCTAGTTGATCTTCAGACCTGACATATGGAGTCACAATTGTGCCGTCTTTTATTTGATCACGAATAAAATGGCAATCAACATTTATGTGTTTTGTACGCTCATGAAAGATAGGATTCCTGGCAATGTGCATAGCAGATTGATTGTCACACTTGAGCTCCATAGAAGGTAGAAGAGAAATTTGTAATTCAGATAAAACAGATTTGACCCATTTTAATTCACAGCATGCATGGGCCATAGCACGGTATTTAGCCTCAGTGCTAGATCTAGCAACCACATGTTGCTTCTTACTTTTCCATGTGATAAGATGATCACCTAGAAAGGTACAATAGCCTGATGTAGATCTCCTATCAGTATAATCACCAGCCCAGTCAGCATCTGAATATCCTGTGAGAGACAGAGTAGATGGAGGTGCCTTTGGTCTAGAATATGTGATACCCTTACCGGGAGCATTTTTCAGATACCTCAGAATTCTGCAGACTGCTGTCCAGTGTGATTGTCGCGGATAATGCATATATTGGCTGACCACGCCCACAACAAATGAAATATCAGGTCGGGTGACTGTTAGATATATTAACTTACCCACTATTCTCCTGTAATATTCTGAATCTTGATACTCAGCATCATCAACCACCTCTTTGATGTGATAATCCATTGGTGTAGATACCAGTTTAGATTCAGCCATGCCTGTCTCCTGTAACAAATCAAGCACATATTTTCTCTGAGATAAATTGACACCTGCATGAGATCTAAGCACTTCAATGCCTAGAAAGTATCTTAGTTTGCCCAGATCCTTTGTATGGAAGTGTTTTTGCAAACCCTCTTTGACACGAGATATTCCCATGGTGTCACTGCCAGTAATTACTATGTCATCAACATATACAATAAGAATAATGGATCCACGGGAAGAGCTGGAGTAAAATAAGGAATGATCAGTCTTGGAGCGAGAAAAACCCATCTGAAGAATAACTTCACTGAACTTGTCAAACCAAGCTCTAGGTGACTGTTTCAGCCCATAAATAGCCTTTTTTAATTTGCATACTTTCTTACACTCCCCCCTGAGCAACAAACCCAGGAGGTTGCTCCATATATACTTCTTCCTGTAGATCACCATGGAGAAAAGCATTCTTTACACCTAGCTGATATAGTGGCCAATCAAAGGTAGTAGCAAGAGAAATAATGATCCACACAAAATTCAGGCTAGCAACAGGAGAAAATGTTTCAAAGAAGTCAACACCATAGGTTTGGGTGTAGCCCTTTGCAACCAATCGGGCTTTCAACCGTTCAACTGATCCATCCGGATTGTGTTTAATAGTGAAAACCCATCTACAGCCTACTACTTTCTTTCCTGCAGGAAGATCAACCAGATCCCAAGTACCATTATTTAAGAGAGCTGACATTTCAAGTTGCATAGCCTGTGTCCAGCCACTGTTCTTCATAGCATCATAATGGTTTCTTGGTATAGACACAGAATCAATCCCAATAGCGAATGCACGGGCCTGCTTAGACAGATGAGACAGACAACATACATTTGTAATAGGGTGTTTAATAGTACAGGACCTAGTACCTTTCCGAACAACAATAGGAAGGTTGAGATCTGATGTCTCTGTAGGATTCTCTTGAGTAGAAGGCGGTGATGAGGGCTCAGGGACTGCTGCCGCTACTTCTTCTGGATCCTGCCTGCCTCGCCTATGGTATACATGTGTGTATAGCTCAATGGTAGGTGTATCTCCTGCTTGTTCATCCGGAATAGAAGTAAAATCCGGAATGATAGGTGGCACTCCCTCACTCTGCACCGATGGTGCCAGTCTCTCATTTTGTATTTTTGGTGGCTCTCCCTCTCTCAACTGCTCCCCCTTGCTCATAGCATTAGAGAAATATGGAGTGGTCTCATGGAAAGTGACGTCCCTAGACACAAACATGCGGCGAAGACTAGGACAGTAACACTTGTATCCTTTGCCCGTAGTGGAGTAACCCAGGAACAGTGTTTTAATGGACCTAGGAGACAACTTGTCGGTCTTAGGGTCAAAGTTATGGACAAAGGAAGTGCAACCAAACACTCTAAGAGGAATAGGATAGGGAGAGTCCTTGGGACGCAATATAGAAAAAGGAGTCTGTCCTTGAAGAACAGAAGAAGGTTGCCTATTAATCAAGAAACAAGCAGTTAAAAGAGCTTCAGACCAAAACTTCTTGGGCACATTAGATTGAAACATAATAGATCGAGCAATATCAAGAAGATGGCGATTCTTCCTCTCTGCCACCCCATTTTGCTGAGGGGTGTGAGGACAAGATGTGCGGTGAATCATACCAACCGAGCTACAAAAATCAGACATAGCCTTTTGAACATACTCCAAAGCATTATCAGACTGAAGAATTTTTATATTGCAATCAAACTGGACTTTAATTTCAGTATGAAAATGTTTCACAATAGACAACACGGACTCTCTACTTTTAAGAAGGTAGATCCATGTCATGCGTGAGAAATCATCGACAAAGGAGATAAAATAACGAAAACCATTATAACTCTGGTCTTTTACAGGACCCCACACATCACTATGCACTAACTCAAAGGGACAAGAAGCCCGCTTATTGACTCGACTAGGATAGGATAACCTATGGTGCTTTCCCAGTTGACATGACTGATACTCTAAGGAAGATAATTGGGACAAATCTGGTTCCAACTTCCGCAGGTTCTCCAAAGAAGGATGTCCATATCTGCAATGCCATAGTAAGGGGGAACCACTCAACAGGATAGATGGAGCAGGAGCAGGCATTTGGCGAGGTAGACTATCACCGTTGAAAAGGTAGAGATCACCTTTCCTAGGCCCCCCACCAATCGTCTTCATACTCTTGAGATCCTGTAATATAAAACAAGAAGGTCCAAATATTACCCAACATTTTAGAGTGTCAATCAGTTTTGCAACAGAAAGAAGATTAAAAGGAAATTCAGGCACAAAGTGAACTGATTTAAGATCAATCTTGGGTGTTAGGGAGACAGATCCACTAGCTAAAACTCTTTTCACTGAACCATATGCCAGTGTAACAGATTGGTGAGGAATAGATGAGTCAATAGTGTGGAGCAATCTCCTCATGCCAGTCATATGCTGTGAGGCGCCAGAGTCAACCACCCAAGATGAGGATGAGCCAGATGCTATGAGAGATGTAGCCTGATTACCAGCTGTAGATGCCAGATTTGCCGATGAAGAAGATGATGATGACCCCATACTCATGTGTTGTGTCGCCTGAATGAACCGATCATATTCTTCTTGAGTGAGAGTGATGTCGGTGCCAGAGGTAGTACCCACAGTTGTAGAGGATGAGGATCCTGTGATGGTGGCACAATGTGCTGCCCCCACAGGTGGTGCAGCAGGTCTTCCATGTTTCTTCCAACACTTCTCCACTGTATGTCCTGGTTTGTCACAAAAGGTACATTTCGGACGTGTCCCACGCCCTCTACCCATACCGGGGCGTCCTCCTCGTACCGCAGCAGCAACAGACGCATGAGATTCTCTAGAAGTTATATCAGGAACAAAGGAAGCAGACTCAAACAGTGATTGCTGGATCCTTGAATAAGCCTCCACAAGACTGGGTAGTTTATCAGTAGCCAAGATAACGCTCCGAGCGAAGCTACAAGTCGAGTTAAGCCCAGATAAGAATTTGGCTGTAACCAAATCATCTCTATCCTTTATCTGTTCTGCAACAGTCACAGGATGATAATAACTTAGCTCTTGAGCAAGAACCTGAATCGCCCCAAAATACTCCTCAAGAGATCGGTCACCCTGTTTTTCAGCAAACAGACGATCATAGATCATAAACTGACGGAGAGCATTCTTCTCTTGAGAGTAATGTTGCTTCACTACGTCCCATATTTCCTTGGTCGTAGAGTAGAACATGAACCTTGTGGCGATTGCAGATTCCATACTATTCCACAGCCAAGTCTTCACAAGACTTTCATGTCGCTTCCATTCAGCATACCCTTCGTCAGTAGATGCCTTGGGACCCGAGTCAACATGCCTTGCTCTGTCACGAGCCTCCAAGACGGTGTGGATGGCGTTCATCCATAGAAGATAATTTTTCCCGTTGAGTTTGATGGAGGCGATAGGTGACACCTCGTTGTAGATCATAGGTGTCTTGATATCCTCCATTGTAGAACGGAATATATGACGGATTGATACACGTCAAAGAAGATGTGGTGACGGAGAGATACACGTCACACACAGAAGAAAAACAAGGAGAAATGCGTTACTGACGCATTCACAGCCTCCAAATGATATTCCTAATCACACATGGAGGTGTGACTAGGATGATGATTGAGACGAAACTAGTCCTCCGGTGGTGTTTTTAGATGATCATTGGATCACCTGGAGATCCTCAACCGCTTTGTGATAGTGGCTACGGTAGAGTTAGATATCTACCGCAAACCCAGAGTAGCCAACGGTGGTTCTTCGCAGCAGATTATGCCAAGACGACGGGTGGGAAGCAGCCGGCCTTTAAGGAGAGAGAAACCTGGAGAGATCCTCCGGAGAGAGAAAGGAGAAGCCCTAGATCGATCTCCGCTCTGATACCATGTAAGAAGAAATGAAGAACGAAGAAGACAGGAACACCTATCACATGTCGGCTGCAAGATGCAGCAAAACGTTAGTAGGGCTTGAGCCTACACACTTGTATATATATATATTAGGGTAAGTACATGAGGTACAAAGAGAGAAAAAGAATAAAAACTAAATTTCATAAGAAAAATAGATCTGTCGCTGGCTTGCCGTTCCGCCGCTGTGCCGGTGTCGATACCATCGACTTGAGTGTCGATGGTATCGACCGAATATTGTCTTGCGCCTGAACCAATCTCGATACTATCGACATGTGTGTCGATAGTATCGACCGGGATGCAGCTTGCTTCAACTTGAACCTGAACTGATCTCGATAGTATCGACAGAGTGTCGATAGTATCGACCGGGATGCAGGTTGCTTCACAATGGACATATCAGAAGAAATTACATGGATCAACGTCTGGTATTTTATTGCTCAGGAGGAGTCTAATCTTGTCTTCAGGCTCCACATATCCATCAACGGTCTTACAAAGTCTCTGAGCGCTTGGTTTGGAAAGTCTAGTCATTCACTTTTGGAGTTTGGTCTTCTATGATCTACACTTGATCATTATGTTCTCTATCAATAGAATATTCTTCAACTCAGGCAGTTCCTTCAAAGCAAATTCCACATTAAGGACTAAAATACTTTATTGGTGTTGAGGTGGCTAGATCTCGAGATGGAACTGCCATCTCACAACCAAGGTTTTAGAATGTGTGAGGCGCAACTAGGCATTTTTATCTCAATCAGGCAAGGTGTAACCTTCGTGAAGGTTGAGGCATAAACCTTAGAAAAGTAAGAGTCACATATATAAAATATGTAAAACAATATACAAATTTATATAATTATATATAAATAGACTAAATGTAATATCAAACAATAGATTTGAGAGCAAACTGATTATTTGGACCCAAATTCTGGTCTCGGCACATTTACCATGGAAAAACTAACCCGAGCACTAAAAAAAAAGTCGCCCATAACTTTTAACCCCTTACCAAACCCTCTGCCCTAAACCTCATGTCTCCCATGACCTCCCGTTCTAAACATCCCCAATCTGTGCTTGTACCACATGTCGCTGCATGGAGCAACACATGTTTTCGTCGAGAGTAGTTGCATGCACTGCGACTGCTGGAAAGAGCAGCAACAGTCGCAACTGCCACGAGGAGCAACATTAACTGCCGATGTTGTGTGCAGTAGTAACCGCTGCAAGGAGCTATATTAGTAGTCGCCGCTGTGAGGAGTCACAATGGAAGAAGCCGCCACCACAAAGAGGAGCAACAACAGAGGAAGTCACCTCCACAAAGAGGAGCATCAATATCAACGCCACCACTACAAAAGGAGTGGCAGCCTCCGCCTCTGTCATCGGTAGGCCTTCTCTCCCCTTCCGCCTTCTCCTTCCCCTCCTCTCCTTCCTCTTAGAGGCTTACACCTCACAGAAGTGTGGCTTCCACCTCAGACAATGCGGTTGAGGCATGCGCCTCAGAGTACACCGGGGGGCTACCTCGCCCGGAGGCACATGCCTTGGATACCTCAAGGTGCACCTATTAATACCATGCTCACAATGAAAGTACACTTGATCTTCTTGAAGATGCATGCATGCTAGGGGGAAACATACATATACTCTGATTGATCCAAAAGTAAAGCTTCATAAGGATCGAGTGAAGCCACAAAAAATCAATGGAGGTACAAAAGGCTAGTGAGGAAACTCATTTATCTCATTGTCACTTGTCTAAATATATCCTTTGCTACTAGCATAATTAGTTAATTTATGGACAAACCATGTGTTGGCAATGTCGGAGGTTGTGTTTTAGAATTTTTTACGCGTCAAAAGAAGTTCAGGCGATGAAATGTCATATCATAATCATGGATTCACGGCTTCTCTTGTATTGATTGGGCAAGTTGTGTCATTGATCGGCGGTCTGCCTTAGGATATTCTGTATTTGTAGGAGGTAATCTTGTGTCCAAACAATGGTGGTCAGTCTATTGTCGAGTCAGAGTTTACAGTGATGACCCATGTGCCCAGTGATCGCTTTTGGGTCTAGAATCTATCGGAGAAGGTTGGGTATAATTGGTCAGATGCAATGGAGTTACATTGGTGTAATCAAGTGGTTCTCCATATTGCTTCAAATCCAACTTTTCACAAACAAACAAAACACAGAGGTTGATTGTTATCTCATTCCTGGGAAAAAAGTGAAGATCAACAAGTCAATCTTGTTCATGTCCGATCAGAAAACCAAGTGGCAGATCTTTTTGCTAAGTCCCTTATTGGGTATCAGGTCAAGTTTCTATGTAACAAGCTTAGTGCTTATGATATATATGCACCAGCTTGAGGGCAATTGTTAGAATTATAAGTATTCATTATTATTTATTATTTTAGTTCCTTAATACCTATTCCTGCTCTACGTATATATGGGATTAGTCCCATACCATGTAACTGGGTTGTTGGCTACCACCCAAGTCTATATAAATAGGTGTGCCCTGTCCATAATACAAACACAAGTTACCTGCCTCTATGATCTCTTTGTTACTAGTTTTACATCACTTTTACTTATTAGCATATTTTAATTAAAAAAATCAAAGCAGATAGAACCACAATCCTTTTTAGTAATTTCATATTTATTGTCTATGAATGTTACACCTATATGCATCTGTTGGATAAAAATATATACCTTTTTATTAGTCAAAGTAATGTGATGGGAGGAAATAATATATGCAAGATGCATCTAACCTCTAGAGTTTGTTCAAAAGTAGGAATTTACATAGGCCTTAAACTAGTAGTAAATAAATCGGCATGTGTAGAGTATTACGAGTAATGATGTTAGTTTATCCAATCTTGAACATTTATAATTCTAGTTTTTCAATGTTTCAAATATGTATATGTATGTTAACATCGTGTACTATATCATGCGCATATCGTGTTTGTAACATACTAACATGTATATGAAAACCTTGCCACGTATGTCTCCAGAAATGAAATCCTGCTACTTTGGTGTCCAATCAGCTAGTGATATAGACACTTGTTGCTTAGAGTGAAGCATTACTATGACGCCTCTATGAGCTTCCATGATTTAGCAAACCAGTGTTCTACATGTGGGAGCTTCCATGCTGCAGTGAGCCAATGCTCTACCTGTAGATATGGTTATGTAAACTCAGCTTTGTTGGCATGTGGCATACTACTATACACCTATTTTTTATTAGTGAAATATTCACTATTTCAATCTAATGATGCTACTAACTATTTCAGGTTCACATGATTTAGATAATCAATGTTAAGGACAAGCATTGCAATTTTGATGATGTTTTATTAACAATGCAATGTATAAAGTGTTTTTGTCCATTTATATTTTGTCTAAGGGAGCTTAATTTCTACCCCTCTAGACTTACTTTCAAGATAAACAAGCATCATGCTTGCTATAGGGACATAGTTCTGTAAGGAGGCAACATATGAAGGCGCAAAGGGCGAATGATGGATCATGGATGTGATAAAGATGGACTATATGATAGGTAAGGCTGTGCATAATGTTCTCCATGTTCTCTATGAGTACTTTTGGGATCTTCCTAGTAATACTAAACTTGTTTGGGGCCTTGTCCAATTATCAGGGGTCTAATAGACTGATGTGAGTCATGCTGTGTTAACAGAATACTGCAGATCGTCATTTCGGTGGGTCTTTGGGCTATGTCGTAGAGGTCAGCCTCTGATGTATGTACATAGAGCCTTTAGGACCAAATTTACTGCTACTCCGTAAGTGGGTTGCTAATGTCAGTAGGGACATTCGTCATATAACATATAGAAATTTAAAAAAAATACAAAATTCTAGAAATAATCAAATTTTGAAGGGTAAAAGGTAAGGAAATTCTGGAAAGAAAAAAGTTGCATAGAATGTTCCCAGTTCATTTCATCTTGATTTGGTTGTTATTCACTAGTCACTAGTCACTACTTTATGCAATCATACTGAACAAAGAGAAATTACAAGATAGAGCATGCAATGCATGCACAATGCTGATAGCAATAATATGCAGCAACATATCATAGTGAATTAGATGTCATGACAGAAATGCACATAGTTTTAGCAAAACAGCAGGGAGCACATTGAGTTACACCATCATCTACACCTGTTTACAAGCCTGAATGTGTTATAAAGTTAGGGGTTGTAGAAATTACAAGATGGAAGTAAGGATTGAGCCTCTTCTTTTCTAAGATGCAATGCAAGTTGTAAGACAGATGGAGGATGATGCCCACTAGCATAATTCCCTGAAGACTATGCCTTATTTGTAAACATCACACCCGGCAACTATGACTCAAACAGTAGGCACTTCATTATTCAAGCTATGGTTGAAGAAGCCATAGTTTCAGTCTTAACTTGCTTGGGATTCAGAGACTGGAGTTTCAATATCCTAGAAAACATCAAACTGTCCAAAGAGATGATTCATAGGTGCATGAGGCAGAAATAAAAATGTTAATGCCAGCGGTGACTCGATGATGCTGAAATATCAACATCCACTTTTGGTGGTTCCTTCTCATCTATGTGTACAACAATGCAGCTTGTTCTATTCTCAGATGACGTGTAACAGTGTAAGGGCCATTGATCTCCAGTGATCAATGACAATGGTTGCATAATGAACCTCTGACCTCGATTATGCAAGCTGTAGATTTGCGCATGGAGATTCATACTCACCCATATAACAGGCATCAACTCATTACTACCTCCTTACCAATAACTATTCAATGATAGGTCACATTCTTTACTTGGCATTTTACCAAGTGTGTCGATTATGATATTATTCCATCAGAAGCACATCATTCCTAAAGATATTGGTCGCATGATAGATAATCTTTGCATGATGGCTTCAACAACTTATACTTGTTTTGGGTTCATGGTCACACTATGTATCGAACTATTAATTTTTTGAAAGACATACAGGGGGAGATCATATTCATTCAAACCCCTAAATCCTAATGCGCAGAAACTCGTGACCATTAAGAATGCCCAACGCGACCTTACAAAAAACATCCTCACTATATGCACCACTTTCATTGTATTATCATGATGCTGAAAAATAGTCCACTACAAAACATTGTTCTCTCCATGTAACCGTATATATCTAAGTGCTACGGTTATCATCAACTACATGCCTAGAGTAATCTAATCTGCCCACATCCATCCTGCACCCCCCCCCCCAACCGAAGACAGCATCTATGCTGCCCTGATAAAAACATTACTCACCAGACCAGCTCCAAATTTAGCCAAACAAACAGCCAACATATTGGCATATATTAGTTATGTACATGCTGAAAGCGAGCTACTAACCTATAAGACGCTCATCACCTGCTGTAAGCACCAACAGACAATCTTGTGTCCACCAACCAAAAGGAACAGACAATTGAACATCATCGAACTCTGTCACCCCTAGGTCATGGCAAAACATTTCGCAGAGGGTCACCCCTAAAGCAAGGGCATCCATACTGCTCTCAAGCCAATCCCAGCCCTCCACTGGTGCAATAAAACCCCACACAATCTTCCCTGCTGCATTCCGTAACATAGGTGCATGAGACAGAAATAAAAATGTTAATGCTAGCAGTGAGTCGATGATGCTGAAATATCGACATCCACTTTTAGTAGTTCCTTCTCATCTATGTGTACATCAATGCGGCTTGTTCTATTCTCAGATGACGTGTAAGGGCCATTGATCCCCAGCGATCAATGACCATGGTTGTATAATGAACCTTTGACCTCGATTATGCAAGCAGTAGATTTGGATATGGAGATTCATACTCAACCATATCACAGGCATCAACTCATTACTACCTCCTTACCAATAACTATTCAATGATCGGTCACATTTTTTACCGGGCATTTTACCCAGTGTATTAATTATGATATTATTCCATCAGAAGCACATCATCTCTTACATATATTGGTGGCATGATAGATACTCTTAACATGATGGCTTCAACAACTTATACTTCTTTTGGGTTCACGGTCACACTATGTATCGAAATATTAATTTTTTTGAAAGACAAAACAGGGGAGATCATATTCATCCAAACCCCTAAATCCTAACGCGCAGAAACTCATGACCATCAAGAATTGCCAACGCTACCTTACAAAAAACACCCTCACTATAAACACCACTTTTATTGTATTATCATGACGCTGAAAAAATAGTCCACTACAAAACATTGTTCTCTCCACTTCACCGTATATATCTAAGTGCTATAGCTATCATCAACTACACGCCTAGAGTAATCTAATCTGCCCACGTCCATCCTGCACCCCCCCCCCCGGACCGAAGACAGCATCTATGCTGCCCTGATAAAGACATATTGATTCACAAGACCGGCTCCAAATGTAGCCAAACAAACAGCCAACATGTTGGCTTATATACATGCTGAAAACCAGCTACTAGCCTATAAGACGCTCATAACCTGCTGTAACCTCCAACAGACAATCTTGCATCCACCAACCGAAAGGAACAAACAATAGAAATCATTGAACTCTGTCACCCCCAGGTCATGGCAAAACAATTCGCAGAGGGTCACCCTTAAAGCGAGGGCCTCCATACTGCTGTCAAGCCAATCCCAGCCCTCCACTGGTGTATAAAACCCACGCAATCTTCCCTGCTGCATTCCTTAGCATCCCCCCCCCCACACACACACGCGATGCTTAAGCATTGTGAATCCCATTGCTTCTAGCCCAGTGGTATAATGGCTTTCTTCAACCAACTGTTAACTTACCTTCTCACGTTTTCAAAAATTTGGGGAGTTGATATAGGACAAGTTGGCTGTGCAATATGCATCACGTTAAATTGTTCATTTATACTATAGGAGTATATAGCCTATTTAGTTAATAGGTTATTAGTCTATTGTCTACATGGGTCTGTTGCCCATGGCCCATTAGGGTTAAGTCGCTTCCTTTGTGCCTCATTGTAATAGCCTCCTCTCCTATATATATAGGACAGGGGTGTACATATGAAGATAACAACACAACATTATAGTACACACTTCTTAACATGGTATCAGAGCAGTAGAGAGAACCTTAGCCTCCGCCTCCCTTCCCTCTTTTCTCGGCCGCCCCTTCTATCCCTAGCAGCCGACCGCCCTCTCTCTCCTAGAGAGAGTAACATGGGGAGCACCCCCGCCTGCGGGGGGGCGCCGCCGCCTCTTCCATGGCATAGGCCGGCTGCCCGCTAGGAACTTCCGACCTCCATGGCTCTTTCTCCCACTTTCACATAGATCTGTACGCCAGCGTCAACCTTCCCGGCGTACAATCTATGTTTTCCGATTCAAAGCTATCCGTCGGCGCCATCCTTTCAGGCAATCTATCTTTAGTCTATCTGTGTCTTTGGACGACGCCATCATTCCCGTCCAGATCTATCTGTCAGTCGTCACCTTCCCTGAAGATCCATTGGTCAAGCAGCTCCAGCCGCCGCCGTTGAAGCAACCACGCCAAGCACAACTACTTTCCGCTCCAACAGACGCCACCATCGTCTTCACCGCCGAGTTGCCCTGTCGTCTCCGCGTCGAGCCGCCGCCCATCCATTATCTCTGCATCCACGCTCCATCACTCCACTGTTACACCGCTTCTCGGGACCCTGGACGGCGCTAATTCCCGTCTAGATCCGACCGTGGTCAAGCAAGGAGTCACCTCTGTACATGATCAAAGGAGTACAACAGACGACGTTAATTCTCGTCGACCTATGGTGCTAATTCCCGGGGTATTTGTCTCCTTGACGACGCCAATTCCCGTTGAGATCGTGCATCAGTCGCCGCCGACACGGCGTGTTGTCCAAACAACACGGCATGTCGCGCTACAGAAATCACCTTGACGGCGCGGAGTTTCACCCAGAAAGCAAAAGACATGGCGTGTCGCTCAAAACACATGTCGTGTTCGATTCCAGAAATCTTCCTGACAGCACCAATCGCAACAAACACGACGTGTCGGCGAACAGCAGAGTCACACCTCCGACTTCAGACACGGCGTGTCCACTTGGAACACGAAGTGCCCCCGGATATCCATTTCACGCCTCCGACATCCGACACGACGTATCGCATTTTCACACAGTGTGTTGCAAGGAGTCAGTCAGTTTTCAACGAAGGAGCTACACGACGTGTCAGCAATACTAACGGTGTGCTATCAGGAGTCTGTCTCTCACCCCTGACAAGTTACACGACGTGTCCAATCATAGACACAGTGTGTCTGAAGCAGTCAGAACACTTCCAGTTCTAGTTTGACGTCCTCCAAAGGTCCATCTCTCCTCCAATGTTTGATGATAATCGGATCCTATTCTTATTTTTTGACCCAGCAAATTTTTCGCGGGGGCTCTGCCCCCTTTTTTGGTCAAGAAAAGATCCATTTATTTTCTCTGACCGGATCTTAATCAGGTGTGTTTTGCATATTGATTCTGGTTATCGATTTTCATACCGAGAAACCATTCTGGCAGTGCCACTTCCTCCCCTACTGAGCAAAATTCCGATAGTGTATCTCCTCTTTCTACCGATGCTTCCATTCCGGTAGTCTACTTTTTGTTCTTCTCTACACACTACACCTCTCGGTTTACCCTCTCCCTTTCCGACCTTCACACCCATCATGTGTGCGTCTTTCCACGTGCGGGGGGGGTCATATTTCCCTTTGTTCCACACCTTCTACTCACTCTCGTCGTATTTGGTGTGCGGGGGGGAATAGAGGATATGAGGAGAGAGACATGAGATGAGATGAGATGATATATTTCGGGCTATCATCATGGTGCTTCATATTGTTTAGCACATCTGGTTTCCTGATGTCTTTGTGGCACATCATTCCCACTTAGCATCACATTACTTTTCAAACAACATTGAAGGATCTTACATATACTGCATTGACACTAAGACTCCCGCGTTCGTACCGCATTATGTACGTCAGGACAGGAGCTTGCTGCGTATTCCAACTCTAGTCCCTTTGGTGTTGATGACGTTCCAGTTGATCATCCATGTTGCATTGATGGTGTTCCAGATAGTTGCTTCTTCATCTTCGAAGCTCGTCATCTTCAAACCTGTGCCAATTTTGTATCTGCAAGGATTCATCCAGAGTGATCTTCACCGAGCTACTTCGTCATGTCTTCTCTGAGTTGCATTTGCTTCTTTTACGTGTTGAGACGACACCTCAGCACCTCGCCAGCGTGTTCGTGCCACATTATGCACATCGGTGGTCATCTGCGCTTATTCCAGTTGGCTACACTTCTCAGACAATTCAGAGACATCTCCACTACTACATCAACACTGTACCTCTGCATTCGTGTCGTGTTATGTATGTGTGATGTGTTGAGTGCGCTTATTCCACTCCACATTCCTCTCCAGTGAAGATGGCGTAGTCGTGGTATTTATGATTGTCTACTACACCTGTTCTTCACTCCCGATGCACTTTAAGAGAAAGACCTCCAAAGCTCGAGCTTCTCCAACCTACAGAACACATCTCAAAGAGGCGTCATCATCATACATTTTCAGTTAGGAAGTTTTTGTTTAAGGGGGTGTAACGATTTTGTATGGGGGGTGACATCTATCTTTCATTTGTCATTTATTTCTTCAATTGAATCATGTAACTCCAAGCTTGGACATGCGTTTATCCATGCTCCAGCTTGAGGGGGAGTGTTAGAATATAGCCTATTTAGTTAATAGGTTATTAGTCTATTGTCTACATGGGCTTGTTGCCCATGGCCCATTAGGGTTAAGTCGCTTCCTTTGTGCCTCATTGTAATAGCCTCCTCTCCTATATATATAGGACAGGGGTGTACATATGAAGATAACAACACAACATTATATTATAGTACACACTTCTTAACACCTTTTAATAGGGGATCTATAATTTGTACAAAGTGAGTTTTGCTTCTCTCCAAAATACTAGGTGTGTGAGGCTTATTTAGGGAACAGTATTAATGAATTGAGAGCTTGTGTTTAGATGACATCAGGAGACTCTTATTCTTCCTCTTTTCTCATACAGCTTCTTAAGTCCCTGGGACATTTTTTTAGAAATTGAAACCTTAAATGTCTTCAATGTGATACTGGCATGTATGTAAAATGTATTTTCCGAACATTAACTTGCCTCATAATCATATCTAGAGAAGAAGTTGCGACCATATTTTCCCCAATGTTCTTTTGCAACATCTGAAACAGACACTAGTTTGTCTCCAGCCTTCTTACCCTTGTTTTTGTGAGCAATAATCGAAAGCCAGGCCAAAACAGCCCTGCAAGAGCAGTTGCATGCCACATGTTATGCAAAATCGTAAAAGATACAGAATGTCACAAGCTAAAACACAGCAGAAATGAAGATCAACTAATGTCTAACATGTAGTGACTCTTCACTGACAACATAATGTAGGATTAAGCCAAACTAACATTATAATTTATGACTCTTCACTGACAACATAATGTAGGATTAAGCCAAACTAACATTATAATTTATAAGCTTCATTTCTCGGGCAGTAAGAAATGTCATTTGTGCTATGCTTTCAACTCTTGTATACCAAGACCTTCCCACCTTAATAATATAAAGGTAAGCACCACTTTTGCGTCATACTATTAAACTAAGAACAATTTTAGCATCGTACCATATCCCATCCTTCTCACGAATATGATCTGAACCTGTGCCAAAACTTTCTTCCCCACAGATAGACAATTTTCCATCATCCATCAGGTTCCCAAAGAATTTCCAACCTGTTGGAACCTGATCAAACAGGGAGAGAAACAATAAGACCTTAGGAACACATCCGTCATGTTTCTCCTTTACTCAAGTGGAATATAAAGGAACAATCTGGAAAAAACCTCAAAGAAGGGAAGGTTCAACTTTTCAGCCACACGATCAAGTGCTGCACTTGTAGGCATGGACCTGGCCAATCCCTATTATCAATAATCAAAGCCCATTTGTTAGTGCACCCACCGTCATTCCAGTCAGATAGAAGCTGAGCTAGAACACTTTACCTTAGGACCACTGCGAAAATATGGAATTGCATCTTGTGCGTTTGCGGCAATTATAGCCACAGAGTCTGAGGGTGTAACAAAAAAATGGTTGCCAAGAATCATATTTCTGTCACCATCACCTGAATAGTAAGAATCATCATGTCAATACGTAAAAAGAAAATCATACAGATTCACTAGAAAATCATAAGTTAGTTAATATTATGTACTCTCTGGTATCCATGAAAGAAGCTCAAGAATTGTTCAGCAGATTTGTGTTTTATTGATCAACAGAATGATCAGAATATCTTAAAATGCATCCGTAACTTGTTGCAATATTTCAGAAATTGTAGTAATGCAACGCATCAAATACAAGTATCATGAAGAACATCATGAAGAACAAACTCCAGCATTTTGTTCTGTTTCATGCTCACCATCACTAGCTGCTCCTACATCGGAGGCATTTTCACCATACATAATATCCACCAACTCTTTAGCATATCTGTTATAGCATATAGCAGGCAAGATGTTAAATCTTCCAGCAAAGTTCGGAAAAGATAGTGGATATACGTCCTCTTACGTCAAATTGGGGTCAGGATGACCATGGCCAAAATCTTCCAAAGGAATTCCATTTTTAATGCTTTCCTGCATCAAATGTAAGTTCATGGCCATCAAGCAGACTGGAAAATTTACAAAATCTGAAGCTGCAACTAAATGGGTATATACCAAAGCTGCTCCCAGTCTATCAACGAAAATTGGCTTTGCATATGCTCCCGTTACAGCATGCATGGCATCAAATACAAATCTGAAGAACATAAAAAAATCAAATTTCTTCTGGTAATATCAAAGAAAAGATCTAGAAGCTTGAAAATGGTTCAGATACCAGTTTACAAAGTCACGTACCTAAAATCAGAGCGAGAGAGAAGAGATTTGATAAGCTCAAAATCAAAAACACTCTGCACATAACCTTTTAGTTAGTAAGCATAAATACTTCAGCATTACAAAGGAAGCATTGTTACCTACCTCCATTAGTTCTAAGTAATCAGAAACTGGATCGATAACTTCTACTGTGAAATTTCCATATTCCAGAGTCCCCAATTTGGAGAGGTCAGTATCAGGAATGTCTGCCATTTTTATTTCAGAGATCTACACATGAAGTAACAGTATCAATTGTTGAGATATACAAAGAACTACTTAAGAACGTGGGAAATCATGTTGGAAGGATTGAAATACAAATGCTGAGATCATGTTGTTTTAATCACTACCAAGTATCGACCATCTTACGATGATTTTTTAAGGCAAAACCAACATTTTACGTTCCTACAAGTTACTAATTAGTTTTCCTGATAAGTATAGTCGCAGGTTCATTTTAGAATGATCTAGTTTGATTTTATATTGTCTGATTGGAATCGAAAGTTCATAATAAGCTATGAAGCACGGATACGAGTATGGTACGGGACGGGTACAGGGATACGGTAATTTCTGAAAATATAGGATATAGATACGGCTTGGATACGATGATTTTTTTAATGTTTATTTAAAAATTCAAACAAATCAATTTATTCATAACAATGAAAATGAAAACAATCCAATGTCATTCACATAAACATAAAGAAAGTGATCAAAGGGTTTACTGGAAGTCGAACTGAATTTCATATTAAATCGTAGCATTTTATTAGCACTCAAATTGATCAAGATTTTCAGATATAGTTTGAAATTATGTTTAGAAGCCATGTTGACGACCCAAAAAAATGTTTAGGAGCCATGTGTTATTGTACATTTAGAACTGAAAGTGGACATTATATCAAAAACAATTCACTACAAGTATTTCAAAATCTATGTACAAGTGTATGCAAACACTAAGAGAGTAAGACAAGTTGATAGAATTAGAAAAATAGATGGTGTAAAAGACAATAATGAGGAGACAAAAGGCTAAGGATGCAACAGTAACCTTCAAAGGAAATGAAATGGATATTGTCAAGATAGAAACCTAGAATATATCACAATGGATGTGGTCATCAGAAAAAGAGGTACTTTAGCGTACAGTACCAAACGGAAGCCTTTCAGAGAATGCGCAAGACATCAATGTGCACAAAACGTGCAACTCAACAAAATAAAGCATCCACAAGTACCGTGTAATAGTGAATGAACTGGATTGTAATAAAGAACCGGTAAAAATCCATGATTTGGCAGGTTCATTTGTAAGGAGAAATCTCTAAAAAATTGATGAGGTAGAAACAATAAAGAGAAGAAAGATGACATTTAGCAAGGGGAATGATGGTGAATTGACTTCAAGGGAGCAACTGTAACGGCCTTGCTGCTACTTAGAAGATAGGGCTGAGAGAGAAGTCTGTGCCTTGGGTGCTATTTTTTTCTTCTTTCAATTTTGAATTTTGATTAGTTGGATACGGCCCAAATACGGCATGGATATGGCTTAGAAGTATCTGATAAGTATAGTGAAGTATCCACAAACTATCATCATCCAATGCGTATCTGATATGGGTTCCACACCTATTTTGGAGCTAAGAAGCACAGATATGGACACGGACACGGCATCTTTAAAAATATAGGACACGGACACAATGTTGGACACGACAATATATATACATATGCACATGCATACATACATATATTTGCATACGTATACAATTTTAGACATGTATATGTATATAATTTTTTTGTAAACACAACAAGATCCATAATTCTCAACAAGCATGAACAAAGATCACCTAAAATATCCACTAATTTTCACATATGTGCTCAAACCCACTATGCTAATCAATATCGAGTTTAGCATACAAACCGATATATATTATGATATCTAAGAATGATAGACTAGAGAAAAATCATTGGGAATTAATTATGGACAGTAGCAATTTTTAGTTACAATACTAATGGAGGAGTTGAGTATAGGGAAGGGGAGGGAAACAATAGTGATGGAGGGAGATGTGTATCGGTGGTGGTGGTGATGATGGTGAAGCAAGAAGAAGTTAACATGTTTAGTAGTCATGTATGACTGGAGGGCAGACGGAAGAGACACAAGTAATGTGGAAAAATGATATGATGGAGAATTCCTCTTTGTGTAGGTTTTTCTTATTGATAGAAGGGAAGTCCCCCTTTTCTATAAATAGGATAAGGGGAAAGCATACAGACACAAGACAAACCCTAATGGGCCAATACACAATTGGGCCCATATTACAAATAGACTAAACAACTTAAGTAAATAGACTCTCTAACGCTCCCCCTCAAGCTTGAGTTTGGGAGAATCCAAAGTCAGCTTGCAAAAAGACAGAAAAACTAAACATAATAAAAAGATAACAATGCCATACAAGATTTTCTCCCCCTCAATGTTACAATAAGTCACTCAAGTACTCAAATATTCCCCCTCAAGCAGATAATCTAAAAGCAAGTAGCAAGAGCTTCTTGATCAATATGAAGTAGCATCTGGAGCAGATTAAACAACATGTGGGCGTCATGGTCTTCATCGCAGTCGCTATTGTCATGAAACAGACCAGAGTGTTAGAACACAGTAGTAGAAGTCAACATGCATACAAGACATGGACAAGAAATGAGTCAACATGCACGAGGAACGAACAAGCCAGAGAGTGTTGGAACACGGTAGCAGAAAATAGATAAAGTAGCCGGATAAAAGACTATTGTCCTGAAGTAGAAAGCAGCAAAAAACTCCAAGATGAACAACAGTAGCATAAAAGCATGAAGCTCCATCATATGCACATAAGTCATCAAAGGTATCATATAATTTCCATCTTAGTAGCAGACGCCAAAGTCCAGAAAGTGTTGGGTCACAGTCCCCAGAGAGTGTTGAGCCACAACAATAGGAGTAGTAGACATGTGCAAGGCACATACAAAAAGATCAACGTGCAAATAAAGCACGAGCAACAGATAGTGCAAATGTACAAAACAACAAGTAAAATGTACTAATCAAAGCACAAGTAGCAAGAATGAGTCGTCGGATAGAAAAGCAATCAACAAATAGGATCGGTGAAGTAGACAACTTCATAGAAGCAGTCGAGATGATGATGAATAAGCAATAATAACAGTTGAAAGCTCCACATAGCAGAAAAAGCAGCAACAAAACTAGTATGAACAGTCCACATAACAATAGAAGGATCCACATACAAGCAAAAGGAACACCTCATAGTAGCAGAAGGATCCATATAGTAACTGTAGCATGAAGATCCCCCTCAAGCCAGCCACAAAAAGAGTCAAGAGAGTGGTAGGGTGGAGAGTCAAAAACAATGGTAGAGGTAAGGTTTATGAAGGCAAATTTGTGAAGGAGGTAATCGAAAACTCGAGTCAAAGTGCAACATGACCTGATTGCATAGATCTAGATAGAAAAATAAATGGATCTTTTTGCGACCCGAGGCGGAGCCCCCACAAAGTTTTAGACTAGGTCAAAAAAGAATAGGATCAAATTATCATTGGGTACAATATATGGGGGTAGTACAAGTATTGAGGAGTTAGGCAAAAGGCATATAGGCCAAAGAACAAAAGATAAATAAAAGTGTTGAAAAAGAAGATAATTGTTGTTGGTAAGGATAAAGTAGGGACTCGCCATGTATAGAGACCTCCGCCACGTAATAGAATCATTATAGATAGTGAAGCACACCAAGAGAGTTGTCGCAGTAGCAGGTGACACATCGTGTCGGTGAAAAGACACGTCGTGTCGCACATCGGAGATGCAACAACAAAAGTCAACACCGGCAAGAAGCGGGCGACACGACGTGTCATTGAGCGACAAGCCGTCAGTCGACAGAATTCGGGGCAGAATCTCGGGGCAGAATGCAAGTGACACGATGTGTCCTTTAAGCAGAATGCCATGTCATAGTACAACTAATATGCGGTGTCAAAAAGTGACACGTCGTGTCGTTTGACAGATTTTGCGAACGACGTCGCAAACAAAGCAGAACACTGCATACACGTTGTATCAAGAAGCGACACGCCGTGTTAACGGCGAACAACAGTAGAAAAATCCCAGAGACAACAACAAAAGAGGGGGAAAATCCTTTCAGATCTCCACCATAGCAATATAGGGACGACGTGTCCACAATATTAGCAGAAAACAGAGATCTTTATTCAAAAATTTGGATTAGATCTCAATGGTGGTAGCATGGATTAGATCGGCGGTGGAGTAGATAATGATGGTGTAGATTTGTGATGATAGCGGCGAATAGGATAGCGACGACTCCATTAACAAGCAAGATTGACAGAGGCATGGCGGCCCTTGTAGATTTGGTACCAACAACTTCAAAGTGGATGCTTTTGTTGTTGAAATGGAGAGGATTATACGAAGAAGCAGGGATGGGAGATATCCCATCCCTGCGGGCAGTCTACCAACACCTAGCGGTGGCGGCCGCACACAAGGGGAGCCAACTCTCCTTCGTGCGCTCTCTCTCTCTCTCAGGGTTTGGGGAGGCACGAGAAAGCTTGCTCTGATACCATGTGAAAAAACGATATGATGGGGAATTCCCCTTTGCATAGTTTTTTTTTATTGATAGAAAGGCAACCCCCCTTTCCTATGATTAGGATAAGGGGGAAGCATACAGACACAAGACAAACCCTAATGGGCCAATACACAATTGGGCCCATGTTACAAATAGACTAAACATCCTAAGTAAATAGACTCTCTAACAAGTAAAATAGGAGAATTGCATATTGGAAGGGGGAAAAAGAGGGGAGGAGAGTTTTCAATGGAGTAGGAAGAAAAGGCGCATGGAGGAGTATACACATTAGAGGACAAACAAAGTAGGAAGAAGAGGAAGTAGGTAAGTAGAGGAATGAGAAAAGGAACGAGAGAAATATAGACGAAGAAGAGGGAAGGAGTCCTAGAGGAGAAGGAAGTTGTTGCTAGTGGCTGATCTAGGTGTTGGTGGCTCCTACTGCAAATGGTTGCTGCTTGTGGCTGATCTAGGTGTTGGCAGATCCTGTTGCAAATAGTTGTTGCTTGTGGAGGCTTCAACTCCTAATAGTTGCAGCTGTAGAAATTGCTTGTAGCAGCTCCATCTCGTGGGGCTACTTACAGTGGCTCCTGTGCCTCACTACTATTCATGCAACAATTGCTACAAGTAGTGTCCAAGATGTGTAAGCTGCTCCAATCGTGTCTAGGAAGTGTCCAAGATGTGTCCACGCCGTGTCCAGCTGGCAAATTAAAAAAATGAAGTTGGACATGTTGGAGCCCTGCCCACCACGTGTCCAGGCGTGTCCATGTTGGACATGTGTCCGACACGGACACAACAGCCTTCAGGAAATGTTTGTGCTTCCTACTATTGGAGTATCAGTGCTTCATGGCTTTTGATAAGTCATTTTTCGCAATGTTAAAGATGTAATGCGATACTTCTAATGCAGACTCGACGAATGAATTAACATTTTTGGCTCTGGATTTTCCTTTAAATCAGCTCCTGTTAAAATAGAGAGCCAGATAATCTACAGGAATTATGGCACAATACGGTATGGGTGGAATCATATACACACAGGCTTTAAGTATCTCTATGGAACGGATACAAACATATTCCTAATTTTTCCATGATGGCAGTTATATAGTATAAGTTTCGGTTTCATTTTTTGCGTCGGTTGGGGAGGGGTGTAACACATAGATAATATGCATTATAACATTTCTTAAATCGGATTGTGAAGGAAAGAAACTTTTACTAAAATATGCTCAAATTCGAAAAAAGATCGATTACAGCCAGAGGTCGTCTTGGGAGGGTCATTTATTTCACTTGACAGTGTAAAAAATAAAAATAAGTACTTTACCCCCATGTAGATTGACAATGAACTACAGTAGGACAATTAATGTGAAGAATCCAATGAAGTAATGTGTAAGAGAGGTGTATTTGCCGCATAGAACACTTTGGCGAACAAGGAACCTTATATCACCCATATCCCATCTCTGTATCCATGTTAAATGTACAGAACTACAGACAGTTGATACAAGTATTAGAAATTTGGAAGTATCTAGAACTAATGGCATGCTATAAAGCATCACTTATCTGTGTGACATAGATGGTAATAGCAAACTCACAACATTGCCACAGACACAAGTTTGTAACAATTTATGCCATAATTTTTCTACATAAGGACAAAAAACCTTAGAATATCCTTACAGTATCACATGCACAACTCGCATAGTTTCTCACCTAATAATCCATATTATTAGTTATTAGTATATATATTTTACTAATATTAGTAAATACTTCTTTTTAGATATTTGTGTTGCTAAATTGTTTTATGCGTCGTAAGATGTATTGTGAAGCTACAATTCGAGATTAATCAAGTGAAAAAGAAAACATTCAGCTCAATTCGGGATTTACTACTGATTTACTAGGCAACTCTTTAACAGAATCTTGGGCGCTATAGAGTTGTTTAAACATAGGCGGGAATCTTTGACCTCACGCCTTGGGTGGAGTTGCCCAGAAAAGATAAATTAGCTATTAGATAAGTGCTATGTGGGTGTTTGAGCAGTGGCCTTTTGAAATCCCAAGTGATTAAGTTACACACACACAGATACAGACACATCTAAACCCTTCTACTAGTCAAAAATACAATCTAAATATAAATATAAAAGTTCAACCAAAGTAGTTGAATTCCAAATAGATATATTAGTATAGTAAACGACAAACTGAATTACTGCATTGGGTAAACTTAGGACATGAAAAAAAATGCAAATTAGCGGCATACCAGGAAACTGGCATGAACACCATCACAGAAATAAGAAGTTATATTATGGGGGTATAACACGATACTATACAAGTAAAGTGTAACTAAGCACAAAATGTAAATTAAGTGAACAATTGAAGATGCACGGTAACAAACCAAGGAAGAGAGGCCGTCGGGGACAAACTCAGAGAGGAGATGATGTACAAGGTAAAGAAACTCCAAATCGTCAACTAGTAATCAATGATCGTCTTAACATGGAATGTAAAGGGGATCTGTCACACAAATACCCAGAACACTTTGAAGGAGTTGACGATAAAGTATAGAGTATCTTTGGTAGCTGTATTAGAGCCGCGAACAAGTGGAGAAACTGTGACAAAGATCATCAAGGGGTTGGGTGTCTCCTACTCACAAAGTAGAAGCGGTTGGCTTCTCATGCGGTATTTGGCTATTATGACACACATATACACACAATGTCCATATAATTTTGAGCCATAAACAACTTATACATTGCAGGGTGGATGGTAGATTTTGATTAGGAGGCTTATGGAGAAGTATAAAGAAAGAAAAAAGAGATCTTCATATGGTGTTTATTGATTTGGAAAATGCTTATGATCAAGTACCCAGAGAAATGTTGTGGATAGTTTTAAAGAAAAAGGGTGTGTCAATCCAATACATTGACTTGATCAAAGACACGTATGATAGCTCTACTGCAAGTGTGAAGACTCCTGGAGGAGAGACACCAACTTTTCCTATCACAATTGGGGTACACCAAGGATCCACACTTAGCCCATGTCTATTCGTTCTTGTTATGGATGAGTTGACAAAGAATGTTTAGGATGATATTCCTTGGTGTATGTTATTTGCTGATGATATTGTTTTGATTGACGAAACTAAAGATGGATTGAATGATAGAGTTGAAATTTGGAGAAATGCATTAGAATCAAATGGATTGATGATTAGCAGGAGCTGAGTATATGCATTGCAATTTCAGCCAATCTCGCAGTATGAATGATGGAGCCAAGGTGGACGGAGTAAATATATAAAATGTGATAAATTCTGTTACTTGGGTTCTATTATTCAAAATAGATGGAGATGTCCAAAATGACATTTGTCACAGGATCACAGAAGGATGGTCGAAATGGAGTGCAATTGGAGTATTATGTGATCGGAAGATCCCTCTCAGGTTAAAAAGTAAGTTTTATAGAACAACTATACGGCCAGCCATGCTCTACGGGAGTGAATGTTCGGTGGTGAAGAAACAAGGTCTCAACAAGATGAACGTGGCTGAAATGTGTATGCTGAGATGGATGTGTGGGAAGACAAGAAAAGATCGCCCGAGAAATGACTATATTAAGAATAAAGTGGGGGTGGTGAGCATTGAGGACAAGTTGTGAGAGGGCGAACTCAGATGGTACGGACATGTGCAACGCAGACCGACTAATGCGCCTATACAAAGCAATGCTATTGAGTTAAACACAATAAATAGATGAGGAAGGCCTAAATTAACATGGAACGAGCTTATAAAGAGAGATTTCGAATCTCTACATCTCAACCAGAAAAGGCCCATGATATAGTTGAATGAAAACGAAGGATCCATGTAGCCGACCCCAACATAGTTGGGACTGAGGCTTAGATGATGATGATGATGATGACGATGATGAGGGTGGATGGTAGATACCTCGTCATTGTGGTCTACGACAGTACTACTCAAAGTGATAGACGTCTGTTGTAGGGGTGTTGGAAGATTATCGCTAACACGATCACTGAGTCGTGGGTCGTGATAGAAGATTTCAACGCCCATATCGAGTTGCATGAGAAGAGCGGGAGCCAAACTCTACATTGAAGAAGTTGCATGGAGTCCTCAAAAGCCTTAGAGGATTGTGGACTCAGGAATCTGGGAGCCAGGAGACCAAGAATGACCTTCAAGAGAGGTCTACTCCAGGAGAGATTAGATAGAGCACTAGGCAACTCCCACTGACTAGATATGGAAGGAGGGGTGAAGGTGGGGGTGGTTGAAAGACTGAATTCAGATCACACACCCATATTGATCACCACAGTTGAATGCAAAAGAGGAAACAATGGAATCACAAGGACGAGAGTGCTTTAGCAGGAAGCCGACGACTTTGATCAACTATTACACGAAGAATGGAGGACAGATGATTCTTTCACCCAGGCATCGACCTCTTTTCTTAAATCGGTTAAAAATGGGAAGTAGACAAGTAGAAAAAGATTATAAAAAGAAGAGGAGCTTGCAAGGTTGAGTGGTCCTCATACAGCGTAGTCTAGCAGAGAATTATTCAGAAGATGTAGAAGATACAATCAAGCAACTCTGAATGAGGAGTTAAGGAGGGAAGAGATGGATCTACAACAAAAGTCTCACTGTGAATGGCTGAGAAGTAGCAATACCCGGTTCTTCCATACTATGGTGAAAGAGATGTGGAGGAATAAAAACTCAAGGCCGAAGGATGAGAATGGAGCATGGGTGGAACGCGAGGCCAACCTGAAGAAGATGGTGAAAGAATATTTCAAAGCGTTGTATATTGACGCAAACCAGGGTGTGTCTAGGCACGCTAGCAACTGTTATATTGATACATTTCATTCTCTTGAACGAGACACAACGGTGAAGGCTTTGCCAAGTTCCAAACAAGGTAGAAGTGCATGGTGCACTCTTTGCCATGTCACTCCTGAAAGCTCCAGGGCTCGACAGAATCGATGCTAATTTCTTGCAAAAGAACTGGGGCAAATCAAATTGTACATATTGGAGTATGTATAGAGACCCTTTAAAGGGGGGACAAATAGACGAGAAATCAGTAGAGGCGACAACGGTGTTGATACCTAAAACTTCTCATCTAGAAACATGCTCTCAACTAAGACTGGTCTAGCTAAATAATGTGTACATGAAGCTATTGTCTAAGGTCATTGTATCCCACATTAAACCATATCACCGAAACTGGATATCTCCTGCACAAATGAGTTTCATACCGGTAAGGCGCATCCATGATAATGTCATTCTGCTGCAGGAAGTAATACACTCAATGGAGAGGAAGACAGTAAAATGTTCTATGGCTTTGAAACTAGATTTGTCGAAGGCAAATGATCGGATGAGCTGGGAATTCATCGAGGATACTTCGCATAAAACTAGTATCCCCAGGGATATCACACAAATTATACTGAAGGTGATTACCACTAGGTCAACCACTCTGTGTGAAGCGGAGAAGTCTTAGAATCGTTCAAGCAATCGAGGCGGGTAAGGTCATAGAATTAAATGTCCAATTTTAATGTCATGTCCGATGGCCCAGAAACAGAAATTTTTTGAAATTTTGCACAAAATTTCGATATTTACGGCCTAACGATTTTGACGACCAAATAAGCGAATTAAATTATGAAAATTTATCTGGACGATCTAAACGCCAAGATCTACTCAAATATGCAATAATATTTCATATTGGATATGTGGGGTGGGGAATCTCCCACATTTGTAAGTGAAGGAAGCTGAACAATTTTGACAGAATTTTGATGGCAATTTCGATGACAAAATGAAGGAATTAGATTATGAAATTTTGCATACACAATGTTTAGACAAAGATACACTAGATTATATATTAAAGTTATATGTTTAGAGGTTAGGGTGGGATCCATGTCTTGATGAGTGAGTGAACAAATGATCAAAAATGGCAAGTCAGTCTGCTAGACAGTTAGATTGTTAAAAACTTCAAGTTACAGCTTCGAATGTATAACTTACAATTACAAGTTACAAAGTTACGAACTACAAGTTGTATAAGTCTAGTGTTCGCATTTAACTAGGTTACATGGAACATTTATAGATAGATCCAAGAAAGAACTTTGTTATTTTCGAAGTATTTCTCCATATCTCTATGGTGGTCTAGAGATAGCGGAAACATGCCTTAGAATTAAGGAAAATAGGCTTTAGATGCAAGAGATTAAAAAACAATTGCCAAAATACCCAAGATGTAGTATCAGCAGCCTTAGGAACAAATTTCTCGAAATTTAAGTTGTGTTTCTGTACCATTTCGCAAAATTACAGCTCAAACTGGCCTTTTTGCTGCGAAATTTCACCCTATTTTGCGAAATTTCGCACCTAGGGTCGAAATTTTTGCGAAATTATGTCCCATTCCCTGCATTTCGTGTCCGATCATAGGTTTCGATGTCCGATTGAAAAAAAAAATGAAATTTCGAGCGGAATTTTATTCCATGGGTAAGGCAGAGATACCCTCTGTCACCATACATATTTGTTCTTTGCCTAGAAATTTTGAGTCAAGCAATAGAGAAGGAGGTTAAGGAGGGAAGGTCAATGATTGAAGGTTGGTGGCTTGGACGTCGATGGGTCAGTAGAGGTGGACCTCGATGAAGTTAGCAGAGATGGGACCTTGATGGGGTTAGTATAGGTGGACCTCACTGGGGTCAGTGGAGGTGGACCTCAATGGAGCCAATAGAGGAGATATTGATGGGTTTATGGATGGAGACCTCAAAAGGTTGGAGGTCAAGGGGCTTGACCTTGATGGGTTGGCATACTCCAAGTGGTCGATGAGTTGGAAAATTCAAAGGGGGTCGATGGGTTCACTAAATAGCGGGTCGGATTAACTTTTCAACTACTCCAGACTATAAACACCCCATACCCATTGACCTTATGGATCATTTGATGCCACAAGAGCTGCTAGGGCATGGAGAGAGAGCCCAAGGAGGTCAAAGGGAAGCTTCTTGGAGGTTGAGGGCCAAGCTTGGAGCTTACATTTGCCTGGAAGGAGGTGATCTAGCCTCCTTTGGTGTTCTAAAGCAAGATAGCTTTGTGTTGGCCCTAGATCATGTAAGTTCTTCCTTTCTTCTCTTTACTTGTTGTTTTCCCTCTCCTCTCCTACCTTTGGCCAAGATCCATGCAGAACCCATGGTAGATCTTGCTACTTATGGCTAAAGATCCCTCCTTTTCTCTTTCTTTGACCTAATTGAGATCTTCCTAGAAGGAACCTTGGTGGAGCTTTTGGAAGGTTGTTTGGTGACTTGTGGTGCTTAGTTCAAGGTGTTCTTGCTTGGAGCTTGTTTTCTTTACCTTGAGGTGAGTGATATAGCTACTTCTAGCCTTCTTTGCCTACATGCAAACTCTAATCTTGATAAAAACATGCTTTTCTACTTAAAAAGATGATCTTTATGTATTGTTTTAGTAGTACATTGGCTAATCACGAATTTTCTTATCTCCCCCTTCACTTAATGATGATCTATGATGGAAAAGTATTCTCTCTCTTGAAGCCATAAGGCAAAAATTTTGAAAAAGGTATATTCTGCCCCTAAAAGTGCTACTTTTATGGAATGTATGATGCCATGTTGAGTATACAAATCTACAACCTTCCTTGCTATTTGTATGATTATCTAAGATGGAAGTAATTTATTTTACTAACCGTCCATCATAGTTCTAAAATTTTGTGATACATAGGTTTCATACCTAAAGATGGCATTTTTATGCCTAAAAGTGATATTTTTATGCATTTTCGTGCTTAAGTCATATCTCACTCATAGTAAGGTGTTTTATATGAAATTTTGCATGGTGTTGTATTGGTGATATGTGAAGATAAATATATCAGCTTAAGATTGAACATTTGTGAAGGTGTGGCCTTGTTATGGCCGAATATGGTGAACTGTGCTGTATATGGGCACTTTAATTGCATGAGCATGATGTGAGGCTTGTTAGAATAGTCCCATACCGCTGAGCTCAGGGGTGGTCCTGGAGCTTATAAGGTGTGTGGTCCCTTCACCCATTGCCAATTGGTTTTGGGTTGAATACCACACATTCTAATATGGTATCAGAGTTTAGGGGTGGTCCTGGAGCTTATAAGGTGAGTGGTCCCTTCACCCATTGCTGACTGGTTTTGGGTTGAATACCATGCATTCTAATATGGTATCAGAGCGGACCCCATGAGACAAGTATGAGGACCACACCCTATCTAAAAAAATAACAAGTGCAAGCACACAAAAAGTGGTTGAAAGTGGTTGCACTTGATGGGGGATGTTAGAATAATCCCATACCATTGAGCTCAGGGGTGATCCTGGAGCTTATAAGGTATGTGGTCCCTTCATCCATTACCAATTGGTTTTAGGTTGAATACTACACATTCTAATAAGGCTTTTATAGCTTCTAGGGTTTCTTATACTTGAATTATGTTGTAGTATTTCTTTATGTCTTGTTTGTATCCTTGGTTGCTTCTTGAAAAATATGTAATTGACATAATTAATCAAGTGAAACCCTAATCTTATAGGTGTCCTGCAACTGTAAGAATTATCCATGTATTTGGAGTGGATGGGATAGTGAAACGGGTAATCTTGTAGCAAATCTTGGGTCGCGAGAAGGTTGTCAGAGTCGTATACTTTTAAGTATACACTGGTAATTGAGGGTCAATTTCCTAAATACTCAAATGATGAATATGTGTACGAGTATGAGTGAAGTTGTAGCTCCAATGATATGAACAATGTGAATGAGATATGTAATATGTCATATGTGGGTCTTTATACCCAATGTGATAAGGTGTCATGGTCTAAGTACCCAGGACGAACCTAATGTCATAGGTTGGCTTTTGAGACTCTACTAGTCAGTTTTGGGCCATTGAACCTCCTACTTCTTATACTCATACCGACCTAGATGTGGCGAGATCTTGTAGAGATCGATAATCCTAAGATCTGTTGGATCCTAGATGGGTGATTAGATGCTCTAGAGGGGGGATGAATAGAGCTGAAAGCACTTAAACAAAATTCATTAGACCTTCAAGATATATCACACGATAAGGTTGCTAAATAGGAAATTTGTGTACAACTAAAACATGCATAGCAAGGAAGAGAGAGATTGAACATACACGAATTGACAAGCTATTTAGAGTGGTTCCACACTTCAAACTAGAAGTGAGTCAGTCCACTACCTAGAGAGGTCAACCTCTAGGATTTCTTAACATTGCACCTTCATTATATTCATTATAAGAGATACAATACATGACCACTAAAGGACTTACCTATCCAATACAAAGAATCTTCAACCTTACCGAGGACTTACCCACTTTTGCAAAGAGTCTTCCGCCTTCTTCCAAGGACTTACCTACTCTTGCACAAGTCTTCAACCTTGCAGGGATTACCAACTCTTCTTGGATCTTCCGCCTTTGACTTCACCTTCACTCGGAGAAGCTTCCACCAAAGACTTACCCACTTGAGCAAGGAGTCTTCTGCCTTCACCAAGGGCTTACCCACTCTTGCTCCAAGTCTTCGGCCTTGATCTTCACCAAGGGACACATTCCCTTGTTCTTCTTCACCTCTCTTAGCCAAGAGAGAGAACCTTCATCTTCATGGTTGAAATGAGAGATAGGGAGGTGGTGGAAGTGAGAGCCTCACAAGATATACATGTAGGACTAGCTCTCTTACAAATCTCCTACTCACTCTAATGGATGTAGCAAGTGATTAAGCTTAGAGAGAGAGAGGAGGCTGTAGGATCACTCAACTATAGAATAGGGACCTTCATAGTGCTTGGCTTGAATGCTCAACCTTAGAATGAAGCCCAAAGGGTCCTATTTATAGTTGAGGATGCCTAGAAGCCTTTGGGAACACTTACGGCCGAAAGCTAGCCGTTTTGTGGCTTGCAACGGATATATTTTCACTTGTTACAACTCCACAACGGCTAGAAGCACTTTTCTGCACTTTTCCGTACAGTGCAATCGGTCGAGTTTCTATAAAGGTAACTCGACTGATAGAGTAAAAGACAAAGCCGATATTCAGACCATCGGTCGAGTTTGTCCTGTGGAAACTTGACCGACCAATGAAAATCCAATTGATTAGGTACTCCATCGGTCGAGTTCTGTGAAGTATAAGCTCGACCGATCAAAAGTCATTTTCAAGATCCAATCAGGATCGGTCGAGTTTGCAACTCGACCGATGAACAGCCTGATGTGAATTTTGGAAAATGGCTTTTGAGTGCTTAAACATTCGAGCTAAGTGCTCCTGATTTTTTTCAATCTTAATTACAAGTCATACAATCATTACAAATGATTTACAACATGATTCTAATGGATTTACATTATATTACAAAAACGTGCACTTGTATTGACTTTGACTTGTCTTTTCTCCAATTTGATATGCGCAAGTTAGGGCATTTGGAGTGTGTCTATACCTAATCTGAAATCACTCAAGTAGAGACATTAGACACAAATATGTGGAATGGTTAGTCATCATCAAAACACGGGTTTAGTCAATTTAGACGTGAGTCAACATTGACCTAATTGACCTTGAGTCAACAAGATCTTACACGGTTAGTTGGGGGGCTTTACAGTCACTAGCTAGTGGTTTGAGTGATACACCTCAAAGAAATCAAGGCTTAATAATAAAATAAGTAGCTAAGCCAAGTAGATATACAATTGTTTAAGTACCATGACGATTCACTTATGATGCTTTTATTGATATCATATGCCTACAACTATTACCATTCTTACTCCTATGTTGCATCTATTGTTTTTCATATCTTATGGAAGTTACGCTTATCATTTAATATGTCTTTATTATTCAGGCAATAGTAGGCTTGTATGCATAGAAATACTTTCAGTTATTATATCACATTGTTGGGACATTGTTCTCACCCTTGTGGTTATCCACATCTTTTAGGTGTTTAGCTTTGTATCTAGGGTCTTAACAGCAAGTAGCCTCCTTTGAATGGACAATAGTAGATGGAGGCTGGTGATGGTATGTTGGTGTCTTAGAGTCGTCTTTGTACATCGGGTCCCAATAGGGTGGGTTTCATCGATATGTACAATGACTCAGCTTTTGGCTTGCAAGCCATGTATGTAGTTGTGCATGTTACAAATTTTAGTAGATATACCTTTTGTATACAGGTCATGACAAAGTGCCCTAAATGATATCATGTAAAGTTACCATTGATGGGTGAAAATAATGGCCCTCTTATGTGTACTCTGTTGAGATTTGGTTGGAAATTTATATCATGCTTTTCTTTATCTATGGTTGATGATGTTGGTTAGTTTAGATCAGCGTGGAGGGGTGTCACAATATATCACCTTCCCCAGTTAGGAATGTTACCAGTTCCATCAAGTAGTTAAGCTTGATTATTGAATTTGATAATTCCTCGAATTGGTTCCTCATCAATTTTAGTACTACGAGTTACATGTAATAGTTGGGAACTTATGTGAAAGATTCCCATTTATTCGTTTAAGTTCTTAGTTAAGTCGGGTCATTTGCAAAAATAGGTCGACCAAGGCTTCCCGTGAGTTACTTAAATAACCCATGTCCGGGTGTATAATCTAGCAACATTGAATTTTATGAAATAGATTTTTGCAAATTCCGTTTGCATCAAGTGTGGCATGCTACTGACTGGATCGTGGTTGCATGCACTTGGTCCCATGTTTGAACCTCTTTCAGAAAGAATTTTTTGACAGAATTTTTTGACATGTACCCAATTGGCACCGGATTTGTTGCGCTAGCCCTTAATTTATCCACTCCACATCATGGAACAAAAAGTCGCGCCTCGGGGCTTCAAAGGCGTACGCCTTGAGGCGAGGCGTCCCTCAATGCGCCCTGAGGCGTGTGCTTCACTATCCAGGTGAGAGGTGTGCGCCTCATTTTTGGCGAGGCGTACAAAGGCGTTGAGGCGTTTCCGAGGCGTAAGCCTCAGTTCAGACCCCAATTTAAGCCTCATATGCACATGTATAATCTATATATATGTATAAATATACATATATATGTATCTAAACATGTATATTTGTGTGTATAATCTATATATGTGTGTATATATACATACATATGTATCTAAACATGTATATTTGTGTCTATATATTTATGTATTTGTGTATGTATCTATAATGTATATGCATATACATGTGATATCGCACATCGTATACATTTACATGTATATATTTGTGCATGTATATGTGTATATGTATATAATTGTAAGATGTGTACAGATTTACATGTATATATGTTGATATTTTGTATTCTTTTGTATATTGGATGCACTTGCATATGTTTATGTGTACATGTAATGGAGTTACATGTATATATATCTATATGTATATAATTTTTAAAATGTGTATACTTGTGTATGCCTATGTGAATGTACATGCTTGTACTAACATATATGTACATTATAATATAACATTATATATATATATATATATATATATATATAGAGAGAGAGAGAGAGAGAGAGTCAGGCTAGCGTACACTCGAGGGTACCGGAGGCACCATACACCTCAGTCATTTTTGAAGATGCAGTAACTTTTTGAAAAATTTAAACCGTTGATCTTCTTAATTATCTTAAGAACATACTATATAATAAATTTTAGCTCATTTGGACACTTATAGGCCGTGCATCTAAAAGAGGCAAAAATCATGCATTTCAAATTAGTTTTGTGCGTTGATTTTGTTGTCCTTGGATGAGTGACTTACACTCATCCAAATGAGTTCAAATTTTGTATGTGGCCTATTATTATTGTAACCATGAAGATCAATGGATTAGATTTTGGAAAAATATGGTCTAGATAGGCAAACACCATTGGGGTGTACGGCGTGATCTGTACACTCGAGTGTATTCTAGCATGACTCTCTCTCTCTCTCTCTCTCTCTCTCTCTCTATATATATATATATATATATATATATATATATATATATATATATATATATAATATGTACACCTTGCCTCGCCAAGACAAAAACGCGTTGTTACACCTCATGCCTTTTTCAACCTTGCTCCACATGCATCGAGCATATGCAGTCCATAGGTCCTTGGGGTAGGGGGGTTCCTTCCTTTGCGTTCAAATACATACATAAATACATACGATCACCTTACAATAAGTTCTATAGATTCGTATAATCAATTAAGCACATTTAAATGACATTTTCTGGTGCAACAAACAAATCTACAAAAAGATATTCAAAGATCTAGAATCAATGAATAATACTTTTTAGATCAAGTGGTTAGAAATGTCTCAATGAGTTCAAAACTAGTTTATCCAAGATTTAACTGATGAAATAGGATCAACCATAATTAAATATTAGTATCGGCTATAAGGATTCGCATTGATTAAAACAAATAGTTCAAAAAAAACATACAGATTGTGTGTTTCCATAAATTTTGTCTGTAATCGACTCAGGAGCAGGCTGACCACTGCTATAGTTAAACTGTTCAGAAAAAAGAAAAACAAGCAGAAAGTCATGTAACATTATCAGAAATGAATTGCAATACATCACATTTATTAAAAAATAAATAAAGAGAATAAAAAAGCCAAAATGTAAAGTGTTGTAAAAGGTTATAAACCATGTCATTTAAGTCTAGCAAAACTACTCATAACTACATCACCGAACAAACTAGAACAGCCTTACTGATTAAAATAACAAAATGATGCCTAGATTGAAGATTGCGGTTAAATAACTGACCTTAATACCCCAATCATATTCTGGTCCACCAGGATTGTGGCTTGCACTCATTATGAAACCACCATTAGCCTATCCAAGAATTGCAGAAAATAAAATCCATCAGATATGACAAATGAGAACTCAAAGATCTCACAAACATTATCTAGAGTCATATATATATGGTCCTGAGCTATATCAGTGTGATCAGTGACTAAGCAATACCACAGAATCTGAAGTCATGCTATTCGCGTAACTGACAGTATAGGACAGTGTGTTATCAAACGAAAGAACTTCAAGGGGCGTCATGTGATCAACAACATCTGTTAAGACCATAATCTAGAGCAGTAGCAAAACAGCTAATTGGTCTAGACTCTGGTAATACTAGACAAGTTAAAACTAGTTATTCAGGAGGCTTTCTATGAATACTGATATAAAATGACCACGTCAAGGAAGTTAATGGTTTCTGGTGATAAGAAAATCGATGATGTAAGTACCTTCCACTTCCGAATAACTGCAGAAACAGCTGGTGTTGACAATATGCCATCCCTGGGAAGGAAATAAGAAACGATTCATCAATAAATAGTGTGTGTTTTTTGTGGAAAAAATTATGACACACAATAAGAATCAAGTCTAGCACAAAGAAATGAATTTATGGGGGCATCAATTTGGATATAGAAAGCAAGGAATGGGTGCATAATCTGGGAAAACACAGCTACAAGACAAGGTACAAAGATCTCAAACTACAGTCAGTTGGGATTTAGCTTCAATAATCTGACATCCATAGTATTTAGAAGATTTCGGCAGAAATCTTAATCAATCGTCATCATCATCATTATCATCATCATCATCAACTAAGCCTCAGTCCCAACTCTGTTATGGGCATTTCGGCCTGTCAGCTGTATTAGTACATTCTTATAGACAGCAGTGATCTATGACTAACATTACAATTATAACAGTTAATGTTGTGACTAACTACAAACCTTCCAACAAGAATCTTTCCCACACCATTACCAGCAGCAATTTTGATTATTATCTGCACCCAAAAATAAAACAGCAGTTAGGAGAGCATGAAAGTAACAAAGAATCAAAAAGGCAAAATTCATTAACAATTTGATCATTAACAACAAAGAACATAAATCTTCCCTATTTCTAGAATTATGAATACCTGAGCAGCCTCACGGTTGAAATAGCGTCCATCCCCTCCAAGCACGAGCAGGCCACCCTTGTAGTCTTCCGGGGGCAAGGAGTCAAACAGTGCCTACAGAGATTGAATAATCAATACACATGCCCTCAGTAGTAGAGCCCACTAAACCATTCAAAAAACCACTGGCTCTGTCAATGAGATCAACGAAATCCCAGAGTGGCAACAGGCACGAAGAAGGTCTCACCTGTATCCAATTAGCCAAGTAATTCTCCTGCTGGAAAACCTTGACCTAGAAGGGAAGATTATAAGGAGAAGTCAGAAACGCACACTGCATTGGAGAAAATACTTATTTCGCCCCTTTCATGGCAAATAGCAACCTTTTTGCGGAGTCCACTGGTCCCTGTCTTCTGCCCCTCGTAAGGCTTCGTCGGCACAGATGTCACCTGTAGAGCCACAAGCAGCCATTTAAATCCTACAAATCAATGTGAAACAGGGTGATCCGGAAGCTCACCTTCATCCCTTGAGACTCGGCCACGGCGGCGGAGGAACCTGGGGAGGAGGAAGAAGAAGACGCCCTGACGTGAAGGGACAATGCTCGGCTGCACCACCGTTTGGAGATAACCGGTCCGCGGCCAGAGGAAGCAGGGACTGTGACGCCGCGTATCAACGCCGTGCCCGAAGCAGGCCTGAAGTTGACGATCGCCGACCCCGACGCGGAGGGAAGGAGATTAATGCGGAAACACAAGGCTTCCTTTGCGCTCGCTGTGGCGATTCCTGCGGCTGCAGCAGAGAGCATAGTGTGTGGCGGAAGTGCTCACTCGTAGTCTCTCACTCTCCGGTGGAAGCGGTCGCTAGCTTGGAGGCCGCGATGTCGAACTGGGAAGCAGTATATTCGGGTCGAATCACCAAAGCACTTACAGTATGAGAGAGAGAGAGAGAGAGCGCACGGGGCCGAAGCAGCCGCACCGTCAGAAGATGCGGTCGATGTGGCTAGATGTTATGACAGAGAGAGAGAGCGCACGGGGCCGAAGCAGCCGCACCGTCAAAAGATGCGGTCGATGTGGCTAGATGTTATTGCATTAGAGGTTGGTGACGCTACAGTTCATGTGGTTCCGTCGTCGGGATCTGGGAGCTGACACACAGAGGCGGCATGGCAGTAACGTCGCTAGCGTTAGGAGCTTGGGCGGCTGGGAAGATTTGTGGCGTGATTTTTCTGTTTTTTTTATTCTGTGGTTCCGGCTTGGGAAAAATCAAGGGCTCACGACTCACGGGAAAGGATGTCGCCATCCCTCCAAGGCCACGGTTTGGACGGTGGAGAAGGCTTCCGGACTTGGTTGTTTGTTGTCGACTTCTATTGATGTGATGTGAAGAAGAAAAAATATCTCTTAATGTGATTCGAAAAGAAATATCTCTTGATGTGATTTGTGTTCATTGTTTGCAAGTACATGTAGAAACCGTTGATGAAAAAAAGGGAAAAATTTATATGTCATTGTTTCTTTTTACTTTTTTGTGGAAGTGGTTACTTTCCATGCTCAGTGCTAAGGCAAACCGCTCTTCATTTTTCATCCTAATCCCAATATCTTCCTAGATAGTCCTAGTAAATTAAACCATATGTATAGCCAATAATTTTCAATGGTCCACAATTTACAAAGGGACGAAGAAATACTATTGTAAGAGAGAACGACCGTCTCGTAATGTTGTGTTTGGAAAAATGATTATATTCATCACCAATTAACTATTATAACAATTTGTCACAGTGTGAAATGAGCGATTAGTAGAGTTTGATGCTTGTTGCTGACAGAAAAACAACATAAAATAAGAGTAATTAGTCGTATGTTTGACAAAATGATTAATAGTGGCTGACGAGTTGTCCGTGATTGAATGTCATTCTCCACCGTTGCTTGAACACTTTGAATGTCATTCTCCACCATTACTTGAACACTTTGCCAAAACGCAATATAAAGCTGGTGGAGAGAAAGTGTTATCGAGAGATCATCACTACCACCATAAACGGAGTTTAACAATCCACAAGGGCACACAGCACAAAGTGGAAGCATAACATTTCAACTAGGGTAGTGTCATAAACAAAGTTGAATATCATCATGGGCAATAGAAAAGAATTACCATCATGTGATCAGAAAAAATATTTATTCCCACACATCTATGCTACATAGGATTGAGTATGGAAGGTGTACAATACAATTTTCTCTATTATTTTTTAAAAATTGCAATAGGTCATTATGTGTTTTACAAGGTTGTGAGTTCTCAAGTATGTGTAACGCACAAGTTTATGCATCGGTAGTGGTTGGATGTAATTTTCATCTTTAATACTTACTATATAGGAAAGAGTGTGGGAGTTGTTGAATATAATGTTTTTCTTTGTTTTTTTAATTTAAAATAGGTCCTTGTGTATTCTAATCAGGTTGTATGTACATCCATAGAGTCCTTAAGTTGATTTAATGCATGTGATTTTGTCATGGGAGGGTTTGATACATTTTTTTCTATAATTTTTCAAAATGGTCCTTACAATTTCTAATAAGGTTGTATATACATCCATAGTGTAACACCCCTGACCTGGATTTTGGGATAATCGTGTTTGTTTTGCTTATGTAAGTTGTTTATAAATTTAATATAATTCTTTGAGGTGTTTTACTAACATGTGAACATGTGACACGCCTATGTTTCAAGTTTGATCATGTTTGAATAATGTTTGAGCAATGTTTGCTTATTTTGGACCATAGTGCAATTTACCCAAGATAAGGGGTTATTTTGCAATATGACACATGTTGAGTGTGCCCTTAGTGCTTTAGCATCATAACGAGAGGATGATGCTATGGGGCACCTTGTGGAGAGCTTAAGTTTCAAGTTGAGCCTATATGGATGATGCTTGTCCTTTGTGTGCTAGTTTTGATGTAAATTGTAATTTACCCAAAGTAAGGGGTTAACATGAAAATTACCATCCCTATAGAGTCCCTTCTCTCTCTTCAAATCATTTAGAGGAAAGAGAAAGGAGGGCACCTTGTTTGTCTTGGTTGAGTGATAGCACTCTTGGTGGTGAAAGAACCAAAGAATATTGAGTATCTTGAACCCTAGATAAGGTTGTATCGAGTTATGAAGAGTATATGGGCGTGTCTATCGGCTTAGAAACTATAGAGGAGGTCCCATATCGATTTAGAAACTTTTTGGAAGTATTCATATTGGGCTAAGCACCTCAAGTAGGTGAAGCCTATCGGTTTAGATGTTCCTTGCAAAAGTTGTATATCAGTTTGCATATAAAGTACTATTAGGTTGTGATATCTTGTCAAGCAAGCTATTCCAATGGTTGATATTCCATCCTTGTATTATCCACAAGAGTTTTACATGATGAGATAATTATGGTTGCATGGTGCCACCATGCATGGACACATGTCACCTAGTTACATATCGTGATGACACCTCTCATGTTGCCTCTCTCTTAAAACTCAACTATATAAGCCCCTCTTTTCACAAGTAAGTAAACCTTTCAACTCTTTTACCACCTCCTTCTTGCTGGACGACCCTAGGAGCTCAAGGAGAAAGAGGAAGGTTGATAATCTTGTCTAATGTGATGCCATGACCATCTTCTACCTTGGAGAATTATGTATCTCGAATCATAATTCTTTCTTTCTTTTCTTCTTCACCAAGTTTCTAACTATGATGCCTTCTTCTTGATGGATGTGAAGCTATAGATGAATCTTGGACATTTGAATAGGTCATCTTCAACCTTGGGAACTTGGAGCTTTGAAGCTCTAGTGGTGATCTTGAGGCGGGTTATATAACTCTACTTCAGTTCTATTGTTATTCACTTTCAACTGTACAATACTTGATATTTTCTTCTCAATTTCGATTCCCTTGATTAAATGATGAGTCTATGAGATCTAATGTATATATGGGGCTGTTTTCCATGAACTAGAGTGCTAATGGACGAAGGTTTGGAGCTTGAAGATGATAGAAACTGATATCACCCTAAGCACCTCTAAACCAATATCATTTTGAAGCACCTCTAAATCGATATTACTTTGAAGCACCTCTAAATCGATATCACTTTGAAGCACCTCTAAACCGATATCAGTTTGAAGCACCTCAAGAATGATATCACCTTAAGCACCTTAAAATCGATATCACTTTCATGCGCCATGGGTAACACAAGTGATAGTGTCATGACCGACTCACAAGATGATAGTGAGGCTGAAACCCTAGATCATGGTGTGGCCGATTTAGGTGAAGATGTTACACCCAAGAGAGGTAAAGATGTTACACCCAAGTGAGGTGAAGATGTTATACTAAATTGAGGTAAAGATGTTACACTAAAGTATGGTGAAGGTGATACACCAAAAGATAAGTGAGGTCAGTACCTTGATGAGTGAGGGTGTGAGGATGATGATGATGCCTAATGTAAGGAGTGGGATCCCAGAGGGGAACCACTCCCTACTAAAATAAAAAGGCAGCATCCCAAACCAAACACCAACATAAAAATTTTCTTGAAAGGGATGAAACCAATTTATTCAACATGAATGTATCATAACACCAAAGTTTAGCAGCGGAATAAAAACATTGACTATATTCATTATATCATACGATTACAAAAGTACCTCAACCTCATCTTCCATAAGGGTTTACAAAAAAGGTATATCATAAGGATCCATGTAGAGGGAAATCTAAACCATATCAATATTGTCTCCAAGTTTTAACTCCTTAGGCTATATCCACATCATCATGCCATATCCCCATTGTCCTCCACCTAGGATTGGAAGCATACCCCAATAAGAAGAGAAAAATAGAAGACATCAGCAAAGGCAAGTATGTGCATACTAAAAGAAAATTGAGCAATATAAAGATATAAGGACATCAGTAATAAAGGCTTCTCATGAAAGAAAAAATTACTGCCCAAAGGGGCATAAAAGAATATGAACAACAAAATAAGAATGAAGCAAAAGAGTATATAAACAAGGCATCCATGTGTTTCACCTGTGACAAAACCAAATAATATAAACATGAAGGTAGGAAATAACACATCTACCATAAATGTGGGGTGAGAGGGAACTGTATACATGCACTCTAAATATGGGGTGGCATGCTCTGTCAACATCTGCCCGAGCAGAAATTTAACATCTGCCCAAATATATAAATATGTAGGAATTTAACATCTGCATTCATATGTGGGAATTTAACATCCACATAAAAACACATGCAACATTATACTAGAAGTCACCACATGATGCATAACAAAAGAATAAGAAATTATAAACAAATAAGGAGGATGAGAACATCCATCAAATATAAAGTGGGATCAGATGATCCAATCTATCATATAATGTGCCATATAAACATCCACTACAAAGGTGGGAAAAGAAGCACATACCTCAAAATAATGTTCCACCATGACAAAGCATAAAAAATAGTCCAAAAGAATATCCATGATCACAAGATCAATACCAAATATGATAGTTCACACGAACCATGCTTTTTAAAAGAAAAGGCATTGTGTATAGGCTAATGTCCATAGGACCAAGAGAAAGAGAATATAGGTGAATTGCTCAACATAGAATAATAGGATCTGCAACCATACCTCTATTCAAAGATAAGTCTAGGTCCAAGCCTACGTCTCCAGAGCACCTGTGATGCATATATGTAGAATTAGATCAATTTCACATTGATTAATCAAACCCTAAAAATCACCTTTTTAATATTAGTGAATTAGGTTATCAAAATCATGTCATGTTCTAAGTTATCTTTTTCTGAGTTCAAAATGTATTTTATTATATTTTTTGACTTTTAGATATTTAATTATAAATTTTGCAAGTTATTACTTATTTAGATTAACCCATTAAAATTCACATACTAATTAGTCTGAACTTAGGCGATAAAACTGATACCAAGAGATAGAGAATCTATTTTTGAATCCAACGACTATTTATTTGAAATTTTTAGATAAGCAGGGATTTAGTTATGAATTTTGAAGCACAACCAATCAGAAAATTCCATGTAAGTGACAGACTCGTGAGAGGGTGAGAGAGAGGGGCCTGGTCTGTGACTTGGCCCAATAGCAAGCAGCCAAATCACCCAGTCAGCAACACACTGACATGCCCCAAATACAAAAAAAATTAGGCAAAAAACGTGAATGCCCTTGCTCGGGAAAATGAAGAAAATAGAGACAATGAGGGTAGAACCGAGAAATCACCACAACTTATCTTCCTCACCATGCTCGCTCTCCATGGCTGTGAAGTAGCAGGGCCAAAACTCAGGGATTTGGGCAATTCCACATGTGATGATGATTCAAGAAACTTGAAGCACAGAAAGGAAGATAAGGAAGTAACGAAATCACCACGAGGTCAATTGATACGCTGGTTCCGTCAAAACTCTACGAATAGTGCCACTAACTCAGCTTTGAAAATCTGATCATCGATTGTTAAAATGTGTATGAGCAATGAAATTAGAAGACGAGGAAGGTTGAGCATGGTGCAGTGAAACTTGGGGTACAATCCCCTATTTATATGGTTGAACCCTAGGGCATCTGCACCTTGGCCAAGAGATCTTGGGACCCAAGCTTTTGGGCATTTCCCGAATTTCTCCGATAGGTCATATATTTGGGATAGGTTGGTGCAAAATCTCTCAAGCAATCTACTGGACCAAAAAATTCACAGAATGATCGATTGTACAGAGAGAAATCCCCAAAAGAAATTACCAATTCGGTGGCCAACTATTCCTCGTCCTACTCGGGGTAGAAGACGACTTTTGCACCGTCTGATCAAAGATCGAACGATCAAATCCACTTCCCACATAGCAAAAAAAGAAGGCACATGTGACAGGGAAACATTGGTGAAATTCAAGATTTAAATGGGTGACATTTACATCGAGAATTCCTTATTCAAATTGAATTCAATTAAAGTGAAATTTGGATGTTATTTCCTTTTTATCTCTCTTAAATTGAGGGTCCAAATGTTACCCAAATTATATGAAATTTTGCATAGAGGCCAATTAAGGTATGTAGATTCCGATTATGAAATTAGATTTGTCTTTTGAGAACTTTTGATGTGTTAAATAAACAAAATACTATTTTCTCTTTCCTCAAGTATTAATGACTTTAAGATTCTCCAATTTTGATGAAACTTCACCTACAAGGCATATTTAATGTGTTGGATATGTATTTGTCATCAATATTACATGTTGGAGTTGTTTGTACATTTATTTAATATTTTGAAGGTTTTACACACACTCTCTCTCCTGATTTCATCTTTTAATCAAACATCTTCCAAATTGGGTGAAAATTCACCTAGAGGCAATTTTTGATGTGTAGATCACAAATCCAAGATTATTTTCCACTTTTGGAGTCATTTATTATTTTATTCGATATTTTGGGGAAAACACAGATCTTCTCTATCCAAAATAAATTAAATTAATTACTATTATGCGAATAATGTGAAACTTGACTCCCAAGACAATAGGGACCCAAGGAACATGCTATTTAACTTAGATTCCACTTTTAAGGTTTCCTTTAATGAGTTATGACACAATTAATATTTGTAGCTATTACTATCACATTATTACTTAGGTTATCATATTATTTCACTATTGTCATTATTGCTCATCCATTTATGTTCCATAGCTTAATATTATCACCAAAAGAATTATGTGTGATTATTTGCATGGAATTTTATATAATTCATAATTATCTCATGCGACATATTTTATGTGTATATTATTGACTTAAGACCAATGTGAGAACATTAAGTTACATTAGGGTGATTTATACATGCATTAGTTCATTAGTTTATACTAAACATCCTTTAGGTCTAAAACCTTAACCTTGTTTGGCTAAGTCCAAAAGGTCAAAGTTCTAGGGTAGGGTCCAAGATCCAGTATGTTACAACACTCCACCCCTTAAAATGATTTCGTCCTCGAAATCTATTGATCCAAACATCAAAAACCAACTACTCTCCACCCCTTAAAAGGTTTAACCTAACAAGTCAAACTAAACAACATTTAGGGCTGCCCACACATCTTTTAGTTGTGAATGTTTTAGAGATTTATGTTGTTCAGGTATCCACCTAACAAGTTAAAACCATCTAGGGTTGAGTTTTAGTTCCTTGTGTCTCTAACCTATCAACCATAAAATCCAAAAAGTCATAAGGTACAAAGGGTAGGTACACTCCACCTTTATATAACTTCACATACTCCTAGTCACTTCATCATAGCCAAAACTATGGTTAAGATCCTATTCTAACTAATTCTAGGGTTTTTCCATCCATACATAAGAAAATCCTCATTGTGACTTAGTTCAAGAAATCATCAAGAAAATCAGAGAAATTTTTTGTACATATAGTAATATAATGAAAATAATTCTTGGAGATAAGCAACATTGCGATGTAAAACAAATAAGTTGGCCAAAATTCAATGCAAAAACTAAGTCACAATATATCCATAATAAGACCTCTTCATCCTAATACCTCCTCATAGCCTAATTGCATCCTCAAGTCAAACCTTATATCTTCAAGAGATACAAATCATAATCAATCTATATGATAGGGTAAGATCACCTTAAACCTCATCACATTAGGGTTTACTAAACATGGTTCTAATGCGAAACTTATATCAACATTTCATCATAAAAAACAACTTAGGTATGGTCTAGGGAAAACATCTCACCTAGAGGTAACTATCTAAGTCAAGGGTCCTAATAAGGGAGAAAAAATTGAAATAGCCAGATTCCGACTACCATGAGCTCTGATACCATGTTGTAACGAGTGGGATCCCAGAGGGGAACCACTCCCTACTAAAATAAAAAGGCAACATCCCAAACCAAACACCAACATAAATTTTTCTTAAAAGGGATGACACCAATTTATACAACATGAATGTATCATAACACCAAAGTTTAGCAACAGAATAAAAACATTGACTATATTCAATTTATCATAAGATTATAAAAGTACCTCAACGTCATCTTCCATAAGGGTTTACAAAAAAGGCACATCATAAGGATCCATGTAGAGGGAAATCTAGACCATATCAGGATTGTCTCCAAGCTTTAACTCCTTAAGCAATATCCACACCATCATGCCATATCCTCATTGTCCTCCACCTAGGGTTGAAAGCATACCCCAGCAAGAAGAGAAAAATAGAAGACATCAACAAAGGATGGTATGTTCATACTAAAAGAAAATTGAGCAATATAAAGAGATAAGGACATCAATAATAAATGCTTCCCCTGAAAGATAAAAGTACTACCCAAAGGGGCATAAAAGAATATGAACAACAAAATAAGAATGAAGCAAAAGAGTATATAAACAAGGCATCCATGTGTTTCACTTGTGACAAAACTAGATAATATAAACATGTAGGTAGGAAATAACACATCTACCAAAAATGTGGGGTGAGCGGGAATTGTATACATCCACTCTAAATATGGGGTGGCAGGGTCTGTCAACATCTGCCCGAGCATGAATTTAACATCTACCCAAATATATAAATATGTAGGATTTTAACATCTGCATTCATATGTGGGAATTTAACATCCACATGAAAACACATGCAATGTTATACTAGCAGTCACCACATGATGCATAACAAAATAATAGGCAATTATAAACAAATAAGGAGGATGAGAACATCTATCAAATATAAAGTGGGATCAGATGATCCAATCCATCATATAATGTGCCATATATACATCGAGTACAAAGGTGGGAAAAGAAGCACATATATGAAAAGAATGTTCCACCATGGCAAAGCATAAAAAAGGAGTCCAAATAAATATCCATGATCAAAAGATCAATACCAAATACGGTAGTTCACATGAACCATGATTTTTAAAAGAAAAGACATTGTGTATAGGATAATGTCCATAGGACAAAGAGAAAGAGAATATAGGTGAATTTCTCAACATAGAATAATAGGGTCTACAAACATACCTCTATTCAGAGTCTACTATGTCCAAAGACAAGTCTACAAGCCTAGGTCTCCAAAGCACCTATGATGCATATATGTAGAATTAGATCAATTTCACATTGATTAATCAAACCCTAAAAATAACCTTTTTAATATTAGTGAATTAGGTTATCAAAACCATGTCATATTTTAGGTTATCTTTTTCTGAGTTCAAAACATATTTTATTATATTTTCTAACTTTTATATATTTAATTATAAATTTTGCAACTTATTACTTATGTAGATTAACCCATTAAAATTCATATACCAATTAGTATGAAATTAGGTAATAAAACTGATACCAAGAGATAGAGAATCTTTTTTTTGAATCCAATGACTATTTGTTTATAATTTTTGGATAAGAAGGGATTTAGTTATGAATTTTTGAAGCACAACCAATCAAAAAATTCCATGTAAGTGACAGACTCCCGAGAGGGTGAGAGTGAGAGAGAGAGTGGGGCCCGGCCTGTGACTTGGCCCAATAGTAAGCGGCCAAATCACTCGGTCAGCGGCGCGCTGACCTGCCCCAAACACAAGGAAATTTAGGTGAAAAGACATGAATGCCCTTGCTCGAGAAAATGAAGAAAATAGTGACGATGAGGGTAGAACTAGGAAATCGCCACAGATTATCTTCCTCACCATGCTTGCGCGCCATGACTGTGAAGTAGCAGGGCTAAAACTCGAGGATTTGAGCAATTTCACATGTGATGACAATTCAAGAAACATGAAACGCAGAAAAGGAGATCAGGAAGTAATGAACTCACCATGAGCGTCAATTGATACACTGGTTCCACCGAAACTTCGCGAATAGTGCCGCCAACTCAGCTTTGAAAATCCGATCATCGATGGTTAAAACATGTACGAGCAATGAAACTAGAAGACGAGGAAGGTTGAGCTTAGTGCATCAAAACTTGGGGTACAATCCCCTAATTTATATGGTTGAACCCTAGGGTATCTGCACCTTGTCCGAGAGATCTTGGGACCCAAACTTTTGGGCATTTCCCAAATCTTTGCTGATAGGTCATATATTTGGGATAGGTTGGTGCAAAATCTCTCGAGCAATCTACTGGAATTTTTTTTTACAGAATAATCGACTGTACAGAGAGAAATCCCTAAACAAAATTACCAATTCGATGGCTAACTACTCCTCGTCCTACTCGGGGTAGAAGACGGCTTTTGCACCGTTTGATCAAAGATCGGACGGTCAAATCCACTTCCCACATAGCAAAAAAAAGAAGGCGCGTGTGACAGGGAAACATTGGTGAAATTCGAGATTTAAATGGGTGACATTTACACCAAGAATTCCTTATTCAAATTGAATTCAATTAAAGCAAAATTTGGATGCTATTTCCTTTTTATATTTCTTAAATTGAGGGTCCAATTGTTACCCAAATTATATAAAATTTTGCACAGAGGCCAATTAAGGTATGTAGATTCTGATTATGAAATTAGATTTGCCTTTTGAGAACTTTTGATGTGTTAAATAAACCAAATACTATTTTCTCTTTCCTCAAGCATTAATGACTTTAAGATTCTCCAATTTTGATGAAACTTCACCTACAAGGTATATATAATGTGTTGGATATGAATTTGTCATCAATATTACATGTTGGAGTTGTTTGTACATTTATTTATTATTTTGAAGGTTCTACACACTTTCTCTCCCCTGATTTCATCTTTTAATCAAACATCTTCCAAATTGGATGCAAATTTTCCCAAAGGCAATTTTTAATGTGTAGATCACGAATCCAAGATTAGTTTCCACTTTTGGAGTCATTTATTATTTTATTCAATATTTTGGGGAAAACACATATCTTCTCTATCCAAAATAAATTAAATTAATTATTATTATGTGAATAATGTGAAACTTGACTCCCAAGACAATTGGGACCCAAGGAACATGATTTTTAACTTAGATTCCACTTTCGAGGTTTCCTTTAATGAGTTATGACACAATTAATATTTGTGGCTATTACTACCACATTATTACTTTGGTTATCATATTATTTCACTATTGTCATTTTTCCTCATCCATTTATGTTCCATTGCTTAATATTATCACTAAAAGAATTATGTGTGATTATTTGCACGAAATTTTATATAATTCATAATTATCTCATGCGACATATTTATGTGTCTATTATTGACTTAAGAATAATGTGAGAGCATTAAGTTACATTAGGGTGATTTATACATGCATTAGTTCATTAGTTTATACTAAACATCCTTTAGGTCTAAAACCTTAACCTTGTTTGGCCAAGTCCAAAAGGTAAATTATTCAGCAAGCTCTAGAAGGAATTACTGAATTAGGAAAAATAGGTTGACGAAATATAAATCGAAGACTCAATCATGATATACCTCAAAACAATACATTCATCAAAAAGGAATCTGTGGACTCTTTTTGATACTTGAAGAAAAGAAATGGGAAAAGGCTCTTCCCCCTCCTTCGCATAGGTGCGTTTTCTTATTGCATAAATTCTTCGGTTTCTCCCGGAAGCGGATGTATTGGGTTGTAAATAATAATAAATAAGAAATAGACCTAAAAAAGGGTATGAATTTGTTGAATAAATAGTCATAATCATATAAATCTAATTAAAAATAGATTATTTTAATGTATAATATTATTAGAGTAGGGTCCAAGATCCAATATGTTACAACACTCCACCCCTTAAAAGGATTTCATCCTTGAAATCTATTGATCCAAACATCAACAACCAACTACTCTCCACCCCTTAAAAGGTTTAACCTAACAAGTCAAACTAAACAACATTTAGGGCTACCCACACATCTTTTGGTTGTGAATGTTTTAGAGATTTATGTTGTTTAGGTATCCAACTAATAAGTTAAAACCATCTAGGGTTGAGTTTTAGGCCATTGTGTCTCTAACCTATCAACCATAAAATCCAAAAAGTCATAAGGTACAAAGGGTAGGTACACTACACCTTTATATAGCTTCACATATTCCTAGTCACTTCATCATAACAAAAACTATGGTTAAGATTTTATTCTAACTAATTCTAGGGTTTTACCATCCATACATCAGAAAATACTCATTGTAACTTAATTCAAGAAATCATTGAGAAAACCAGAGATTTTTTTGTACATGTAGTAGTATAATGAAAATAATTCTTAGAGATAATTAACATTGCGATGTAAAACAAATAAGTTGGCCAAAATTCAGTGTGAAAACCAAGTCACAATATATCCATAGCAAGACCTCTTCATCCTACTACCTCCTCATAGACTAATTGCATCATAAAGTCAAACCTTATAGAATCAAGAGATACAAATCATAATCAATCTATATGACAGGGTAAGATCACCTAAAACCTCATCACATGAGGGTTTACTAAACATGGTTCTAATGCAAAACTTATATCAACATTTCGTCATAAAAAACAACTTAGGTATGGTCTAGGGAAAACATCTCACCTAGAGGTAACTATTTAAGTCAAGCCCCTAATAATGGAGACAAAATTAAAATAGCCAGATTATGACTACCATGAGCTCTGATACCATGTTGTAACGAGTGGGATCCCAGAGGGGAACCACTCCCTACTAAAATAAAAAGGCAACATCCCAAATCAAACACCAACATAAATTTTTTCTTAAAAGGGATGAAACCAATTTATACAACATGAATGTATCATAACACCAAAGTTTAGCAGCGGAATAAAAACATTGACTATATTCAATTTATCATAAGATTATAAAAGTACCTCAACCTCATATTCCATAAGGGTTTACAAAAAAGGTACATCATAAGGATCCATGTAGAGGGAATTCTAAACCATATCAAGATTGTATCCAAGCTTTAACTCCTTAAGCTATATCCACATCATCATGCAATATCTTCATTGTCCTCCACCTAGGGTTGAAAACATACCCTAGCAAGAAGAGAAAAATAGAAGACAACAATAAAGGATAGTATGTTCATACTAAAAGAAAATTGAGCAATATAAAGAGATAAGGACATCAATAATAAATACTTCCCCTGAAAGAGAAAAGTACTACCCAAAGGGGCATAAAAGAATATGAACAAAAAATAAGAATGAAGCAAAAGAGTATATAAACAAGGCATCCATGTGTTTCACCTGTGACAAAACTAGATAATATAAACATGTAGGTAGAAAATAACACATCTACCACAAATGTGGGGTGAGTGGGAACTGTATACATCCACTCTAAATATGGGGTGGCATGTCAACATCTGACCAAGCATGAATTTAACATCTACCCAAATATATAAATATGTAGGATTTTAACATCTGCATTCATATGTGAGAATTTAACATCCACATGAAAACGCATGCAACATTATACTAGCAGTCACCACATGATGCATAACAAAAGAATAAGAAAATATAAACCAATAAGGAGGATGAGAACATCCATTAAATATAAAGTGGGATCAGACGATCCAATCTATCATATAATGTGCCATATAAACATCGAGTACAAAGGTGGGAAAAGAAGCACATATATATGAAAAGAATGTTCCACCATGGCAAAGCATAAAAACGGAGTCCAAAAGAATATCCATGATCACAAGATCAATACCAAATACGGTAGTTCACATGAACCATGATTTTCAAAAGAAAAGACATTGTGTATAGGCTAATACCCATATGACAAAGATAAAGAGAATATAGGTGAATTTCTCAACATAGAATAATAGGGTCTGCAAACATACCTCTATTTAGAGTCTACTATGTCCAAAGACAAGTCTACAAGCCTAGGTCTCCAGAGCACATATGATGCATATATGTAGAATTAGATCAATTTCACATTGATTAATCAAACCCTAAAAATCACCATTTTAGTATAGTGAATTAGGTTATCAAAACCATGCCATGTTTTAGGTTATCTTTTTCTGAGTTCAAAACATATTTTATTATATTTTCTGACTTTTAGATATTTAATTATAAATTTTGCAACTTATTACTTATTTGGATTAACCCATTAAAATTCATATACCAATTAGTCTAAAATTAGGTGATAAAACTGATACTAAGAGATAGAGAATCTTTTTATGAATCCAATGACTATTTGTTTATACTTTTTAGATAAAAAGGGATTTAGTTATGAATTTTTGAAGCACAACCAATCAAAAAATTCCATGTAAGCGACAGACTCTCGAGAGGGTGAGAGAGAGAGAGTGGGGCCGGACCTGTAACTTGACCCAATAGTAAGCGACCAAATCACCTGGTCAGCGGCATGCTGACCTGCCCCAAACAGAAGGAAATTTAGGCAAAAAGACGTAAATGCCCTTGCTCTAGAAAATGAAGAAACTAGAGACGATGAGGGTAGAACTGAGAAATCGCCACAGATTATCTTCCTCACCATGCTCGCGTGCCATGGCTGCAAAGTAGCCGAGCTAAAACTCAAGAATTTGGGTGATTTCACATGTGATGACGATTCAAGAAACTTGAAGGGAAGAAAAGGAGATCAGGAAGTAACAAACTCACCATGAGCATCAATTGATACATTGGTTCCACCAAAACTCTGTGAACAGTGCCGCCAAATCAGCTTTGAAAATCCGATCATCGATGGTTAAAACATGTACGAGTAATGAAATTAGAAGACGAGGAAGGTTGAGCTTGGTGCATCAGAACTTGGGGTACAATCCCCTATTTATATGGTTGAACCCTAGGGCATCTGCACCTTGGCCGAGAGATCTTGGGACCCAAACTTTTGGGCATTTCCCGAATCTTTTCTAATAGGTCATATATTTGGGTTAGGTTGGTGGGAAATCTCGCAAGCAATATACTGGACCAAAAATTTTACAGAATTATCGAATGTATAGAGAGAAATCCCTAAACAAAATTACTAATTCAGTGGCCAACTTCTCCTCGTCCAACTCGGGATAGAAGATGGCTTTTGCACCATTTGATCAAAGATCAGACGGTTAGATCCTCTCCCCACATAGAGAAAAAAAGAAGGCACGCATGATAGGGAAAGATGGGTGAATCTAAGATTTAAATGTGTGATATTTACATCGAGAATTCCTTATTCAAATTGAATTCAATTAAAGTGAAATTTGGATGTATTTCCTTTTTCTCTCTCTTAAATTGAGGGTCCAAATGTTACCCAATGAAATGAAATTTTGCATAGAGGCCAATTAAGGCATGTGGATTCCAATTATGAAATTAGATTTGCATTTTGAGAACTTTTGATGTGTTAAATAAACTAAATACTATTTTCTCTTTCCTCAAGCATCAATGACTTTAAAATTCTCCAATTTTGCTGAAACTTCACCCACAAGACATATTTAATGTGTTGGATACAAATTTGTCATCAATTTTACATGTTGGAGTTGTTAGTACATTTATTTAATATTTTGAAGGTTCTACACACTTTCTCTCTCCTGATTTCATCTTTTAATCAAACATCTTTCAAATTGGATGAAAATTCATCCAAAGGCTATTTTTAATGTGTAGATCACGAATCCAAGATTATTTTCCACTTTTGGGTCATTTATTATTTTATTTGATATTTTAGGGAAAACACAGATCTTCTCTATCCAAAATAAATTAGATTAATTATTATTATGTGAATAATGTGAAACTTGACTCCCAAGATAATTGGGACCCAAGGAACATGATTTTTAATTTAGATTCCACTTTTGAGGTTTCCTTTGATGAGTTATGACATAATTAATATTTGTGGCTATTAATATCACATTATTACGTAGGTTATCATATTATTTTACTATTGTCATTATTGCTCGTCCATTTATGTTCAAAAGCTTAATATTATCACCAAAAGAATTATGTGTGATTATGCATGAAATTTTATATAATTCATTATTATCTCATGTGACATATTTATGTGTCTATTATTGACTTAATACTAATGTGATAGGTTACATTAGGGTGATTTATACATGCATTAGTTCATTAGTTTATACTAAACATCCTTTAGGTCTAAAACCTTAACCTTGTTTGGCTAAGTCCAAAAGGTCAAAGTTCTAGGATAGGGTCCAAGATCTGATATGTTACACCTAACCCAATATCATCTAACCCTAACCCTAGAACCCGATACACCCCCTAACCCAATATCAATTGATGGTCTCTAGGGCAACACATCATTTGATACCTTCGCTGATACACACCCAAGATGATAGTGTGGCCGATACACTAGAATGTGCTATGGCCGAAACACACATTTTGATATGCATAGGGTGATACAAGTGTATATGCATAAGGTGACACAAGTGTATATACATAGGGTGATACAAGTGATATGCCTTAGGGCGACACCAAGGGAGGTGCTTAGGCCAACACAAGTGTCATGGCCGAAACAAGTAATAGTGTCTAGACAGACACAAGTGATATTATCTAGGCCGACACAAGGGTTTATGTGTAGGCCGATACACCTAGATGAGTGTAGGCCGACACATGAGGAGTATAATCAAGTTGATACATTATGATGTAATGAGATGGATACACTTTGATAAGTATAGGCCAATATACCCTAAAGAGGGTCAAATCAATACAACAAGTTAAAGTTGAATCTAATATCCTAATGAGAATGATAGAGAAACTTATATCACTCATTTTGATAATCAATTAACGATAATTGACGAGAGTAATCAAGCATGATTGAATACTTATGGCAATGAAATAAGTTCCTAGATGAGAGGAGTTATGAATTAGGGTTTGGTGGTTGAATATAACCTTAGAAACCCTAATCGACAACAATAAAAACCCTAACCCTAAGCATGAGAGGGTCATAACTTGATTGAGGTATTTTTCTTTTATGGCATGGTGCTCATATTTAAATTGATATCTCTTTTATCATGAGATCATAACCATGCAAGTGTTTTGAGATAATGAACATAGCCAACTATGGGCTATGGTGATGTGACATTATATAAATTGAGTAAGCCATGTGTAATACTTGTACAACAAGTATGATGTTATATGGGTCTTATAACCTATAGATGGTTGTTGCCTAGTGAGAGGTGACATTGTTCAATAATGAACTAAGGGGATTGAAACCCCATAGCATGTGATAATCAAGTATATGGGTCTTATGACCTAGAGATGGTTGTTGCCTAGTGAGAGGTGACATTGTTCAATAATGAACTAAGGAGATTGAAACCCCATAGAATGTGATAATGATGATGAGATGAGATTCTTGGTAGTGTGTTTAAAGGATTGAGATCCCATGTTAATTGTGATAAACTAACAAGTATGTGTTACAATTGTTATGTGATTACTGGAAGGATGTATTACACTATTCTTTGTAGCATTTACCTATGTGGTATATTTGTAACTTGATTGATGCTAAAAGATGTTGTGGTAAACCTAAGATTGTATGTTGCCCTTGCCATAGATCCATTCAGTGTCAGAACTTGCTGGATGGTGAAATGAGTTTAACTCAGAACGCATATTGTTGAATATGTGAGGATGCATAGTTAATCATCTTCATACATCCATAGAAATAATTATGTGGTATATATGGCCATGAGTGAGTAAATACTTTCCTTAAATAATGGCCATGCGTGAGCCAATTCTTTTATAATATGGATGGACATGAGTGAGCCAATCCTTTTCTTTAATAATGGCCATGCGTGAGCCAATTCTTTTATAATATGGATGGCCGTGAGTGAGCCAATCCTTTTCTTGAATAATGACCGTGTGAGCCAATTATTTTATAATATGGATGGCCATGAGTGAGCCAATCCTTTTCTTGAATAATGGCCATGCATGAGCCGATACTTTTATTATAATGGTCATGAGTGAGCCAATCCTTTTATAAGAATGGCCATGAGTGAGCCAATTCTTTATATATTAGAATGACCATGAGTGATCCAATTCTATTTATCTGAATAGCCATGAGTGAGCTATTCTCTAGCACCATGACTTATACCAAGGTAGGTTAGTTGATTAAATAGTTGACTATATGTCACTATCAACACTTGAATAGTATGTCTCTGCATTGTCTCTTGTACTGACCAGGAGTAGTGGGAGATCTTGGAGTCTGGCTCTCCTTGGACCTTGTATGGCACCATTGGTAGACCTTCGTAGGGGGTGGGTGGATTCAGGTGGTATGAATCAAATCCTCAGGGCATAAGTCAGGGCATAAAATAAGATCTAATGTGTGTGATTATTATAAGTTTGTGCTTGAATATGAGTGTGTGCATCATAAGCTTGAGCATTGTGTGCCTAAGTGTGTGCATAATCATGAGATTGATTGTTGCAAGATTCAGTTATCTGTGTAGCATATTTCTCTTGAAAATGGAATACATAAATATTGAATGAGGCTTTAGTTGTATTTGTATGACATAATTAGTAGTTGTAATACAAGTCATTCATATTCCTTCTAAAGTGATTACCTGATCTACTGTTCAGTCATAGTTATCTGAACTACTCAGTTATGATAATATTCCGCCATGCTCATAATATATGGTCAGATCTATTGTGTATAGTTCAACTTTACTTTTTGTTCTAATAACAATACATCTATGATAATAATATTATTGGCGGAGAATTATATCTCCCGCTGAGACTTTTGTCTCACCCCGTGGGTTCTACAACTTTTTTAGGTGGACGTGCACGACGTAGCAGAGATCGTGTAAGCAGAGACAAGACAGCAGTAGGAAGAAGATCTAAATCTGAGGTGGTGTGTTTTCAGTTGTGTCTTGTTGTATATAGAAGTCCTATGTGTCGTCCCTGTGCTCTCAGGTCCTTGAGGGGATAGTCTCGCTATGGTTTCACGATCGATCTGAGCTTTTCACTAATATGCCGTTGTTGCTTATAGTTTACTCATGTACATATTTTGGTATTAGTAAACTTGTGTCAGATGGAACAAGAATTCACCATGTTGTATATATATGACAGACTTTGGTCCTTCTAGTAAAGAGCTTTCTGGAAGTGGATTTTTATTAAAAATGGTTTTAGTTTTTAGTGTTTTTTGGTATTCCGCTGCTCATGGTTATTTCCACATGGTTTTGGGTAATCTCATTGTCTGTGTGATAACGAGTGTCACACATAGTGGGAGCGACTCCTTCCCAACTCCACACTATTCACACTGCCTGCTAGGGCTAGGAACGTAGGGTGGCAAAGATGAATATGATGGATAATGTGATCGCTTTTATGTGCCACCTCTTAGAAGGATTGATGAGGTGATGTTTCTAATACTAGGACGATTTGACTATCATGAAGCCTAAGAGAAAACTACCTCCCTGTTTACATTTAATAGCTCGAGTGACTAGAGGATCATTCCTCTAGCATAACTACTTTATGAACACCGTTGGGTTGTAGAATGGTAAACATTTAACATATTATGATCTGGAAGTTCTCATTACCTATTTAGTGTAACAATTAAGGTCATAACTGCTTGCTATTTTATTACTCATGGTTATTTAAATTGCTTAATCACAACTACTAGACTTATCAATCCAATTTCAAATCTGAGGGCACTCATGGTTTGATTGTTTAAGTTGTGTTTAGGTGATAAAATTTTCCACCCACTAGAAATCACCCAAACCCATACCCACTCATTTAATCAGCAGATTTCACAAAAGACCCGCAAACACATGTGGTTACCCAATTACTAGGGTAAACATATTTAATTAAATTTAATACACGTATAATTCTGAAGGCATATCACATCCAAATATATATAAAGCACCTGTTTAATCAGCATATTTCATGAAAAGACCCGCGAACACCTGTGGTTACCCAATTACTAGGGGAAAATATTTTAATAAATTTAATACATGTATAATTATGAAGGCATATCACGTCCAAATATATATAAGGCATCTAAATGGATGATTTTTAATGTGTATAATTTAGTAAGACAAAACCGAAACGCCATGATTGATATGTTTTGTTAAATTTTTTGTATCAATTGAAATGAAGTACTTATTCTCGTCATTGTTATTTATGTTCATGAAGATATAATGATTGTGTTGTATATTTTATATCCATTAGTATAAATTATATTCCTTTTATGTTCATTTTGTATAGTAGATAACCATAAGAAAATTCTATGAAGTAAATTTTTATGTTCGATGTATTAGTATATATGCTTTATGTTGTATTGTGTTCTTTAGCCTTTTCTTGTCTTTTCTTTTATCCCATATTGCCCAATTTTGTTTCTCAGTTACTCTCTTATCCTATAAAAGTGAGTGCATTGTATTTGTTTTAAACATGTCAAATAAAGGCTTTCTCATTCTATATGGTATCATATGTGTTCAATCCCCCTTAATTCTCCAATGGTGTTCCACCACCCCCTATCCATCAACCACCCCTCTACCTCCACCACCCCAATCATACTCCACCAACCAATAAACCTTCACCAACCACCAACCTCTAAACCCCATTGGCCATTACTCAATCAACCATTACCCCATCAACCATTATCCCTTCGGTCATTATCCCCATCAACTTCCCGTCACCTTTTCAACTTCCCATCGGCCTCCCATCACCTCTTCAACTTCCAACACCCCATCCTCCATCATATCTTCAATTTCCACCACCCCATCGACCTCCACCCCCCATTGATCTCCATCCCATTGACCTCCACCCCATCAACCTCTACTGCCTCCTCAATTTCCAACACCATGTCGACCTCCACACATCGACCTCTACCCCTCATCGACCTTCACCTCATCGACCTTCACCCCATAGACCTCCACCCCATAGACATCCACCCCATCGACCTCCACCCATCATCAAACTCCATGCCATCAACCTCTCCTCCTTTTGATCCTTTCAGTTATTTCCAAAATAGCAAGTTGAAGACGTAAAAGTAACACCTTTTTTCAGCCTACACCACATGGTGGAGTAAATCTCACACTGTGGCGGGGGTAAGTCTTTCATTTTTCTATCTACTGCTCATATGTGGGTTTCTCAAATCTATTGATCTCGATCTTCTATTGCTATCTATTGCCCCTGTGTGGGTTTTTTTTAGATTTACTAATCCCAATTTTATGCTGCTATCTACTGCCCCTATGCATGTTTCTTGGATCTATTGATCCCAATATAATACTTCTATCCACTAACCCTATGAGGGGTTTTCAGATATGTTGATTCAAATCTACTATTTATGTTTTTGCTTCTTCTAATTCTTTGTGTGTGTCATCACTTTGGCTTCCATGGTGACTACAGATCCTCCTCGGTCTTTGTATGTGATGATAGTGAAACTCGATGGATCCTAGATGGGTGATTGGATGCTCTAGGGGTGGGGGGTGAATAGAGATGAATGCACTTAAATAAAATTCATTAGACATTCAAGATATATCACAAGATAAGGTTGCTAAATATGAAGTTTGAGTGCAACTAAAACATACATAGCAAGGGAGAGAGAGATTGAACATACACCAAGTGACAAGCTATGTAGAGTGGTTCCACACTCCAAACTAGGAGTATGTCAGTCCACTACCTAGAGAGGTCAACCTCTAGGATTTTTTTAACCATTGCACTCTTATATTCATTCATAAGACTTACAATACATGACCACCAAAGGACTTACCTATCCAATACAAAGAGTCTTCAACCTTACCAAGGACTTATCCACTTTGCAACGAGTCTTCAGCCTTATCTAAGGACTTACCCACTCTTGTACAAGTCTTCAGCCTTTTAAAAATTACCCACTCTTCTTGGATCTTCAGCCTTTGACTTCATCTTCACTCGGAGAAGCTTCCACCAAGGACTTACCCACTTGAGCAAGGAGTCTTCTGCCTTCACCAAGGTCTTACCCATTCTTGCTCCAAGTTTTCAGTCTTGATCTTCACTAAGGCACTCCTTCCCTTGTTCTTCTTCACCTCTCTCAGCCAAGAGAGAGAACCTTCATATTTATGGTTGAAATGAGAGATAGGGAGGTTGTAGAAGTGAGAGCCTCACAAGATATATATGTAGGACTAGCTCTCTTATAGATTTCCTACTCACTCTAATGAATGTAGCAAGTGATTAAGCTTAGAGAGAGAGAGAGGAGGCTGTACGAAGCACTCAACTATAGAATAGGAACCTCACATAGATTTTGCATTGAATGCTCAACCTTGTAATGAAGCCCAAGGGGTCCTATTTATAGCTGGGGATGCCTCTTAGCCTTTGGGAACACTTAAGAATGAAAACTAGCCATTTTGTGGCTTGCAACAGATATATTTCCACTTGTTGCAACTCCACAATAGCTAGAAACACTTTTATGCACTTTTCCGTATAGTGCAATCGGTTGAGTTTTTATAAAGGTAACTCGACCGATCCCACTAAGAGGCAAGACCAATTTAGGCCATTAGTCAAGTTTGTCCTAGTGGTAACTCGAACGATTCACTTAAATTAGTTTTGGCCTACAGAGGGATTGGTCAAGTTATGTGAAGTGTAAACTCGACCAATTAAAAGTCATTTTCAAGATCCAATCAGGATCGGTCGAGTTTGCAACTCGACCGATGAACAGCCTGATGTGAATTTTGGAAAATGGCTTTTGAGTGCTTAAATATTCGATCTAACTGCTCTTGATTTTTTCTAAGCTTAATTACAAGTCATACAATCATTACAAGTGATTTACAACATAAGTTCTAATGGATTTACATCATATTCCAAAAATGTGCACTTGTATTGACTATGACATGTATTTTCTCCAAGTTGAGATGTGTAAGTTAGGGAATTTGGAGTGTGTCTATACCTAATCTAAAATCACTCAAGTAGAGGCATTAGACACAATTAATTGGAATGGTTTAGTCATCATCAAAACAAGGGTTTAGTCAATTTAGACCTTTAGTCAACACAAACTACCACCTTTGGTCGCATCATCTGAACTATATGCACTAGTACATAACCGACCTTTAGTGTCGGTTATTTAAGGCCTTTAGTGTCGGTTTCTAAGCGACACCTATGTGGGCGACGCTAAAAGCCCAGCCGTTACGTGTCAGTTAAAAAATCGACGCCAAAACCCTTCGTGTGCCACCGAAAACGCGCCAGCAGGGGACTATCGGTGTCGGTTATTAGATAAGAAACCGACGCCATATACCTTCACGCCACAGAAAGGGTGCCGTCTTGGGCACTATCAGCGTCGGTTATCATATCACTCCCAACACGACCATGCTGGCCAGCACGTCCGTGGTGTTAAGGAAATAAACGTCGGTTACAAGTAGAAACTGACATTGTAACCGACGCCATATCACTCCCAGCACAGCCGTGGTGTCTGGTCCGCTGCCACGGCCGTGCTGGCCAGCACGACTGTAGTGTTAAGGAAATAGACGTCGGTTTATGAGTAGAAACTGACATTGTAACTATGTGGCATCGGTTTTATACAAATAACCGACGTCTATTATTTGTTTTTTTTCTGTCAGTCTGCAGATCTGCTGTATGGCTGGTCGCAGGATGAGAAACATGCAGTTCAGTTATGAACTGCAGGTTTTACGACATCTATTGATATCAGCCAACAACAGGCCACAAACCTACAAAATTAACAACAAAAATATTCACACATTTAGCAATGCAACCTGCAGTTCCATTTATTTTCACACATTTAGAAACATTCATGTAGCTAGCAATCTGTAGTTCCATTCATTTTCACATTCACACATGTAGAAACATTCATATAGCAACCAACAGTTTCATTCATTTTCACTCAGACACATGTAGAAACATCCAGACATGTAGAAACATTCACACATATATTATAATTCAGAAATTCATTTACAAAATACCATTCTTTAGTCATTATTCGCTATCAACATCCCAATCATATGTTAAAAACCCCACTACTTGTATGGTTGTTGCCCATTCTTCTCTTACTTCATTTAATTCTCCCGTCGTATAGGGAGCATGTACATCTGGTAAGGCATTTCCTGTAGTGTGGTCAGTTTTAAACACATGTAAAGAGAATGATGTATATATATAATTAATGAGCTATAAATAAGATTGATATATTTTATATTATCTAATGAGACTATATAATACCTCAGGAATAGTATCGATGTCCACTGCGGCATATTTGATAATCATGTGTATAAATCGCATCACATAGTATCCACATGACCATCCGTTGTCTTGTGTAGCACACTATAAATTCAAACATACAAAATATTAAAAAATACAACTAATTAAGCATTGTTCACATAAATAATATATACATATATTGCAGTCGGGAACTTACTTTCATGTTCTTCCAAATTATTGGTTGGTTCTTTTTCATGGGGACCTTTCCTCCAGCCTTTTTGAACTCATGTAAACCCTTACATGTTAATGTAACACAGTATATTGCATAATTAAATAGTAATGTAATAACATATGTTAACAGATATGAAAATGAAAATTTTCTCACCAAAATAATGTCATTTTCATTATGTGTCCATATTTTGAATTCAATTTACTCCCCTTAGGATCTAGATAATAGACAATGAACGTCTCGGGGACAATAACTAGTAACTCCCAATGCATACCACTAGAGGTAAAAAAGTTAAAAATTAATAACTCAAAATCCATAATAAAAATGTATTTTTTTAAGTCCAAATTATAATAAGCAAAGTAAACTTACTCTATATTGAATGGAGCTATTATCACCGTCTTCTTATTTTGAGAAAATTTTGTAAAAGCCTCACAGCAGTATTGTTGAACTGACTGAGTGTCTTTAGCTACTAGACTAATCAAAGATATAATCAAAAATCCTACATGTTCGAATGCAAAATCTGCACATATCTTATCTAAGTAGCTGCAAAATATGTATTAATTACGCATGCATTAATAAATAAGAAACCAGATCACCAGATCCTACACAAGGTATATGGATGTATAAAGAAGATCTCACCTTATCCATAGCTCTATCACAGATGTATTTAGCCAATCATATCGAAACAACTCCAATATATCTTGTATAAATAGTTTGCTTTCATATGATTGACCTGCAACATCTGAATCTATAGAAACAATTATAGGGCAATTTATATCATGTTCGCCTAACCATATTGCCATACCCCTACAGTTAGGACCTAACGGGACAGGTAGGTCCTGTGGAACCCAACTGGGTAATGTAGGAGGTGGAGGTGGAGGCCTAGATGCTGTGGGTGTCTTCTTTTTAACCTGTATATATATATAATTTCAGATCAACTGACATCATATACACACACTAACAATTTAACGTAATGTAAATTTACCATACAGTTTCAGTAAAGAGGACATCTGCTTTTGGCCACAATATCACTCTGCCTTCTGCCTCACCAAGCATTTCACAATCTGGGTGGGCATATGGCAATGGAGGATCCATCCACTTGGAGAATATATGTACCGGGCTCACACGAATCCAACCAGCTGGTAATGGAGACCCGTGAAATATTTCCCCTGGTAGGGATGGGTAAGCCGACGCCTCTGCAATGACATATTCTTTACTTTTTAGACGACATGACTTCAACCCCTACAAATTTTTGTGTAAAGAATATTATATACATATATACATATCATCTTTTTTTGAAATGACTACAATTTCATATATACATATCATCTTGAAAACATATCATCTTGAATTAAAAAACTAGTTATTATGTCATAAAAATACTTACAGCGGATGTGCTAGGTGGTGGGTCTATAGGATTACTCCCAACCTCTGCAGTAGGAGTAGAGCGGGATGCTATAATAGGTACTGTCTGCTGAGTGGCAGTCTGAGATGCGTGCCACTTTTTCAGTGCTTCTTCGAGTTTCCTATCAAATAGCTTATGTACCTATACATGGATAAAAGAAATGTTAGCTTCTAATTATTGAATTCTCTTTTTACAGTAATATTATAAAGAAATAATATGTTACCTCTTCTTGTGAAAGTCCCACTTTTGGGACATGTTTGCGCTGGGATGGCCCAAAAAAAGATTTGATGCCCACACCAGCACCTGCAGCCCTAACACGTCCAGGATGCTCTGGGTTACCCAGAGCAACAGTCAATTCATCCCTTGTGCCCTCAGGGATGAACTTGCCTTGTTTCCTCAGCTCGTGCAGCTCCCGCTAATCGCCAAAACAAAAATTTGTAATTAAGTAAACACCACAAATAATCAATATTCGAACGATTGCTGTAAGAGTTGTATTTTACCATTTTTGCAACCGCCTCAGCAGTTGCAGGCTTCCTTATTTCTCCCTTCTTATTTTGCCTCCCAGCTATCCAGACGTCATGGCGAGGCAGAGGTGTGCTACCTATAGTAGAGAACTCCTGAGTAGTAGCAGACTGAGCAGTAGCCTCAGACTGTAGTCTTTGGTGAATGCTTGCATACCCCTTTGGACCCATTGTGTGGTCATGCACATTCATTGCACGCCTTGATTTTTTTGCCTCACTGAGGGCCTAGTTAGTATGCACATTAATGATTTGGTTAGTAACAATAAATGTTAATCTTGAATAGGTGAATACAACATATATTAATGAGATTGGGACTGACGCCTAATACCTTGAATTCATCAGTTTGTCTTGAAGCAACAAACGCGTCCCATTCTTCTTTGTCTAGGAAGTTCCACTGTTCAGTGGTTGTCTTCTTCCTCTTGTCAGCTTCTTTTATGTATTCTCAGGTGAGATTTGTCCTATAGTTCCTTAGGACTCTCCCACAGCGTTGCATCACACATTTACGATGCAGCTTTTCATCCAATTCAAATATACTCTGCAAAATAGAATTGCTATTAACTAGTATCCAAAAAATTAGTAATCCACAAAATAGAATTGCAAATTAATAATAACTCACGCATAAATCCTTCCATATTACGTCTTTCTTCTCCTTAGAAACTTTATGCCAAGAATCTATCTTACAACCACAATGGCTACGAGTAACATACCCAAGATATGAAACAAACGAATTGCGATTCACACCATATGCATTTCCTGCATTATCAAAATCCACAACAAGTTTGGGTCCATTGCCCTTTTGCACTATTAACTTCTTCATCATAGTGATGCCCCTTCTCTTGTCAACTTTTTGGTGCTGTTGATCAAGTGCCTCAAGTGCTTCAGATGGTACATGTGCATCATCAACCTAAAATTTGACAAAATAAACACATTTACAAGATATAACTATAAATGGACATATAGATATAAATATATGATATATTTTTAAAACTTACATTGTGAGGCGACACATCGATGTCCTCACCCTCATGGTAATCATCAGCACGGTCATCAGGAGAATGCTCAGCCATCTGAAAATTCACATTCACATTGTAAAGTTCACATTGTAAAGTAATTCAAATTGTAAAGCTCACATTCACATTGTAAAGTAATTCACATTGTAAAGTTCACAGAATAAAGTAATTCACATTGTAAAGTTCACATTCACATTGTAAAGTTCACATTTAGAAAAATAAAACATATAAAAAAATATAAACATGCCTCTAATATTGCGATTTTTTTATCAATTAACAATCCTTCATTGTGATCTCCGCGCACATACAAGTCATCATTAGCTTCAATATTTGCTGGTGTTGGCAACCCAACTGAGAATGGACTGGAGTCATCATACTTATCATAGTACTGTTCTTCATCTATAGGATCTTCAATGAACTGTCTTTTACCATGAAGAACAACTGACCATTTATCATTTGCAGGATCATTGATATAAAATACTTGTTTCTCCTGTGATGCCAATATGAATGGTTCACCCTTCTCGCCAATATTTTCAAAGTTCACTAAAGTGAAACCCAATTCATCCACTATAACGCCTTTGGTGTTATCAACCCAATTACATTTGAAGAGCGGAATTTTGAAATCTATATAGTCAAACTCCCATATGTCTTCAATGACACAGTAATATGAAATTTTAGCTTCACGTGTACTCTTATCCTTTGCACTTGCAAAAAACATAGTCGATGCTTGAAGGGTGACCCCACTGTTTTGGACGACACTCTTATCATCTTGGCGCTTTGTGTAATATGTGAATCCATTAATGTCATACCCTTCATAAGACATAACAGTCAATTTTGGTTTAAAGGCGAGGCATTTGATAGTTTCAATAATATCATCTGGTGTTTGAGATAGTTGACGTAAGACTTTATCTTCAAACCACTTAATAAATGTCTTGTTATGCTCTCTAGCAAGCCACATTGTATTGGCTCGAGGATATTGTCTCTTGATGAAATTGGTATGTTCCTCGATATAAACGTTCACTTCGTCCATGTTGTGTAAAATATACAAGTGACCTTATTCCAACTGCTCACGGCTGATTACTTTCACACGTGATCCCAAAATTCCTTTGCCAAATTGCTCGTCAATATTCTTGTCATTATCAGGAGTATCATTACCACTGAGAAAGTCATTGCAAAAATCCATAACCTCACTCGCCACATAACCCTCGATAATACTCCATTCAGGCCAATAACGGTTTCGAACATCACTTTTAAAAACACTCATGTATCGTTCAAAGGGATACATCCAATGCAAGAAAATTGGTCCCAACATTTTCACTTCCCTAGTCAAGTGGACAACAAGATGTACCATGATATCAAAGAATGACGGAGGAAAATACATCTCAAGCTGACATAGGGTAACAACCACTTCTCTTTGCAATTTATCGAGAGTATCAGGGTCAATAACTTTGCTGCACAGACTGTTGAAAAAGAAATAAAGTCTGGTGATTGCAAACCTTACATGCTTTGGCAATATAGATCTAATTGCCACAGGCAATATTTGTTGCATTAGAGTGTGACAATAATGAGATTTAAGACCTATCAACTTCAGATCTTTCATTGATACCAATCTATGGATGTTGGATGAGTAACCCTGTGGCACCTTAACATTTACTAAACATTCACAAAAAGCTTTCTTCTCCTTTCTAGACAATGTGTAACAAGCGGGAGGTAAGTATGTTCTCCGATTTTCCATTTCACGAAATTCTGTTAATTATGACCTTATTCCCATTTCACGTAGGTCTAGTCTGGATTTTATCCCATCTTTAGTCTTACCTGGTATATTCAACAAAGTACCAATGACACTATCACAGATATTTTTCTCAACGTGCATGACATCGATACAATGCCTGACTATCAAAGAACTCCAATAAGGAAGATCCCAAACTATTGACTTCTTCTTGAATAAAGATTTGTCGCTCCGTGTGGCCATAGTACATTGTGATCTCTTACCAAATTCATTGACAAAGTCTTTTACTCTTTCATAAACAACCTCCCTTGGTATAGGTTTAGGTGCACTCCGTTCCTCATTCAATCCATTGAATGCTTTGCGCTTCCTACGATACAGATGTAATTTTGTAAGAAACCTTCGATGACCGAGATATACAGTCTTACCGCCATGTTTTAGTCTTGTTGAATAAGTGTTCTCTTCACATATAGGACACACTTTAGCTCCTTTGACACTATATCCAGACAAATTCCCATATGCTGGAAAGTCATTAATAGTGCAAAACAACATAGCATGCAAACGAAATGTCTCTCTTCGTGAAGCATCATAGGTCATCACACCTTCACCCCAGAGTTTCTTTAAGTCATCAATCAGAGGTTCAAGATAAACATCGATGTCATTTCCAGGTTGTTTAGGGCCCGATATCAACAACGACAACATTACATACTTATTTTTCATACACAGCCAGGGAGGAAGATTGTATATAACAAGCATGACTGGCCAAATGCTATGTTGGCTGCTCAATGTCCCATACGGATTCATCCCATATGTATAAAGCCCAAGTCTTAGATTCCTGACTTCTTCACCAAATTCAGGGTATAATAGATCAATCTTCTTCCACTGTGGGGAATCAGACGCATGTCGTAGGATCCCATCATTATTTTTCTTAACATCTGCATGCCACCTCAAATTCTTCGCATCTATCGGATTGGCAAACAAGCGTTGAAACCGTGATATTATAGGTAGATACCACATCACCTTGGCAGGAGAACCAGTTTTGGAATCCCCCGAAGTCGTCAATTTATACTGTGACACACCACATTTTGGACAATCTTTCAAATCCACATAGTCCTTTTGAAATAATACACAATCATTTGGGCATGCGTGTATCTTCTTGGCATCCATTCCCATTGGGCACAACAATTTCTTTACCTGGTATGTTGAGATTGGCAGCTCATTTCCTTCAGGAAGCATTTCTTTCAACAAAGACAACAATGACGTGAAGCTTTTGTCACTCCATCTATTGTTAGCTTTCAGCTTATACAATCTCAACACAGCGCTAAGCTTCGTAAACTTAGTACAACCTGTGTATAACGATATCTCAGCATCATGCACAATGTTTCTAAAAATGGGAGGTGGATCGGTGTGCTCTACCCCACAACTATCCAGCATCGCATCAACGATGCCTACTGGAACTGGTTCATTCACATCTACGTCATCGTAGGAAATTTCTTCTTCCACACAAGCACTACTATCAACATCCACTGGTTTTGGGTTTGAAATCTCTCCATGCCAGTGCCATTCTGTATAGCCTTGTATAATCCCGTTGCACATGACATGACTTTTGATTTCGTTACCACTGCTGACTTTCAAGTTGTTACCACAATGCCTACATGGACATTAGAACCTATCTCCAGGTTGTTTCCTATCTTCCTCGGCAAATCTAATAAACTGGTAAAGACCAGAAATAAACTCTGGGGTGCAGCGATTGCGAATGGACATCCATGATCTATCCATTCTATGATCAAAGAGAAATCAAATATACATTACAACAAAATTAGGGTCTAGGGTTAACAAATACATGTGATGTCATTCCTATATATAATAAATGTGTACCACCTATCCCATTCTGGAACACCTAATCTCACTAGTAAGTGTATAATGTGTATTGGGTTTTCAAGAAAATTTCGGCAGCATTTCCCCGCTGTTCTCCAAGTACATATGTACTTAGAGAACAAACGGGGAAATGCTGTCGAAATTTTCTTGAAAACCCAATACACATTATACACTTACATCCTAAGCGAGATCAGGTGTTCAAGAACAGTCCCAAATCGGGGACTATCCAAGATTGACTCCTAATGAGTAAATCTTGGATGGGTTTCAAGGCCAACAAAATACATGTGATGTCATTCTTATATATAATAAATGTGTACCACCTATCCCATTCTTGAACACCTAATCTCACTAGTAAATGTATAATGTGTATTGGGTTTTCAAGAAAATTTCGGCAACATTTCCCCGCTATTCTCCAAGTACATATGTACTTAGAGAACAAACGGGGAAATGCTGCCGAAATTTTCTTGAAAACCCAATACACATTATACACTTACATCCTAAGCGAGATCAGGTGTTCAAGAACAGTCCTAAACCGGGGACTATCCAAGATTTACTCCTAATGAGTAAATCTTAGACGGGTTTCTAGGCCAACAAAATACATGTGATGTCATTCTTATATATAATAAATGTGTACCACCTATCCCATTCTTGAGCACCTAATCTCACTAGTAAATGTATAATGTGTATTGGGTTTTCAAGAAAATTTCGGCAACATTTCCCCGCTGTTCTCCAAGTACATATGTACTTAGAGAACAAACGGGGAAATGCTGTCGAAATTTTCTTGAAAACCCAATACACATTATACACTTACATCCTAAGCGAGATCAAGTGTTCAAGAACAGTCCCAAACCGGGGACTATCCAAGATTTACTCCTAATGAGTAAATCTTGGACGGGTTTCTAGGCCAACAAATACATGTGTTGTCATTCTTATACCTAAAATCCTAGTTCTTCAAGTTAGGGTGATTATTGATGTCTTTAAAAGCATGATTGGAAATTTAGGGAAAAGTTCATCATTTACATTCCAAGCATGTCACATGTGTGCATTACAGTTCATCATTAAGCAAGAAGGGTGACTAGGATTCTCAATATACTTAACAATGAAACAAGTTACCAATTTCATAGTTATGACGGTAGAGATACCCTAAGATCCAGATCTAATGGTTCATAATGAGCTTGTGATAAAGTTACATCAGTTGAGATACCCTAAGATCCAGAACTAATATAAATCAGTAGATGATCAATTAATTGCTGAATCAGTACATAAATAAATACAAACATTAGATGAATACATACAGATCAATTGAAAAATAAAGTTAAATCAGTTGATAAATAAATTTCATTAAGTAGATGATTAAATCATAACAAAATAAGTATATAAATAAACCTACTTAAGTAAATAACTTAATAAAAAAATAAAAAAATGCCCAGCAGCTAGCAGCCTAGGCGTGCCTTGGCACCGCCCAAGCATCCGCCCAGAGCCTAGGCGGAGGAAGGAAGGAGGAAGAAGGAAGGGTATACCTTGAGGGCAGAGGAAGAAGGCCCGGGCTGGAGAGCAGTGGCCAGAGCAGAGACCTAGCAGCAGCTGGCAGTCGGCACCGACGGCGAGGAGAGGAGAGGAGCGGTGGTGAGGGCGGCGAGGAGAGGAGAGCGGCCACCGGCGGGAGTGGCGGCGAGGAGAGGAGCGGCGGTGAGGAGAGGAGAGTAGCAGGAGCGTCGACCAGGAGTGGTGGCGGCGCGGGGGAGCAACGGCGGTGGGGGCAACGACGGTGGGAGCACCGACGGCAACAATCACCAGACCTAGTAGAGGTTCGCAATGAAACAGAGACAATGGGGAAAAGTTCTCTGTTTTGTGGGGCTATTAATTGTACCATAGGCGTCAGTTATTCATACAAACCGACACATAAAATTAAAGGTGTTGGTTCTCCACAAAAACCGACACCTATTCTCAATTATAGTCGTCGGTTTTAACTACAAATCAACCGACGTCTATATAAATATGCCGATTAAAAAAATTATTCTCGATTAATGACCATAGTCGTCGGTGTCTTCTGAAAATCGACGCTTAAAGGGTGTGAAAAATTCCCCGCGAACAGCGCGAGAAAACTCATAAGCGTCGATCATTGTAGTAAAACCGACGACCAAAATGTGCCCAATTTCTGTCTCGCGAATAACCTTTAGTCGTCAGTTTATTATTTATCAATCGACGCCATATGTTAAATTTTGGAGGTAATTTTTTTCGCTGAAAATTTTGGATTTGGCGGTTAATTTTAGGCGTCGATTTTTTAATAAGTATCCGACACTGAATAAAAGCGGTACCAGTGTCTGGTCGCCCTTCATAGATTGGATGTTGATTTATGTTATCAACTGATGTTGTATAGTTTAGGTGTTGGTGTATTTATACAACTGACTCCTGTAAAAGTGACGTTATAAGCCATTTCTGTAGTAGTGATGTTAAATTCCAAGGGAAATATTCCCACATTTCTATTGATGCTCTGATCCCTTGTGCTGTTACAACTAATGAAAAAATCAAGAAATCCTACGTCCAATGGTCTAAAGATGATTTTGACATTATGATGTGGATGGTGAATAGTGTTGAACAAAAAATTAGCTGGTCTCTCCTTTACCTTTAGAATGCCAAAGCTATGTGGGATTACCTATCCCATATGTATTCTCATCGGCAAAACCCAAAGAAGGCCTTCAAGATCTTCAAGAATCTAGTGAAAAAGGAGTATTTGGCTAATGGATCTGTCGAAGACTACTATAACTAATGTTTGACACTCTACTATGTAAACAAAGTATACCATCTATAGGTAAATATGGAAACAGATAGGCAGTGAAAAAAATGATATATTCCCCTTAATAGACAATCACACCAATAACTATGTAATGGGAAGGATGGTTTACAAGGTAATACCTGCTCCTGGAGCAAGTCCAAAGACCATTCTCTCATTGTAGTATTCACCTTTCTTCAAATTTAAGTCAGACAATGCCTACAACGTCTCCTGATTAATCAACATGGACAACAACTTGACGTTGTCCTCCTAGCGACAGGAAACAACCTCCTCACCTCTATGGTAGTCCACACAGACAACTGGGAACTCCTGTCGTTCTAGAAGAACAGACAAGAAGAAGTTATCCCTTCTCGTCGGTATACTAGCACCAACTCACTCTCCCACAATTGTTCTCCCTTGCTATCTCTCCCTTTTTTTATCAGGTAGGACTTGCTTGGGTTCTCTCAGTTACCACAACCAGAGAAGATAACAATTGTTAGAGGCAATCGAGTTGTGTCTGAGAAGCCCCTAGTACCCCTATATTTATAGGAGGGTTAGGGTCAGGGTTCCCAGTCTGAGTGGGAGCGGAAGGGACCAGAATTTCACAAATTTTGTATCATGTGAGCGGCAAAATGGTCAGTTCACAAGTGAACCAATCGCTTGGCATGTGAGTCGATTGGTTCAACCCTTTCATTAGTCATTTCATCACGTTTCCCAATCACAATTGCATTGGAAATTATAATCTGATTTAATGCACGGCATGACATCAACACAAATCCTTGAATCAATCAAGTTGATACACCAACCGCTCAGTTTACAACATGATCTAGTTGGTTCATGTACCTGAGTCGGTCAGTTCACTTCCTGAACGGTCCAGAATTGTCAAAGTTGGTTCAATTGACCTGACATACTGAAATGATCAGTTCAACACTTGAACTGGTTGGTTCACTGTTCATTAAGTCAATATTTAACTAATGTTGTTTAAATCAAATACCTAACTCTTTAGTAATCAAGTTTAAACCATATTCATGAATGAACTCCTATTCCAAGTGCATCCTATGTGTGTGACCTATATGTTCCAAGTTTTATTGGCAGTGAATGTCCATAACTGATTTATGACATCACAAGCAATGAGCGGTATCTAGTAACACATCATTACTACCCAAGTAATCCAAAAAGTTAGAGAACAACTTCAACCTACAATATGTGATTGGTGTTATAGTGATCGCATAATTCCTTTGTCACTGATATCCGAATTGAACTCAAGGCATGTGATCGTCATCCTCTCAATGTTCAATTCATGTTTCTTGAAGTAGAACAGACCGTCTGAGATATATGTGATCTCAATGTCATATATTAACTCACATGTGCATGCACATGGTTTTCTCAGTCTCACTTATCAAGTGTCTTGGATATCAAACCCTAGTGGGAGAGACAAATCCCATCTACATCACTCACAGTCATCCCCATATGTCACAATGTCCCTAAGCATCACCTTTATGGCAACCCTTATTCAAGGTCACAGTGGATGATGTCAAAGTATATTGAACAACATGTGATGAATGTAGTGATTTCAGGTCTAAGAACCACACCTTAACTATGAGAGATGATTATGACCACCAATTATGGTTTCCATGTGCACTCTCATGGTGGGTTTGTTTGATACACTATTCTCCAACAAGTACCTATGTGTTTGGTTTGATATCACATATCATGACTGATGAGACTATGTCATCAACCAACACACACTCTAGTCTTATGTCTCATTGTTGTCTATCATCCTGCCACAATGACATCTGACTAGGGACATAACAAGAACGTACATATTCCTAACATATGTAGATATCATTTTTTAGGTCATCAACCTGAAGACATATGCCATTAGTGATGTCATTCTTTAGACATTAATTATGTTTCATCATTATCTCATAACAAATTGAAATAGAATAAATTGGAAGATTGGATTTATTATTAATCAAATCGTTTACAAGATATGTCATCTCAATCATCATCTAATTGGATATCTAGGCATACTTACCAACAGACTCCCACTTGCACTTAGAGCAAATCACCCACAAATTTTATTCTTAGTGATCTAACCATGTCCATCATGTTTCCGTTGCACAAGTGCTGATCCAACATGTTAGCAACATTTTTCTTTTAGTCAATATATTCCATGTTTCACATCCCTTCGTTGTACGACATCTCACATGAGATGGAAATGCCATAGTATGCTATCTGATATTCCTTGCCTAACCAATAGCTCCATTATTGTCATAGTATTTCTATTGTGTCATCAATGGTTGGAACATCTATAAGTTCATCTACATGAACTTCTAGGTCCATACCATATCCATTCCTACATTCATAACACGGGGTACTCGATTTTTTGTTGTAGAATTTAAATAATGGTTTGTAGTGCAAAACATTTCCAAGTTACAACTATTCTTTTAAGATTAAACATAATTTTATATTGTGATCACCATTGTCATTTCAAAAGCCTACATTGATGTAACTCTTTATATCAAACTCTTCCTTATTGCCAAATCCAAGGAAGTAATCCCTAGTGCTTCTCATATACTAATGGATGTTCTTTATGGCATTCCAATGACCTTCATTGGAATCTGAAAAAATCATCTTGCCATGTCCATTACATACAAGATTATGGAATGAGTACATTATATAGCATACATGATAGATCCAATTGTTGGTGCATATGACATCTTACTCATGTTTTTCCATTCTTCATAAGAATTGGAATGCATGGTTCTTGAGTGATCAATCCCATGTAACATGGACAAATTCTCTCTCATTGAATCCTTCATGCTGAACCCTTTCAACATCTTGCTAATATGTGTACTCATATTTAGGTCTTGAAATTTTCTAGAACTATCTATATAGATCTCAATTCCTTTCACATAAGATGTTTCACCAAATCCTTCACGTTGAAGGTGTTTTACATGCCAGGTATCAATACTTATAGTAGTGGGATGTTATCCCCATCAATATGTGGAATATTTATATGCTCCCACTAAATCTTTATAATCACAAATTTTATTTTTTATCCTGATTCATGTCATTCCAGCTCTGAGATGCTTATTTCAACCTCTATATTGAACTTTGTAGCTTATAGACTTTATTTACATTAATGAAGTTATAAAACCTTTAGGATGTGTCATGTACACATCCTCTCTTAAATTACTTTTTAGGAATGTGGTTTTAAGCTTCATACGCCAAATCTCATAAATTTATAAGCTGCAATAGCAAGCATGATGATTGGTGAAAGGGATTTCATCATGTTCAGCACTTTGAACTTGTTTGAAAACTTTTGTAACCCATCTGCCCTCTTAGGGTATCCATGTTGATCCTCTTCTTGAAAACCCAACTCCATCCTATGGATTTTACCCCTTTAGGTGGTACTACCAAGGTCATACCTTGTTAGTGTACATGGACTTCATGGATTTTTGCCTCTTCTCAGATTATGGTCCCTTAATAGTTTCTAGTTGATTTTTGGCTTATCATCTTATGACCAACTCACAACCTATCTAAGTTGTAGGATTTGTAATCTTTCAATCTCATACGTGTTTTACTAGAACTACGAGTCTTGTGTTACATAAGGAACATGACATTCCACAACTATTTGTGATTCTTCTTGTTCCCATTGTACCTCCTTGTTGACCTCAAACCTTTTCGAGTCTTACTTTACTCTCACTGATTCTTTTGGAACTCAACTATGTTAGTAACAAACACTTTTGTTGTTGGATTGGGATAAAAAGAAATGTACATCAAACTAACATTTTGTGATATGTGGATAAACCTTTTTTAAGAATCTGCTTTTTTATATAAGGTTCAATTCTTATAAAAGACATGTCAGGACATTCCCATTCCATATTGCATATGGTGTCTTTTAAACCATTTTAGACGGTACATTGTTTCAGTGTAAAGCATGTATCAAAAGAAAAATAGAAGATTAGATTAATTGATAATCATATTATGATTGATCATGATGTGATTCCTTCTTTTTGATAAATCATCATGTTTCAGTTCATCATGATACACTATCATGGTCTATCCAGAAGGTCCTCAAACTCTTGATGTAAACTAATTCAACATTGATCATATCAAAGTTTCTTAATACTTTTATCAAAGTTATTTATGTACTTCACTCATGATATTCTTGAACATTTCAAGAGATTCATGTTTGTATTTCATTAAATATAAATCACCATATCTACTGAGATCATCGATAAATATAACAAGGTACAAATAGCTACCTCTAGCATTTATTATGAAGGTTTTTGTACATCATTATGCACAAGTCCTAATAGAATGCTTATTCTCCCACCACACCTAGTGAGAGGAGACTTGTCATGTTGTACATAAATAAGACTTGCACGTCTCTCATTGGTTCAAATACCAAAAGAGCCTATAAAAACATCATCATGGATTCTAGAAATGCATCTCTCATAGTTTTACTCTAGATGACAATGCTATCGATATTGATTGTTTGAGTTATCGAATTTTAATACTTTTGGAATTTACATTATAAACATTTATATTGGATCATTTAAACAAAGATCATAAGATATTTTGGGGCATTACCACACAAGATCACATCTTTGCAAGTAGAACATTAACTATTTTATTTGTAATCATCCTTGTCCATACAAGATGCAGAAAGTAAAATGTTTCTATTTTTGGCATAATTGTAATAGCAGTGCATTAACTCTATTACATGCCATGTGCGCTAAGATGAATTCTAAACTTAAACTGAAGTTGTAGCAACTCTTTCTCCGCACACTCCATCATTGTCCTTTCGTTGAGGCTTACTTCTTATCAAATCATGCATATTCAAACATATGTCAGATCTACATCCGGTATCATATACCCATGATGAAGAAGTAATTAGATTTATCTTATAACATATATATCTAAAGTGGAGATCTCTATCCCCTCCTTCTTCTTCTTTAGTTTCTCTAGGTAGAGATGGCAATTCCTCTTCTAATGTCCACTCCGGTGACAATGGTGACAATTGCCTCCCATATTCACTCCTCCCTTTGCCTTATGTGCTGAAGACTTGGGATTTTGGCCAACTTTAGAACTCTTCTTAGCTTTACCTTTGCCTTTAGACCTTCCCTTTAGTTTGCTTATCATCATCATAAACTTGGGTTTGTCTTTATTCATTTGTGCCTCAACTGTTCTCAACATGCCAAGTAACTCTGTCCTTGTCAAAGTCATTCATGTTGTAGTTCATGGCAAACTGACTGTATGACTCTGGAAGAGACTACAAAATCACATAAGTGGCCAACTCTTGACTCAAGAGGAATCCTAGTCTAGAAAGGTTATCCACATATCCAATGATCTTGAGCACATGAGGACCTACTAGAGCTCCTTCTGCCATATTACATTTGAACAATGCCTTGGAGATGTGTGACCATGTCAATAACAACCTTGTTCAACTCATAGTTCATGGAGCACATCATTAGGCATTTGACATCAACGACATCTTTGGTGTGCTTCTTGTAAGCATCCTTGCCAGCCTTAGGTACATTGGGAAGTGGTTCATTTGGCTCCGGTGTTTCTAGGACATAGATCTTGCATTCCTATGTGAGACAGATTCTCAGCGTCTAGAACTAGTCATGGAAGTTATTTCCATTTAAATTGTCCTTCTCAAGGACAAACCATAGAAAAAAATTGTTGAGTGTTTCCATTTGATTCTACAAGAGAAATTTACAATTTGTCAAAACCATTTTGATTAGATTTGATCTATATAAAATTCTATGATGTTTAGTTAGGACTTTAATTAATTATTGCTCTCATTATTTTGTTCAATTGATAACCCTCAATTATCAATTTGGAAGATTGCAGCACACAAACTTCTAATGAGCCAAGATCCAAAACAATTAAGTTATTACTCGACCAACACCAACGACCATATTCAATCAATAAGACAGACAACATTTTCCAATTGAATCTTATGCAATTCTTAGATAGATGGTATGCACAACTCCTTGTCATAGTCATTTGCATGCCTCTAGGTGCTCAATCTCATTAAGGACACCCATTTAAGCCTGACCCTAAAGCCAACATGATAGAAATGCACCCTACTTGGCAGACCCTCATAACTATCATCACACTTCCATGAGATGGATAACGCACCACTCTTGGCGTGCCCACACATAAATGATCAAGCTTTTCATGTGTGTTGCTAATGGAAAACTATTAGACTTAATACATTTGATTGAGGAATTTTATATATTTATAAATATAGATACATATGCATATCCAATCACCACATATTGTAGTACAGATCATATAAATGTTATATCCCACAAATGTAAATATGCAATATAAAATATTAGCGATAGTTATAGCCATTCTATTGTAATTCCTTAGAGCCATAAGGAATTACTACCACCTAGGTCTACATCACATGCATGAACCTGTTGTTGGTGTACATCTATTCTTGTACCAATCCAGGTTGATCAGTTCAACCCTTGAACTAGTCAGTTTACCTCGTGGTTGATCGATTGGTCTATTAGACTGGTCAATTGGTCTCTGGGCAAACATCTTGTAGACGTCTCTAACTGATCGGTTGGGCCACCAACCGATCAATTTGGCTCCTGTGGTTGTCCTCCTTGGTCCTCCAAACGGTCGACTCATCTTCGAGACAGTTGGTTCATCTGACATTGAGTGTGATCTTTGTAAGGAAAATAAAACTATCCTAATTCTATTAAACTTATTAAATGATAATTGAGAAACCTCGAGTTACATTCAAGGGTAGCATAGGAAGGAAAGAATAATACTATTTACATTTGGGAAGAAGAAGTTAGATGCTCAATATGCAAACTGAGATATAAATAGGAATAAACAAACTATTCAACCACACACAGATATATGGGTTATTGACCATAACCATATTACAAATCCACCATCAAAACCAATCTTAGGGCGACACGTGTAAATTGCATATATATAAAATTTTGGGATCATATATGGTATTTAATCAGATATGCACATGAATCATTTAAATATTCACATTGTATGCATATAATAAAAAGGTGAAAACCAAAATTAGATCAGATTGATTATATTCCAAAACATAGTAGATTGACGTTGCTGTGATACCACTCTAGGGAAATATGGCAACAAATAGGTTGTGGAAATAATTGTTTTTACCATATTTCCCTTGACATACGATTGCATAAATAACTATGTAATGGGAAGGATAGTTTATGAGGTCATACATGATCCTAGAGCAAGTCCAATGACTATTCCCTCATTGCAGTATGCACCTTTCTTCAAATCACACTTGAATGACATCAGAAGCAGCTCCTGATTGATTACCACAGACAACAACTTGATGTTGTCCTCCTAGTGGCAGGCAACAACCTCCTCACCTTTATGGTAGTTGACACAGACAACTGAGAACTCCTGTCATTCTAGAAGAACAGACAAGAAGGAGTTATCCCTTCTCGTTGGTGTACTAGCACCAACTTGCTCTCCCACAATTATTCTCCCTTGCTATCCCTCCTTTTATCAGGTAAGACTTACTTGGGTTCTCTTAATTACCACAACCAGAGAAGACAATCGTTGTCAAAGGCAATTGAGTTGTGTTTGATAAGGCCCAAATGTCCCGTTATTTATAGAAGGGTTAGGGTCAGGATTCCCAGACTGCGTGGGATCAAAACAGACCAGAATTTTACAAATTTTCACATCCTACGAGCAGTAAAATGGTCAGTTCACAGTTGAACCGATCGGTTGGAATGTGAGTTGGTCGCTTCAACCCTTAAAGTAGTTATTTCATCATGTTTCCTAATTGCAATTGCATTGGCAATTATAATCTGATTTAATGCACAACATGATGTCATCACAAATCCTCAAATCAATTGAATTGATCCACCAACTGCTCGATTTACAACATGAGTCGGTCGGTTGATGTACCTGAACCGATTGGCTCACTTCTTGAACTAGTAGGTTCATGGTCCAGAATTTCCAAAGTTGGTTCAATTGACCTGACATACTAAAATGATCAAATCAACACTTGAACTAGTTGATTAACTGTTCAATCACTCAAAAATTTAAACAATGTTGTTTAAATTGAATAACTAGCTCTTTAGTAATCAATTTTAAACCATATTCATGAATGGATTCCTATTCCAACTGTATCTTATGTGTGTGACCCTATAGGTTCCAAGTTACGTTGGTAGTGAATGTCCATAATTGATTTATGGCATCACAAGCAATGAGTAGTGACATGATTTTACCGTGCATATAACGCAAGTGCACATATCAATGTAATATAGGCCTTGTGAGGCCCGAGTCAAACTCAGGGAAATGTAAATTTCAGTAGACTACTACTAACTGGTTGCGATCATCTAGAGCGATGGGAAAAATGAGTTTGATTTTAAAAAAGAAAATAAAATGATAAGAAAGCAAAAGTGAACGATGATTAAATGTTTATCAAATTAAATGGGAATCCTTAGGATTGCAGTTTTACCGCGAGGTCTCACTGCACGCAAATCTACAAAATTAACATAATTTGTTCTCTTTCCCTGATTATGGCCCGTAGTAAGAATTGCTCGCTTCCACGATACAATTCACTACCTAGTTCTAGGTGAGTTCCACGCCAGTAGTAACTTATACCCTAGATCTAGGTGCTTTATTTATTTCTCTGAGTATCCACCATTAATCGTACATTACCTTGTCTAAGAAATTTATTGATTAATGTGTTAATCGTGCCTTTTCAACCACTAATTCTCCGTCAGAAGTAATTAACGATATTAGAAATTGACTATGGTGATCAAGCATAGTAAATTGTAATGGAAACACGATAACATATCAAGGGAAAGTGAGACAAATTATGATTATCAATATAACATTGTCATACAACAATTCCCCGGGCTACTCCCAGTCCTAAGGACAATGGGGATTAGCTCCACATGTTCATCTCAATAGTACACATGGAGAAGAAAGAGGAAGACATGGGGAAATGAGAGAAAATATGATGAAACCCCTAAAACAGAGAAGATCTGGGTGATCCTCGGTGCGAGATGCATGATCTGCAACCTTCCGATAGTGAAATCATCTGTATGTAGCTCTGGAATCTCTGGGGGCGTAGCTCTGGGTTCCGTTCTTCGCTCTTCTCCTTTTGGGACTTGTGCGGCTGAGTGCAATGTCCTCCTTAGGTCTTATCCATCTTTTCTTAGGTATAGGCATGACTTATGATCGCCAAAAGATCACAACCATTTGATCGTAGCAATTCTGGGCACAACTCTGATCTGATGACGTCGATACCATCGACAACTTCAGGTGCACTTCCGACGCTAAAAACAATGGAATCCATCGCTAGAACCTGGTGAACTCTCGATACTATCGACGGTGCCGTCGATAGTATCGACGGGCTTGACTTAATTCCTGCTGAGACGATCTCGAGACCATCGATGACTTTGGTCGATGGTATCGACTTGGATGCTCTCCCTCCGGTATGGGTACTGACGCCATGTCGATGGTATTGACAGAGTCGTCGATGGTATCGACGGGTCCAAATATACAAAGTACCTGAAACAGAGAGAGGAACAAAAATCAAATCCAAAAATTATGATAATTTATACAAAATAAGATAAAATAAACTAAATTTGATGCATATAGTGATTATAGGCTAAAGTAATATGAATCATGCTATTATAGTCATAAAATGACACATAACCACACAAAACAAGTATGAAACCAGCCTATAAATGCGACTCAAACTCACTGCATCAAACTCCCCTAAGCTTGAATCTTGGTCGTCCTCGAGCAACAAATTTTAAAATCTGATTAAGAGGGTCAACTAAAGAACATAATCACAAAATTGATATCTCAATATGATTCCCGCCTGCAATTCACATACCGGCCCTTACCAACCATGGAATGACAACTACCCTTAAAGCGAAAATAATCATTCATGAGAGATGTCCATCCCAAGATCACAAACACTATCAAGTAAAGAAGTTAATATAATAAAATCCTCAGGTTCAGGATTGGTGCATCTTGTGATCTCCTATCTACGTTGCTCATTTCCTAACTACCATCTAAATGGAAGCAGATCTCCTGATATACATGAATGAGGAGAATATCATGGGTAGCCTACCACTTAGAGAAACGGGTGAATGGAATGGGTGGCTATGGAAGAAAAGGAAGCACAATATAGTCGATCATGCAAAAACAAAAATGAATGACCTATCATGATGCAAATGCAAATGAAAATGCCCTAATGCTACATTTTTTTTCTGTGAAATGATGCATGCACTATCATTCCATCTCAAAGTGAGATGGAATATCTAAGAAAACTACACCATGTGCTTATTCTTCTTAATATGCGGGTGAGAACATGTTCCTTTCTCCCTCTTATTCATACTTTTTCTTTTCTTTTCTTTTTTTTAATTCATTTTTTTCAAGCCCTCATTTTCATAAATGGTAATGGATTATTTGTTGGTCTTCCTTCTCTTTTTTTCTAACTGGCACATTTAATGCATTCTATTCGGAGGGTATGGAACAAGTTCAACACCTTTAATTTTTCAGAAGAACATACAACACATGATGTACAACTATATGCTCAAAAGATGTGAATGCACTTCATTATGACAATTATGCAACTAAATGACATGCACCTAAGGATAATGTGCATGTATAACTACTCTATATCTTTCTTTTTCCATTTTTATGCAAAACATGCAAAAATAACTGTAATGCATGACCTATCTACGTGGGATGCAATCAAAGAGTGAAAGACAATAATGTGCTCCCACTTCTTATGGTGGAGAGTGAATGAAATTGCGGTGGATCAGATCACAAGACTAATTGATAGAACCTTCAGATAGAATTATATGTCCCTCCTTACTGACTTGTGTACCAATTAATCAAGGGGTTTCTCTCTCTCACTTCAAATGAAAGTCACATTATCATTTGGTTGGTTTAGGCTCAACATCCATATCAATCCTCTTAACATGAACCATACAAATACACAATCATGTTCATATGTTTTTAAGTTGACCTACCCAATGAGTTTCACAAGCAATGTCCTCAAGTTCTCACAAGACAAACCTACAATTTCTTAAGGATTTTTTCATTAAAAAATCATTTTCTCACAAAGCCCCAAGTGAAAAAGAGATGACATGCAATTAAATTAGACTCCACTGATTACACTAGATAGATAGTGAATCCTAGGAAATAGTAAATCTAGCAATTGAGAAAACTAAGATAAAGAAAGATGAAAATTGCAAAAATAAATAAAAGATCAAATAAAATTTTAAAAAAACTAGATAGATGTTGTTCCAGCACCCCCCTAAGCTTGAACTCGATTATGGCCTCATAGTTGAAATCCTAACTTAAGAGGTGGAACAACGATACCCCTTTATTGCTCCGATGGTGGGTGTAGCGGGTACTGGTAGCCACTGGGATCCCAAGTAGGAAATTGCCCCTGGAATTTGATGGAAAGAATTTGTCCTCTTTTATAACTATGGCTGGCACTACTAACGGTCTGTCGATAGTAGCGACAAGGTGTTGATACCATCGACACCGTCCATGGATAGGCATTGTGGACCGCTCGATGAAAATTGCAGATCATTGACGTGTGCTTTGATACCATCGACGTGGCATCGATAGTATCGACATCTGCATATATGCCTTTGCTCCTTGCGAGGTGTTGGTGTTACTATCTGCTCTGTTGAGGTGTCGATACCATCGACTAAGGCGTTCATAGTATCGCCATTGATGATAAGAACCAGTATGAAAATCTCCAGAAATTTCACGACCATCGATGCTTCATCGCAACTATCGACATCTTTTCAGTCACGAACCTCTTTCTGCCTACTCCATGGTCGATACCATCGACGAGGCCATCGATGGTATCAACAGAATGAAATTTCCGTAGAATTTTTACTATTCCTTTCTCGATACCTACGACACATATGTCGATAGTATCGACAGGTTCCCAGTCCTGCACACTCAACAAACACAGTAGGGTATCATTTTTATAAACTAAGTGCTATATGAATGAAAACTACTTAGGAATACAAAAAATAAGGTAAATAAACATGTACTCTACCAATGGTTGGGTTGCCTCCCAAAAAGCACCCTTCTTTAACATCTTAGGCTAGACGATACATATAGCTTAACCTGAGTTGTCAAGGGATGTCTCTAATGATTCGTTTGGCAATTTGAATTCAACTCTATCATTACCAATCCCAAGTGTCAAGTACCCTCACCCAATGGCAGTGATTACATCATCCATATCTTGGAACGGCCTTCCCAATAACATCTCACATCCTTCTAGATCATGCATGTCCATTACCACAAAGTCAACAGGGAAGATGAATTTGTCGACTTTGACTAGCACATCCTCGCATATACCTTGTGGCTTAACAATGGATCCATCCGCCAACTCGATTGTCATGGAAGTTTGTGTTGGCTTCTTCAATCCCGACTTTTGAAAAGTGGAAAGTGGCATAAGATTAATGCCTGCTCCTGAGTCACACTGTGCTTTTGGAAAATGTTGACCACCTATGAAACATGGGATGTAGAAACATCTTGGATCTTTCCTCTTTTTTAGCAATCTTCCTTGAATTATAGAACTCACTGTTTCATCAACACATACAACATCTGTATCTTTGATCCACCATTTCTTTTTGATGACGTCTTTCATGAATCTTCCATATGAAGGAATTTGCTTTAAAGCTTCCACCAACAGAATGTTGATGTGGAGCTTCTGGAAGATCTCAAGAAATTTCCTGAAGTGCCTTTACTCATTCCTCGGCTTCAGACTATCCAGGAATGGCACGCTTGGATCCTTTAAGCGCTTGTGCAGTGGTATATATGGAACTTTAGGGGTCTCCTCCCCTAAGCTTGCTTCAACGCCACCGTTCAGGATCAGATTTGGTACATCATCTGTGGATGGCATGACTTGTGGCCGCTTCTCCGTATTGCTAGTGGCTGCTCCACTCCGAAGTACAACTTTCACATGCTCTTCCGGACTAGGAATCTCTTCAGAAATCTGAGATGTGGGCACAACAGTGATTGAATCTTGGAGTGAGTTGCATGGCGTCCCACATCCTCCTGGCAATCCATATAAGCTGCGAGGGTATGGAACTTTGGGTTTGTCCTCCAAGTCTATACACATGATACTCTGCTCATGTACCTCCTCAACAAGAAGCTCTGATGCTTTGCAGACTAAAATATATTTAACCTGTTGATGTGGCTGAGCAGGCTCTACATTCCTAGATATTTTTTTATTGAATGATTTGCTTCATCGCAGCCACCTCAGTTGAAATTTGGGTCATGGTTGCCTCTAGAGTCCTCAGTTGTGCACCATGACTCTGTAGAGTCTGACCAAATTGGTTCAGAAATCCCCCCTGTGACTAAATTTGCTTGCCGAATGTATTCATCAGCTCTTGGTTTTGCTTTATCACCTAGTTGAGCAACTCATTACTCTTATCTTCTGCACTGGACTGTGGCTTCTGATCCGGATCCTACAAAAAGTTATTTGGATCCTTCCAAGAGAATTTCTTATCCTTTCTCCATGAATAATCATTATTCCTTTAGCCCTGTTGTTGATGCATAAACTTAGCATGTGCCTCATATTGTTTAGAAAGAAACATGTCCCTACTGAGTCCAAATTACTCCTGTCGTGTTCATTAAGGGAAAAATAGAAGATCTTTGCCTGATTTTTTAAATCCAACCCATGATGTGGGCATTTCTGTAACATGATGTTGAAACGTTCCCATGTCTCTGAGTATGTTTCACCTACCTGCTGTTTGAGATTATGAATCCTCCTCACGAGATCATTTATCTTCTCGGGTGGGAAATATCATTCAAAGAAAACTTCAATCATCATGTCCCATGATTACACATACTCATCATCTAGGTTGTATAGCTACTCCCTTGCGTTTCCTGCTAGAGAAGATGGAAACAATTTTAGATAAATTGCCTCCTGTGGAAATCTATCCACTTTCACCATATCACAGTGTTCCACAAAGGTGGTGATGTGGGCAACTGGGTCTTCATTCTTTAGCCCATGGAAATCCTGTGACTTGACCAACTGGATCAGCCCTGGGTCAATCTTGTAACTAGGTATGTTGATAGCCTGTTTCTAGATTGGCCCCTTCTGCACAAAGGAAGAAGAAGCTTTAATCTTTTCCCAAATGACTTGCTCCTTGGCCATTATGAAAACCTCAAATTCTTCTTCAAAGTCTCTGGGTGGTGTATTTATCCGCTCGTCTTCAGATTCCAAAGGCGGAACCTCATGTGTCGATTGTGCGTAGTCCGTACTACACGTCTTCACCATACACTAGTACCTAAAATGTGGAAAATCGAATAAGTACAATGCTAGATGAATAAAGAATCTGAAAGATAGACAATTAATCTCTATAATTAAAATTTCAAATAAAAAGAAAAAGTGGCCTAGAGTGGCCGCTTGTAGCACTCGTAGTGCTGAAATTTATTGTTTCCCCAACAACGACGCTAAAAACCTGACACGATTTTACCGTGTGTATAACGCAAGTGCACATATCAATGTAATATAGGCCTTGTGAGGCCCAAGTCAAACTCAGGGAAATGTAAATTTTAGTAGACTACTACTAATTGGTCGTGATCAACTAGACCAATGGGAAAAATGAGTTTGATTTTGAAAAAGAAAATAAAACTAAAAGAAAGAAAAAGTGAACGATAATTAAATGTTTAGTTTAATCAAATTAAATGGGAATCCTTAGGATTGCAGTTTCACCGTGAGGTCTCACTGCACACAAATCTACACAATTAACATAATTCGTTCTCTTTCCCTGAGTATGACCCGTAGTCAGAATTGCTCGCTTCTGTGATACAATTCACTACCTAGTTCTAGGTCAGTTCCACACCAGTAGTAACTTATACCCTAGATCTAGGTACTTTATTTATTTCTCTGAGTATCCAACATTAATTGTACATTACCTTGTCTAAGGAATTTATTGATTAATGTGTTAATTGTGCCTTTTCAACCACTAATTCTCCGTTAGAAGTAATTAACGGTATTAGAAATCAACTATGGTCATCAAGAATAGTAAATTGCAATGGAAACACAATAACATATCAAGGGAAAGTGAGACAAATTATGATAATCAATATAACATTGTCATACAGTGATTCCCCGGGCTACACCCGGTCCTAAGGACAATGGGGATTAGCCCCGCATGCTCATCTCAATAGTACACATGGAGAAGAAAGAGGAAGACATGGGGAAATGAGATAAAATATGATGAAACCCCTGAAAAAGAGAAGATCCGGGTGATCCTCGGTGTGAGATGTACGATCTGTAGCTTTCCGATGGTTGAATTGTTCGTCTGCAGCTCTAGAATCTCCCGGGGCATAGCTCTAGGCTCTATTCTTTGCTCTTCTCCTTCCAGGACTTGTGCGGCTAAGTGCAACATCCTCCTTAGGTCTTGGTCATCTTTTCTTAGGTATAGGCATGACTTACGACCACCAAAAGATCGCAGTCGTTCGATCATGGCAATTCTAGGTGCAACTCTGATCTGAGGGCGTCGATACCATTAATGGGTTGTCGATGGTATCGACACCTTAAGGTGCACTTCTGACGCTAAAAACAATGGAATCCGTCACTAGAACCTGGTGAACTCTCAATACTATCGACGGTGCCGTCGATAGTATCGATGGGCTTGACTTAATTCCTATTGAGACGATCTCGAGACCATCGATGACTTTAGTCGATGGTATCGACTTGGATGCTCTCCCTCTGGCCTGGGTACTGATGCCATGTCGATGGTATCGACAGAGTCGTTGATGGTATCGATGGGTCTAGATATACAAAATACCTGAAATAGAGAGAGGAACATAAATCAAATCCAAAAATTCTGTTAATTTATACAAAATAAGATAAAATAAACTGAATTTGATGCATATAGTGATTATAGGCTAAAGGAATATGAATTATGCTATTATAGTCATAAAATGACATATAACCACACAAAACAAGTATGAAACCAGCCTATAAATGCGTCTCAAATTCACTGCATCAAGTGTTATCTAGCAACACATCATTGCTACTCAAGTAATTCGGAAAGTTGGAGAACAACTTCAACCTACAATATGTGATTGGTGTTAGAGTGATTGTATAATTCCTTTGTTGTTGATATCTGAATTGAACTTAGGGCAAGGAATCCTCATCCTCTCAATGTTCAACCTATGTTTCTTGAAGTAGAGCACACTATCTAAGATATATGTGACCTCAATATCATATATTGATTCACATGTGCATGCACATGCTTTTCTCAATCTCGCTTATCAAGTGGCCTAGATATCAAACTCTAGTAGGAGGGACGAATCCCATCTACATCACTCACAGTCATCCCAATGTGTCATAATGTACCCAACCATCACCTTTATGGCAACCCTTATTCAAGGTCATGGTGGATGATGTCAAAGTATATTGAATAAATGTGATGAGTGTAATGATTTTAGGTGTAAGAACCACAATCACCGTCATCACTATGAGAGATGATTATGAACACCAATGATTTTATCCATGTGTCACTCTCATGGTCGATCTGTATGATGCACTATTCTCAAACAAGTACCTATGTGTTTGGTTTGATATCACATATCATGACAGATGAGACTCTATCATCAACCAATACACACTCTAGTCTTATGTGTCATTGCTGTCTATCAACCTTCCACAATGACGTCCAACTAGGGACATAACAAGAATGTACATATTCTTAACATCTGTATGATCTCATTGTTCAGGTCATTGACCTGAAGACATATGTCATTGAGTAATGTCATTCTTTAGACATTCATTATATTTCATCATTATCTCATAACTGTTTGAAACAAAATAAATTGGAAGATTGCCTTTATTATTAATCAAATCATTTACAAGATATGCCATCTCAATCATCATATGATTGGCTCTCTGGGCATACTTACCAACACCATCCCCTCTCTTTTGACATCAAAGAAGTTCAGAGGAAATGCAATGAACTTCAGTTAGTTCAATTCTTGGCTAGTCTCCCTTTGCCCTTTTCTAGTGTTGTTGACCAGATCTTTACTTACCATCCGTTACCCACACTAAGGAATATTCTCAAGTGCGCTCAATGCCTCCCTTCCATGTCTTCACTATCTGCTACTTCTTCTAATCACTCAACTTTTTGATGCCAACTCCTATGACTCAGGTCAAGGATGTGGACATGGTCACAGTTGTGGTCGTCCTTCCGGTATTCCTAGATGCTATCCTCCTATTGGCCCCGAATGAGGCCAACATCAACTTAATACCGATAATAACTTTTTCACCTTCTATGGGCGCACAAACCACACTAAAGACCGTTGTTGGAAAACACATGATGGACCTGCCTGGGCAAACTAAGTCTCCTCTTGCCTCTAGAAATCTGATTGCTGCTCCACCTAGTTCAACCTAGACCATAGTTGAATGGTTTCACTCAGAGTTTTAGAAACTCCTCTAGGCTTGCCTATCCTTGCCAACACCTACATTAGAAGGAGGTTCTTCTACTTTACTTGCATCCCTTGTTTATTACTGGTAAAAATAAATGGGTCATAAACACAGACACATCTACTCATATTTTTAGTTGTTCTTATCTTTTTATTGCCATATTTAAGACTACAAGTATCCCTCCTATGACCTTTATTGATGGGACTCAGTATGATGTCTGTGGAACTAGAACTATATCTCTATTTAAAAAACTACCTTTAAAATCTATCTTATATGCTCCAAGATTTCCTCTAAATCTTCTATCTCTTAGTTTAATTGTTAAGAGTCTACAATGCTCAATCACTTTTGATCATCAATGTTGTGTGTTTTAGGATATCTAAATGAGGAAGAGGGTCATATCTGGCCATGAGGGACCAGATGAACTGTACTACTTGGTTGTGCCAAAATCTATTGCAGTCTGTGACTGGTCTGCAATGGCAATATTGGCTGGGACATCCTTCTGCTACAAAACTACAATGTTTATTTACTAATATTTTTGGGAAACAATTTTTGTGTGAACCTTACCAATTTGGAAAACAGACTCATGCCACTTTTAAAAAAAGAATTGGTTCTAAAAATATTTTTTTTATATTTTTCATGTTGATATCTGGGGTCCTTATTCTGTTACTAGCTTGTCTAGATTTTGCTACTTTATGACCTTTGTTGACAACCATTATAGGGCAACATGGTTGTTTCTCTTAAGGGATCACAATAATGTTTTGCAAACTATCACCACCTTTTTCACTGAGATCCAAACCCAATTGAAAACAACTGTTAAAATATTGAGAGCTGATAATGCCTTAGAATCTATGTAAAAAATTGTCGATTTGTTCAGTACCTCTTGTGGTACCATTCATCAATCTTCATGGTCTTACACACCACAACAAAATGGTGTGTTTGATTGGAAGAATCACCATCTTATTGAAGTAGCAGACACTATTCTTCTCCCTATCATGTCCCTAAATATTTCTGGCCTGAAGTTGTTTCTACTACATGTTACTTAATTAACTGTATACCTTCTACTTGTTGCATAATCAAATCATTATATCTCTTTTGTAGCCTGATTCACCCTTGTTTTTTGTTCCACTGGAATCTTTGGCAGCACTTGTTTTGTTAAGAATCTCCATCCCCAAATATCTAAACTTGATCCCAGATCCACTAAGTGTGTCTTTCTGGGGTATTCATGGACTCAAAAAGGTAGCAATGTTATGATCTTATTAATAGAAAATGGTTTGTGAGTGTGGATGTTGTCTTTTTTGAACACTTGTTGTACTGCTCTGATGAGGGGTCTACTTTATCATGTGATTTGTTGGACCCTACGTTTCTTCCTCAAGTGGTCAAACATGATCACACTAAAGTAACTGAAGATCTTCCTCCTCCTTTGAAGGTGAACAAGTGAATACCCAAGGTTACATTTCCATCCCTGACACCTCAACAACCAATTCTTCCCTCACCGAAAGACCAACACCTCCTAGGTAATCTTTGACCTACATCTTCTTATTAGCAAAAGGAAAGCTGTTTTCTCCTGTACTTGACTTTCAGTTAGTAATTTCTACTCTTCCACTTAACTTGGTACTAACTGTGCTTGTTTTACTACTGCTCTCTCTATTATATTTGTATTGAAGAATGCTACATAAGCTCTTCATTATACTATTTATCATCAAGATATGGAAACTGAAATGATTTCCCTTTGAGATCGCAAGCCTTGGAATCTTATTGATCATCTTGAAAATTGTCTGAATATTGGATGTTGTTATATTTTTACTGTCAAACATCATCCAGATGGTTCAGTTAAATGATTGAAGGTTCAATTAGTAGCAAAAGGTTACACTCAAACCTATGGGGTTGACTACTTTGAAACTTTTTCTCCCATTTCTTGACTTATTTATGTAAGAGTGCTAATATTTGTTGTTGTGAATAATGATTGGACCATTTTTCAACTTGATGCTAAAACATCTTCCTATATGATGACTTGCATGAAGAAGTCTACAAGGAGAAACCACCTGGTTTTTTCAGTCAGGGGGAGTGGTCCAAAGCCTACATACATGGGAAGGAAATCTATGCCTAGAACAAATCCCACTGGCATGGTTTGATAACTTGAGCCAGATACTTTTCAAGTTTCAATTTCGGCACTCACATTTAGATCATTATGTGTTTATCAAAAATAGTAGTTATGGGATTGTTATTTATTGTTTATGTGGATAATATAGTTCTATTTGATAATGATTTTGAAGTTATTGTAGATACCAGAAGATATATAGAACAACACTCTGTTACTAAAGATCTTGGTAAACTTGGATACTTCTTGGGGAATGAAGTTTCTAGATCTTCTTCTGGTGTTTATCCTTCACAACACAAATATGTTCTAGATCTACTAACATAAACATGCATGCTTGGTACTAAACCTGTCAGTACTCCTCAAGATCCTAGTACCAACTGGGATAATGAATCTTCACAATTCTATCGTGATAATCACCAATACAGAAGATTGGTTGGTGAGGTTATCTATCTTACTATGACTAGATATGATATAATTGGTGATGTTGGACTTGTCAATATGTATATGTATAAGACTCCAAAATGTCATTGGGATGATGTCTTCCATATCCTTAAATATCTAAAAACTTCTACATGGAAAGAGATATTGTATCCCAGATATGGGCACTGTAAACTCACTGGATATTCTGATTCTAATTATACCAAAAGTAGATGTGATAGGAAATCTACCTCTAGCTGCTATACCTTTATTTGGGGTAAATCTAGTTACATGGCATAGTTAGATACAAACCATGGTTGCTCAGTTTAGTGCTTAAGAAGAATAGAGAGCTATGGCTCATACTGCTTGTGAATTAATGTGGGTCCAAGGACTCCTCAAGGAATTTGGTATCTATGATTCTACTGCAATTCCCATGCATTGTGCCAATAAATCCTCCATTTTATTTCCAACAATATGAAATTTCATGAGTGCACTTAACATATAGAGGTGGACTGCCATTTTGTTTACAAATCCGTTCTCTCTAGTTTCATCCATACTCCTTATCTCCAATCTGAAGATCAGGTTGCTAACATCTTTACCAAGTTCCCAAGACTTGCTTTGCTACACTAGTGAACAAGCTGGGCATGTTTGACATCTATGCTCCAGCTTGAGGGGGAATATTAGTATATATGCTTTATGTTATATTGTGTGCTTTATCCTTGTCTTACCTTTAACTTTTCTTTTATCCCATACTGCCCAATTCTACTTACTCTCTTATCCTATAAAAGAGAATGCATTGTATTTTTCTAAACATATCAAATAAAGGTTTTCTAATTTTATAAGATGAAAAAATATATTGTTGGTATAGTGATATATTATGCTATTTAAAGCATCTATATCATTTATTTTTCAATTTTGTATTACAAAAATTAGCTAATTTTTATCTTACAATTTTATGTTAAAATAAACCAGTCGATAGTACATTGTGTTTGACACCAACCATAGTGGATGGTTTCTCTCGTTATCCTATGTTTGCACTAAAATTTGTTATGAACCAATCTACTTCTTATTGGAGAGAAATACTTAAAACATATTTTATTATACACATATTACATGGGCACCCGTGGGTGTACCACAACGATTGGGTCAGGTTTGGGTGTGCTATTGCTCCACCCTTTAAGATTGCACATATTTAACCCGCAACCATGAGACCCAAACCCCTATGGACCCAACTTAAACCCAGCCAACCCACCTTTTTGACAGGTTCAATAGCTACTTAAACTGCTTATCTATATTAATTGAATGTTCTTGGTATGCTTTCATGTGACTTGACCCAATATATTGCTTGATTTAAATAATAAAAAGATTCAGTATTGCTCATACCAAAGTGACTCTTATCATCTCTTCTCTTGTTTTTGATGCTTTGGTCCCAGTTAAATGGGATGGGTCTCCGTTGTGGAAGATCCTGAGGAGATATGCACCCCATTAGCTAACATATTAGGATACTTAGGGTAATGATGGGAAAACCACGACCATTTCCTACCCAAAGGATCCTCAAACCAAAAATCACCCCTTATTTCCATTAACGTTACCTAAACCACCATTTTAACTTGAGATTACAAAAAAGAACAATACCATTTTTTAAGATATGTGGGGGGCCCTATCACCTTCCCTACCCATAATAGAATTTACAAAATTTTCATTTGACATATTTTCATTTTCCTTATCCACCCTCTAGTGGATTCAAAATGTGTCTTTCTTACATTTTCTCACTAATTTAAATGCAAATTCTCATTTTCCCTATTTGTCATACATGTAGTTGAATATGAGATTATCATTTTATTATTTTTATTTTGTTTTTGTGACAAAGGAATTAGCTTTACTATTAGATTTTCTTGAGTTGGGAAAATTGTCTGCAGACTCTACATAGGAGTACTACACAGTCTGAGTTGTTTTTCCTTTTTTTGCTCGAGTTTTCCATTAGATCATTTTTTCCATTTTTTCATATTTTTCAATAGAAAGAGAGAATGTGACAATGGTGCTCACTGAATAGAATTTTCTACATTCTTGTATTTGGCAGAAGTCGGGATTTTGCTCGAGCCCTCCTATGGCAAAATCAAAGATTCCATTATGATTTATGGTTCTTGCTTTCTCCTTATTTTTGAGTTTTCCGATCAAGATTTCTTGTGATATTCATCCAACTAGATCTATCATTTCTCCCCTTATAGGTCCCTTGTTGCTTGCCTTTCCAAATTTTGCTTGTTACTTTCCTAAATGGTTTGCTTTCTTCTCCATTTTAGGATTTCTCTTCAATTTCCCTTTAAAAAATAAACATAGTAAGAGATGTCTTTTGTACGAGCAAGATACTTTCTTTCCTAATGGTTGCATGATTGATTGATTGCATGTGTAGTTTGGTTTTGGGGAAGTGATTACATGTTTGCATGAGGATTTCTATATGTTGTTTACCTTCCATATCTTGTTTCTATGGGATTGTACCCAAAAATGTAAAAGCTTTCAATTGCACGTTGTACACCTACAAACCCATGTGTCCACATTTTTGATCCGACACTCACATTGGCTCCTTGTATGAGATGTGAGAGTGTTAGTAAAGGTATTAATGCAACGCATTGTTGGACATCCAAAGGCCTTAAGGACACCCCTCTCCAAACACTCATGATTGATTATGATCTTCATAGTCACGAGGTGTATTGGGAGTAGTACCCATATCCAATGAAATTGGGATACCCCTACGATGAGTGCCATCACAACATAGAGAATTTAGGGTCCAACCCTTCCTACATAGGTCATGCTTGAGTGAGGACATAAATCAAATATAAATCCATGGCCTAAAGAGGGGGAAGTTTATTCTTCTACATGTGCATCTTGACATTGTTTCTTGCTTTTTAAATCCTAAGATTTTTCTTGCTTAATTATTTTAATATTGTAGTCATTTGGCATATGTTGTGCATTGATTTCCTAACATCTTCATGTATAGGCTAACAATCTGAACCCAACAGTCTCAAATGATCTCAAACAATCATCAATATTAAACCAACAATCTTCAATTAACAATATTTTCAATCTCAAAAAGGTTGAGAATCTTTTCAATATCAACAAAGTTGAACAATCTTCCCAAGCTCATAAATTTTAACAATCTTTTCAATCTCAACAAAGTTGAACAATCATTTCAAACTTTTTATCTTAAAAAAATTAAATAGGCTTTTCAAAGTTGAAAAAACTTTTCAATCTCAATAATGGTGAACAATATTTTGAAACTAGGAATGACAAAAAGTTTGACCAATCTTTCCAACCTTAGTAATCTTGAACACACGTTTCAATATAGAGCTATCTCTTGGATATAATCTTTTCATGTCAAATATCTCCTTCAATCAAATTATAACCGTCATGAATGAAACCTTTCAAGGAATTTGAAAATTTGACCAATCAATCTCCCAAACTACCTTATGTGTGTAGTCTGCCCAAACTCCATCAAATTACCTTACTTCCATAGCCCATAACCCTCCCATTAGGATGTTTAATTAACTCCTACATATCATATCTCTTTGAGAGGTTAACTTTCATATTTATGATACCTTATGTCATGCTAGAAGGCTGCTAAGGTTATCCCTCAAGAAACAATACACTATGAAAGCTTTTTCCAAGATGTTCCAACAAGACCCATGTCAAAATGCTTCCCGATGTTGGTCGTTCTTATTATACACCACTTACAATCGAACCCCTTGGTACCTACTGAAAGGATGCCAAAGTTCATTCAAGACTTTGAATGCTCTTTAACCCTCACCTTGATCATAAATGAGCTAAAAGGCTATCCAATTCAAGATTTAACTTTTTAGGAATCCTTGACCTTCTAAAAAACAAATTATAAACCATAAAACTCACACAAAGAGGTTGCCTAGTTTTCCTTAAAAGTTGTGTGCTTTCATGAACAAACCATATCTAGATTTGTACCATTTTCTTTACACTTGAGCTACTCATATCTATGTTTGATCAATATCTACCTTGTTGACAGGCCATACAATTCATCTTGATCCTTCCAAGATAGATCTTCATAATTACATCATAAGGCCCGCTCAATCCTAAATTTTGGATGTAACTTAAAAATCAGACTAAGTGATCAACTCATGCTTTGTTCATATTAATTCTATTTAATCTAAAGGATCTTCCATATTGACTATGATGACATAGAGTAGCATGTTGGTCCATACATCTTTGGCTACACCCTAACAATCATGGACCATGACGTAAAAATGGACCATATTTTCCTTTCCCTTTTACACCACCATCCGAGACCATGACCTAAAACTAGATCAAGATACCCCTTATTTTGTGGTTATTTATCTCATACAATCTCCCATGAAGAGAGAGGAATATCAAACACCAAAACACAAATGGATATCTACCCACAACCTCTAGTCCTGAGTGAGTCACCCTGGACACCCTTTATGCAAGTATTTCTCTCATAAAATCTCTCCTGACGAGAAAGGAATCTCATACAACAAAACCCATATGGATATCCATCAACACCTCTGGTCCCATGTGGGTCACCCTATCCCTAGATACCCCTTTTTGTAAGCATTTCTCTTATAAAATCTCCCATGAGGAGAGAGGAATGCCACACACTAAACATATATGGTAATGTAGCCACAATATCCGGCCTTGAGTGGCTCACATTGTCCTAGATATCCTTTTTGTGAGTATTTATATCATAAAATCACCCCTAAGGAGAGAGAAATCTCGCACATCAGAATACAAATGGATATCCTACCACATCCTCTGGCCCCGAGTGGGCCACCTTGTTCATGGATACCTTTTTGTGAATATTTGTCATAAAACCTCCCATAAGGAGAGAGGAATCTTTCACATTGAAATATAGAAAAATGTCTGGACATCGTCTCTAGTCCTCGATGGCTCACCTTGTCCCCGGATACCACCCTATCTTCACAACTCTACTACAAATGAACAAAATATGCATGCTATATCATGGTGCTACTAGATGTATCTCATTAAAAGACTAGAAAGATCCTTCTATCTCACTCAATCTAGGGCATGTCCTTCTTCCTATCACTAGATCCAATAATTTGTGTTATACACGAATAGTCCCTTTCCTTACAAATGACAAAGTTCCCAATCTTGACATGATCATTGCCCTCTTTTCCATGCATGGGGAAGGCTACCTTTTTCAATCATGTCACCCTCTTCTACATGGGGGTGGTTTCTTTTGAACCCTTCCTTGAACTACAGAGACATGAAAAGCTTAATATCATCTTTAGGTTCCAAAAAATGTTAGCCTCTTACCTAAAGCAAGGGACGATTTGCCTAAAACCAAAAAATGACACCGTTAAAGTCTTAGGAAGAAACACACTTACTTCAGTTTCTGTAAGAGCTTCTTAAATGGACACCAATAAATAATTTAACACTTGTGAGGTCATGAACACAAGTGTTGACAAATCTCAAGATGAATTGAAGGCTCAAATCAACACATAATCCATGAAGAAGTTAGGGGGGTCTAAACAACTACAAGTCACATAAGAGGAAGACAATCAAAGTTAACATGGGTTAGACAGAGCCACATATATAGATGTTCCCCTTCACAAGTCAATCATGACTATCATTACCATACAATCTAGGCAAAACAACTGCACCATCCAGAACCACTCCATCCAAGGATGTACTAGTACAAGAACATCAAGTCTGAGCATTTGTAATAGGAGACATCTATGACAAATTGTCACTTCAAAAAAAACCAAGTCGATGATCAGATAGAAGAACATAATGAATATCAAAATATCATTGCCCATCAAGAAAGAAGTCTAAGAAATAATAAAGGTTATAAAACTACAACTTCATCACAAAAGAATAAATCTGATATAGCCAGTCCCACGTTGTACCCTCCACTGCCTCCTTAAAACTATCCTCTTGTTCTAGAACCATGCTAGTACCACCTCATCTAGGTTTTGTTGCAACATTTCAACTAGGGGTTTCTCAAAGATCCAACATAGTATTGGTACCGTTATGAGAGAATCCAACAGAAACAAAGAGATCTATATACTAGAGGTTAAGATAGTAGTTGTCAACATCTTTAGAAGTCACCATTAAAAGATCACAAAGCTTTATTGTTGAATAAAACAAAGTAGATCCATCTTTAGAGATGATTATTGCCCCCAATATTGTCAAGTATGAGACACAAACATGAAAACCAGGAAGAAGATTCATGCCCTTAGGGGTCCTTCTCAGCAAGGTTCTCCCTTTGGCAGAGCACCTTGTAAAGTTCCCATCCATGAGCGAACCTCCTAGTCCCTTACCAAAGAGCTAGAATATCAACATTTGATGTGACTCATCACACCCTATGACACAAAATAGATGCATGTTTGGCTCTCAAACACAACATTAAAGAACTTACTAAGGCTAGATTGGTCAAAGTGATCACTCTAGAGAATGTTGTCAAAGGATCAGTTATAGTCACAAAACTTGTTGAATCTTTGCTCAATCCAGAGCAGACATGAGCACACCAATAGGCCATGAGACACCCAGAAGATTCTAGGGAACATGCGAGATTTGTCTAATTGTTCTTATCTTAAAAATCAATAAAGAATCATAAAAAAGGTCAACGCAAAGTCCACTTAAGTTTAGTTAACACCCCACTATGTTTTCACTAAGCCTGAATCAATGGAAAACTAGAATTAATGGGTCAAGGACAAAAGGATCATGACCACTATCCTAAGGCCGAAATAGCTTGTAAACCTAATATCACCCCTAAAAGTTCACTAAATCAACATTCATGCATCTCCACTCATGATAAAAAGCTAAGTTGCAGGACAAAATTGCACCCAAAAATTAATGAATGTTGTTAAGGTTTGCTTAAAATGGGCACCACAGAGGTGAGTTGGAATAGACCCAAAAAGTCAGTACATCATGTAGAAAGGCTTAGAGGTCACTCACTATATAAAATTTAATGTATAAACATGTTGCTCACAAGACATGACAAAGATATGTGGACTGTAATACAAAGAGATTTAAATCCCTTGCAACATTTTCTACATCTCACAATTTTCCATGATGATCTAGCCATGAGTGCAAATGGGGATCCTTCACTAGGAAATATCCATTAACTCACAATCTAAGTTCCCATATTGCAATTCAAGTTCCCATACTAAGTCTCCAAGCATCAATGTTCACAACGTCAAATTTTAATTGAATATACATCAATTATAAGCCTAAAGGGTGCCCTAAACTGAACATATGCTCATTATGAATTGCTTCTACTAAAAAGTGTTGAGGATAGATCCCATAGAAGCATCTATAATGATTGGGCCTTAACCCAGCTGGGTAGGGATGTACAACTTGAATACTCACTACATGAAACAATTTAACTCAACAAGCATCACATCCAAGACTAGTGGAGCTTAAAACCATCCCCGAGGGTCAAAAGCTCCCATCTTTAAGGTTTTGAGCATACTGCCCAAGAATCTAAATGTATATGATAATCTGATGAACAATTCCTGGTGCCTTAACCCAATTGGATGGGGAATTGCCAATTGAATACTTGCTAAATGACACTACTCGAGTCAAAAAATCATAAAGTCAAGATTTAGAGGAGCTTCAAATCCACTCTAAATGATTCTTTCCCTAGTGATACATCTATCTATGATCATTCCAAGGGAGTAACCAACCTACTCATATCAGATACTAGATGAGCTTAAACATGCTTGGGATCCTAAATCACCTTAAAATCTAGTACCAGAAAGTGGAAAATAGAAAAGTAGGATAGTTTTCATTTATCCTTTTAAATAAGAAACATTAGTTACAAGACGACCTATCACATCTCAAGACAGGCCTCCTGGATAACGTGGTTACAATCAATTCATCACAAGGGTATCAGTTGAAAGATCTCAATGTTGATTGGCATCCTGAGATAAAAATCCTCTAGGATTTAGATTGCGATAACTACCATGGGGAGTATCAAAAGGCCACAAAACAATTTTAAACTGCATCAAAATTTACAAAAATCAACCTCAAACAACTTCTTATAGATTAACATGGACACATTAATATCAAAAGAAGAATTGAAAATATCTTTAAACAAATAAATGGGGCAAAATGCTACAGTGAAAAATAAATCATACCTCACCTCAAGAGAAATGAAGGAAAGGGGAAAATTCTAGGAAATATTGGCCCAATCTATGACAACACCACAAATGACTTCAACATCCAAAAAGCCTCCTTTTCCAAATAATGACATATCATCATTAGTAGAGTCCATTAGGGATTTGTTGACAGAATATTTTATGTAGTAAAGACATGATGTATACTTGAACCAATTCCACATAGAAACAAATTCCAATATGAAAGTAGAAACACTTTCATACAACTGTAAATAAAAATTCCAACAAGGCACACCATCTCCTAATATACCAAAGACCCTATGTAGAAACACTTGTATACATATATAGAGTAAAATTCCAACAAGACACATCATCTCCTAAGATATCACAGACCCTATCTACATTCCAGGACAAACCTACAACACCATGAATGGGAGTTACCTCATAGCGGATAACATAACCTCACCTAGGCACAAATATAACACTTCCATGGAAGCTAAGATGACATTCTCTATGCATAACAACTATTTAATTTACAAAGGACATCTGACCAAAGATCACATAGAAGGATAGTTCAACTACAAGGACCTCATGTTACCTAAGAACACTTTGCTCAAAATAGATCCATCATGATATAACATCCATTGATGACAACAAGTAAGGAACTTTAAGCCTCTTCATTCCAAGCAAAAAGCATTGATCAATATTCACAAGGCTATTAGATATCTATTAGGAATTCAACGTCAGTACCACATCACTAAAGAGGAATGTGTTATATATTGAACCCCCAAGTTCCAAATCACTACCGACATCAGATCCCTACACATTGATATTACTTCTCTTCAAAATAGTTTGAACTGGGAATTTAAAAATCAATACAGCTTGAATCATATTTCACATATGAAAACAACATTAACATGGCCCTGAGTCATCAACCACAAAAAATATGTGGGAGCACACTTGTTTGAGTTTTTCTTTGATCCAAAAGTCCTATACTCTAGTAGGCCTCTTGAATCCCCACCACACATATGGATGGGTATATCAATCTTATAGGGTCCTGGATTGTGACCTGAAACTAATCCAACTACAAGTTCCAATCACTAGGGTTGACTATGACCTTAAACTAGACCATCCCTAGTAACAAATCTTTATTTGGTCCTAGAATAAAAGTTTAAATACTGATATTGCCTCATGTATCCCTTTGGGTCATGGCCTACAAACCTAAAACTAGACCACCAACCTTGATCTTTAAGTCCTATTCTGAGTAGCAGTTTCTATACAATTTTTCTAGAAGTGAGGACACTCATGTTTCACCCTTTTGGATTCTAGATTAAGACCTTAAATTGTGCCAACCCACACTAATGCCTAACTCAGGTAGGCAATCCAACATTTTAAGCCATACCATGAGTAGACACCCTACAACTCAAGCCCTACCTTTAATAGGCACCCTATAACTCAAGGCCTACCTTGAGTACACACCCTATTTTTTGTAGACCTACCCTGGGTAGGCACTTGGCATCTCTAAAACTTTGTTCCCATTGAAGTTTCCACCTATACACTTTCAATTCCCTATCTTGAGTAGGCACTAACCTTCCAAAGCCCTATCTTGACTAGGCAATCTACTTTAAAGCTCTATCTCAAATAGACACCTTTTGTTTCCAATCCTTGTCGTAGATATACATTTTCCATTTCAAAGCCCTATCCTGAATAGGAATACTACATTAGTTTTCATTTCACTCTTAACCCCTCATCTAGATAGACACCTATTCTCAATTTTAAGCCCTACATCATGTAGTCATTATGATTAAAAGCCCCACACCCAGGTAGGGACCCTCTTACAAAATAACTATCTAGACTAGGAACTTCCTTTGTTAGAGGCCTATATTAAGGTGCACATCTACACGATCTAAGCCCTCCACCAAGTAGGCACTCCTTGATTAATCTCTTGGAGAGACCCTAAGGATTAACTATCATTTGGATCCTAAATCTTGGAATGTGGTCCATACTACCCAAGTCCAGAGTCTGATGATCAGATCTAACCCTTATTCATCCATGCTAAATCCCTACTTAGAATGGGCATCTCCTTTTACAGAATCCTGAGCCTGGATAGGAAACTCCTCCTATTAAAACCCTACATTCAGGTAGGCATCACCTCAAGCCCTATTCCGTACATGAACATATTGTAAATCCCTAAATCTAGATAGACACTTCTATAAAATAGCCCTACAATCAAGCAATCATAACTTTGAAAGGACTATGTTGTTGGGAAATTGGGCACATATATAGGTATCAGAAATAAAATTTTATCTGCTCATTTCCGAGAAACCAGTAGAATCTCATAAACAATGATGTATCTAGAAATAAAAGGTTGCAAGGTTATACCTGGTCCTAGAGCAAGTCCAATGACATTACACTACAATTCAACTATCTTGGATGATGTCTATGCAGCTCCTAGTCTTCACCACAAACAACAAACTTGAATAGCTTCTGCTGCACCTCATGTGGTCTTGCCACAGACTGCATGCTGATGTCATCCTCCTAGAAGTAGCCAAAGGACTCCTACCTCTAGAGTAGTCCATACATACCACCGAGAACTCCATGTTGTGCTACTAGAGCCAACAAGAAGGAGTTGTCCCCTTCTATCAGCGTACTAGTCACTGACATACTCTCCTACAACTGATCGCAGTTGCTCCCCCTTTGCTATCCCTCCCTTTGATGGGTAGGACTTGCTTGGGCTCTCTATTGGTTACTGCAACCAAAGATGACAACAATTGTCAGGGCCACTAATCCCAATTATGTGTGTTAGGAAGCCCCACTACCCCTCTATTTATAGTAGAGGACAAGGTCAGGATTCCCAGTTAATGTGGGAGTAGAAGGGTTTGGAATCATAAATGTTTTAGAATCTACAAACCACAAGATGGTCATCTGGCACTGTAAAATGGTCGTCTCGTGCATGAGATGTTCATCTCATGCAATGCCTGTAGTTTTCCAGTCACATATGAAATTGGCAATTCATTTCTAATTAATGCTAACATCAATTTCCTTGCACCATAAGTTTGTGCAATCCAAACGAATATGGGAAAGCATCTAGAACCTTCCTACGCCCTAAATGAGTGAACTTGCACATGCAGGACGGTCGTCTCACTCACCCATATGGTCATTTAGTGAGCCGAGCCAAGCCGGTCAGTTCATCAGTATGAACTAGTTAGTTCACCTTAGTCTGGGCAGCCAATGTTGTTCTAATAAGCCTGATAGACCAGACACCCATCTCAACACTTGAGATGGACGTTTGGCACTCCTGACGATCATCTCAACACTTGAGATGGCTATTTGACAGTGCAACCAACTGTTTGTGTGTGAATTGAATACCTAAACACTTTAGTAATCAATCCAATCAACTTGACACTTCAATTTGTCAGTCCAACATTTGAACTTGATTATTCTGAGTCCAGTCAGTTGATCAGTTGTTTAATTGAATACCTAAACACCTTTAGCATTCACTGTAAACATCATTCATGAATATACTCCTTTAATCCAAGTGTATCCTATGCATGTGACCCTTTAGGTCCAGAATTACGTTGGCATTGAATGTCCATAACAACTTATGACATCACAAGCAAAGAGTGGTGCATAGTCGTACATCATTTCTACCCAAGTAATTCAGAAAGTTGGAGAACAAGTTCAACCTACAATCTATGAATAGTGTTACTATGATTGTAGAGTTCCTTTGTCTATGATATCTAGATTGAACTTGAGGCATGGAATTGTCATCCTCTCAATATTCAATCCATATTCCTTGAACTAGGGCAGACTCTCTGAGATACATGCGAGTTCACATATCATATATTGAATCACATGGGTATGGCCGTACATTCTCAGTCTCACTTATCAAGGGGCCCTAGATATCAATCTCCAGTAGGAGGGACACATCCCATCTCTATCGCTCACAGTCTATCCCCATGAGTCAAAGTCACCCAATCATCACCATTATAACAACCCATGTTTCAGGACTATGTTTGATGATGTCAAAGTGTACCCAACGGCATGATGAGTGTAGTGATTTCAGGTCTAAGAACCCCAATCACCACCATCACTATGAGAGATGATTCTGACTACCATTCCATGTATCACTCTCATGGTAGGTTTGTTTGATACACTTTTCACTAACATGTATCTATGTGCTTGACTTGATATCACATACCATGACTAATGGGAGCCTATCATCAGTCAACAAACACTCTAGTCTTATGTATTACTGTTGTCTATTTTGCTTCCACAATAATAACTGACTAGGGATATAACAAGAATGTATGTACTCTTATCATACATATGATCTCATCGTTCAAGACCTCAACTTGAAGGGATATGTCATCGAGTAACATCATTATTTAGGCATCTACTATGTATGTGTCATCATCTCATGACTAAGACAAACCTAATAGATGAAATCACCTTTATGATTTATCAAATAAAGTATCTAATGCCTCACTCCAATCATCATATGATTGGCTCTCTGGGCATACATGCCAACATATGTCCAGTAGGCATATTTAACAAAGCCTATCATGGATTGGTATCTCCCCCAATTTAAGCTCTACATTTAAGTAGGCACCTTTTTTGAAAGCCCAACATTTATGTAGTAATTTATCCCAAAGACCTATGTTCAAATCGGTACCATGATTAAATCCCTACACTAGGTTTACACCCCTTTGATAATCCCTACACTCATGTAGGCATTGCTTGCATAGTTGTAGACATCTTGAGTCAAGACCTACATCTAGGTAGGCATTTTCACTTAAGACTTATTTGAACATGCACCACCTGACTAAAGCCCTTCATTCATGTAGACATTCTATTCTTTTAGAAAACCCTATGCTCAAATAGGCACCATGATCGAATATTTATGAACATGTAGGCATTTGAATTGAAGTCCTACATTCAAGTAGGCACTATATCTGAAGCCATACACCTAGGCATGCCCCTTCTTTTATGCTTTGTCCTAAATAGGCATCCCCTCATATAAAAAATAGTATGTCTAGTTAGACTTTCTCTTTCCAAATTCCCTACACTCAAATAAGAACCTCAAGTAAAGAAATGCATGCATTGGACATCATATAAAAACACCTACCCACGTAGACACTCATTGTTTAAAGTCTTATCCCAAATATGCATCTCATGTTCCTAAAGACTTATCCTAAATAGGAACTTGTATTTCAAAGTCCTACCATGGATAGGCATATCATCTTTTAAGGCCCTAACATGTCAATTTTCATTCTACATTTAAGACTATATACTGAATAGGAACCTCTTTTCATTTCTTCTTTCAAAGTCCTTCCATGAGTAGACCACCCATTTATTTCATGTCCAAAAGCACTATCCTGAGTAGGAAAACTTGTTTTCAATCCTACATATAAACCCTACCTAGTGTAGGCAAATCAACTTGTTTCTACATACCAATCCTACCCTGAATATGTACTGCACCTTTCCTCCATACATCTGCCAAAAAAATTTAGAAGATTGGACATGCTTTCACCACTACGTATATTAGTCCTATCTTGAGACCTTAGTAGGAGCCGATGCCTCTCTTGAGAGATACTGAATTGGAATAAGTCTCGATGTTACTTTAAAAATAAAACAACCAACTTTTCCTTAATGGGGATGTAGTTTAAGAGAAGGTTGATCAAGTCACGTGAGAATTTGAGTAGCGTGAGAAACACTTTCAAAGTGCTAACTCAACCTAGTACTCTATAAATGTGACATCGAGCCTCTAAGGAACTAATGATTAACTGACATATGCAGTTGTCATGGAGGCTAACCTTGTGACTACATAATTGATTGGTGCCTAATCTTATCTTTTTTTAACACTTCTCCCATGAACTCTCCCCTATGGAATAAGAAATTCTCTAATGAAGATATGATTAACCAATGCAAGCACATGATGTTGAGGCTAACATTATCACCAAATAATCGTAAGATGCCTAATCTTATTCTTCTTTTAGCACTTATTCCATGAAAAATTCCTTAAGTAACATGAAATAAATGTGAAAAAACCAACATATAACTCTTCAAACAACTTGGCCAAATTCTAGTGTATGGATGATTAACCAGTGCTAGAACATGCCTTAAATATAGGATAACCTTATTGTCAGATGATTGTTTGATGACCAATATTAATAAGAAATATGATGTGCACTTCATTTCAAAATCCTAAGCAATATAGGTACCTTAAGTTGGGTCTGAGAGATGTCCTTTAACTGTACACCACCCAAATCCCTATCATGAGTAGGAAAACCTTAGATCAACTGAAGCCTTTGTAATACAAGCTACTCCATGTTTCCTATTCAAGGTTTTGATCCTATCCCTCATATAGTCTATCCTCCACGTCTTATGATTGATCTAAATCACTCTAACATCTAATTGTAAAGATAGATAATAATTCTCCAATATCTTCCAAAATCAAGCACTTTTCATGATCTTTTATGATTATAGACTCCTGATTTAACATGGTATACTCTAATGAACCTAAAAAATTTCCATCACCACTTTCATTTCCAACTTTTATCACTAAAGACATGAGTCACTGAGAGAATAAAATAAATGAATTAAGAACTAGAGTAGCATTGGAAACACTTTCAAACTCCTAACTTAGCCTAGAACTCTTCAAATGGCTAACTGACACTCTAGGGGAACATATGAGTAGTCAAGTACAAGAGCTTGCCTTGGTTAAAGGCTAACCTTATTTCTAGATGGTAATTTTTGCCAAAACGTATTCCTTTTAGGAATGGTTATCCCACTTGTCAGTCCTTAGAAGGAAACCAGACTACTTACGTTGTTCACCTCAACCTTTCCAATATGTTACCACTTCCACAGTTTATCATTGTGGACACGAGTCAGTGTGAGAATCATACATGTTTTGAACAAGAACTAGAGCAACATGGTAAACACTTTTGAAGTCATAACTCAATCTAGAACTCTTTGAATGGATCACTAAATTCTCTAGGGCGATAGATGAGTAGTCAAGTACAAGAACATGCTTTGGTTAAAGGCTAACCTTATCACTAGATAACCCTATGTACCCATTCATACACTTTTTATGAATGGTTATCATATCTATACCTCCCAAAAAATAAACCTACACTAGTCACCCTTGTGAGGTTCACTAGAACATCCTTGACGAGTCTCACCATTTGGGATTTCATGACTAGAAATGGGAGTCAGACTTGGCTCAAGCCTATAGTTCTCACTCTTAATAGAACCTACTCATGAGAGGTAAAACTATTAAAACCCCATTTTTGGTTATTCATTTGACAATTTCGATCATATCTTCTCTGTATCTAGCGATGGAATTCATCCATTATTATGCATTTCCACCACATTTTCTCACCTATTTGATCCATCCCTTTGCCACAGTTTGGGGGTTTTAATACAAAATGTATTTTTCTCTAGACTTAAGAGCCATTTGCCCTTTTAATTCAGGCTTTTAAGCCTTTTCCATAAATTTCTAGTTTGATTATTATAAATAAAATATTTAAGTCCTACAATATTCAATTACCATTATCTTCAAAAAAATCATATCTTTTTTTGGTGAATTACCATTATGTTAAAAAAAATCATATCTTCTTGATAATAATAAAGACTTAATTCCCAAGTTTATCCTAGTTTATTCATTAAATTTTATTGAGTTTCATTCCATGTATAACCCAATCTTGTAAAACTAACTATTTTTATCATAAATCTCTCTAAAAGATTCATATAAAATCCAAAAACTCATATAAAAAATTCATCATTTTCCTGACTGGGGACACCCAAACCATTTGATCCATCCTCAAGGTTCCACGTGAAGGAGCCATGAGACCCACCACATTTCGAGCCCCACAGATGGCAGTGATTCACAACTCCCTTCCATAATCTTCCTATTACAAGCCAATTTCAACTTAGCTATCTAATTAAGGTCTACTTAGACGATTACATGGGCAACCAGAGTGCTCATTGTTCAAGCTTGATTAATGATGATAGTATAGTTATGATGTTTTAAACAAATGAGAAACTCTAACAACACTTTTATTTTTAAAAATTAGGGCTTGTGAAGTGAATACCCTAGTTAGTAAAAATTAGAATTTTGATAATATATGATACAAAATGTGATAAATACAGTGGTGTAGTAAACAACTTTTATATTTTATCTATAACTCAAATTTATTTAAAATTTGGATATAGTTATCATACTTGATTTATAAGTGTTTCCACAAAATATTAGAGTGTTAGTTGGATATGTTGGTCGACCAAGTTTCACCCAGGGTTTACTCAACTGACCATACATTTAGTTGGAATATAGAAGTTTGATGCTTGAGTTTTAATCATTTTTCTAGTTATCCTTTTGAGATGAAATTTGTATTATGTTATGGAAACTCAATTTTAGATGTTTTTTTTTTATTTTTTTTTGTAATTTTTGAAGTATATTTGATTGCCTAAAAACCCTCTTCATCACCTGAGTTTGATGATAGGAACAACTCAACCAACGAAAAATTCTGCTGAAATTTTTTTATAATGAAGGACTAGTATGTAATTGTTACAAACACCTCAATTGATATATATCACTAACCTAACATCCTAATAGCTTCCATAATCCATGATTTAGTCCAGGTATACAAAATTCTAGAGAGAAAGGATAATTAGGGTTTCAACTTCCAAAAGCTTGCAAATCCGTGTAAGTTCATCATAATTAGATAGGTTTTCATGGTGAATCTTCTCTCTTAGGTATAAATTTCACCCTCTTTCTGATTTGAAAAAAAAACCCAATCATCATATTTTCTCTTCTTCCTCTCTAATTCTTTTTTTAGGGTTTCTGAGTTAAAAAGAGCAAGAAATGAACTGAATCCTTGGGAGTTGGTTGGACTTTTTGAAATTTAGAACATGGGCCACTTTTTGAGATGATTGGTTCTTGAGGTGAGTGTTTATCATCCTCTTAAGATTTTTAATCATGTTGAAAGTTCAATTCTATCTGAATAAGAATAAATGAAATCAAGGATTTTAGTGTATGCTAATGGGTAATCAATTAGGGAAATCTTTGGGAACTGAATTCTACTTATTTGGATGTATTCTTAATGATTTGTATGTGTTTATCTCCTGATGTGTATATTTGAATTCTATTTGAGAAACTGATGGTCAAAGAGATACCTTTTCACGTGCCTATATTGCCTAAAACCAACCTTAATGAATGCTATGCTTGAAAATTGAGTTGCCATGAATAGTATCAGGTTTGAACTTAACAAGAATGAGATCCTCAATTATATTTTCAAATACTTTCTAGAATTACATATTGATTATACATGAAGATCGAAATGAGGATTTAAAGTGGAGGCATCCCATGCATAGGGTTAGTGTTTATGGATTGAATCAAATTAGCCAATGAATCATTACATACATATAATTGATGAATGAATGGTGTAGAAATGGAAACTAGCGTTTCCATGTGTGAAAATAGATTTAGTAAACCCCTAAACACCTTGATGAGAGTAGTGAGTAATAAGCTGCTCATGAAGATGAATTAAGTGTTGGATCTATGGGATCTAGAGGGGGTGTGTGAATAGAGTTAAAACACTTAAATGAGATTCATTAGATCTTCAAGTTATATCTCAAGATAATATTGCTTTTATAAAATTTGAGTGAAACTAAACATACATAGTAAGGAAGAGAGAGATTGAACAAGCACAATTAACACAAGATATGTATAGTGGTTCCAACCTCCAAAATAAGAGATGTATGTCCACTACCTAGAGGGGGTCAATCTCTAGGATTTTCAGCAATGTCACATGTCTTATATTCAATTATAAGAGTCACAACATATACCTTCCTTTTCAAGGACAAGGATACCCAGCCTTCCCTTTGGGGACAAGGGAGCCAATAACCTTACAATGGACTTACCTATCCAGGAAAAGAGTCATCTACCTTTCCAAGGACTTACCTAATCTTGCAACAAGTCTTTCACCTTCTCCATTGACTTACCCACTCTTGGAATAATTCTTATACCTTCAAGCAATAACCACTCTTGACTTGAATCTTCATCCTTCTTCTTCACCTTCACCAAGGAGAAGCTTTCACCATTGTTGCTTGAGATAGAGGTTGGGAAAGGAGTGGAGAGCTTCACAAGATGTACATTGGATTATCTCTGTTACAATGATCCTAATTCATCCGATTGGATGTAGATGAGTAGATAAGCTTGAGAGATAAAGGTGGCTCATGAAGGCAAAATCACTCAACTATAACTAGGGAGCATAGAAGAAAAACTTGGAATGAAGTCTAAAGGTCCCTATTTATAGTTGAGGGTGCCTACTAGCCAGTAGAGACACTTACAATGAATTCTAGCCATTTTGGGCATTCCGACGGATATATTTTTGATTCTTGCAACACTCCAATGGCTAGAAACACTTCTATGCACTTTACCATACAATGTTGTCGACTGAGTTACCTTTTGGGAAACTCAACCGACGATACTATATGACAAAACAATTTGAAGTTGTCGATCGAGTTTATCCTTGATGAAACTCAGCCAACGACTTTACATTGTTTTGCAAGTGCACGGTGTCGGTCGAGTTGTCACTAGTACAAACTTAGTCGACCCTAGGGATTATCAAGAACATATAGCCCATCGACTGAGTTCTCACCAAGACAAACTTGACTGATGTGGCAGTCTATAATTTTTTTTGATAATTGCCCCAAAAGTGTCTAAAAATTTGATTTAAATGCTCTTGATTTTCTCTAAGCTTATTTACAAGTCATACATTCAATGCAAATGTTTTACAACATGATTCTAGTGCATATAGCCTTATTCTACAAAACAACCATTTGCATTAATTTTGACTTATTTCTTTCAACTAGGGTTTGCCAATTTTCATCCTCTTCATGTACCTAATACCTGAATATCAAATAGACGTATTAGGTACATATGAATGGAATGGTTATGTCATCATCAAAATATGGACAATGTATAACTGCTAGGTCAACATCTTCTCACTTTTTGAAGATGAAAAACCATTCCTTGACATGTTGAAAATGACTTTTTTTTACCATTTATACCTTTGATGAGTATGAGGATACATGAAAGTATGAAAGTGATCACTCCTCCTCAAATCATGCTTACCTTTACCTATTAGGTCATTTCCACCTAGAATACAAGCACCACACGTATATACTATGCAATTTTCAGAAAATAAGAAATATGAAATTTGTAAAGCAATTTCAATATGGTGCCAAGATATTTATCCCCCTTTGTCACTTCAATAAAGGAACAGGGTAGAAGAGCTAGGGCTGGTTGTTTCCAACTCATAAGCAGCATATACAAGCACCAAGCATAAACCAACTAGAAAGAACTAATATCATTTATTCATAATAAATATATGGATGGTTATTCATCCAAACTCATAAAGTAGAAGAGTAAATGTTTAGGTTATAGAGATAAAGATTACAAATCAAATGAAACTAGTCTGAAATGAAAACAACAAATGAAGAAAACAAATGATGATAAAAATAGTAGAGTCAGAAATGAACTGTAAGGCCCCTGACCTAGCCTAAACCCTAATGATGCTTAATTTACATAATTGTATGCTTAAGATTCTTAATTAAACTTTATCTTATGCTTTGATATTAGTTAATTAAGATATGTTTCAAGTTTGGTCTAGTTTGCACACTATTTGAGCAAGTAATGTAATTTTGTGCACGTTTTGGATCTCACCCCATGGGTTTCTCCACATCTTTTAGGTGGAAGTGCACGAGGAAGTAGAGACCATGTAGCTGAGGCAGAACAACAACAAGAAGGACAATAATTGACAAGGTTGGAAGTGCTGGTAGTCTTTTGGTGTAGAGTCCTAGAGTTGTCCCTATACACTCAGGTCTTTGGGATGGTTTTTGGGTGTGTTTTGTAAAGATTCTATCGATATGTGGTTTTGGCTCGTGTGCCCTTTTGATGTTAAGATATAGAAGATGTACACATATGTATATGTTTTGGAATAGGTTTCTCTTGTATTAGGATGATGGCATATGTGATAAATGTAAGCACCTTGTAACCTATGATATCTAATGTTGGTATCCTGTGAGGACTTATATGTAAAGGGTTTTGCAGCTAGGGTGCTTAATGGCATCAATTTTATTTTTTTAGTGTTTTTTGGTAATCCGCTTGTTTAGTTTTGTTTCCATGATTAGTTTGGAGTTATCTTGTTGGTCTGTGGCATGGGGCGTTACATGAATGCCCAATGAATAATTGATTCTAAGCATAAAAAATGCAAACATATGGGCACTCATAGACCTAAAACTAAACATCTAGGTCTTCTAAGTCTATCTCCTCGTCGGGATTGTAATCCTTGTCACTAGATGGCTCGGGGTGCTCAGAGGTGTCAGCAGTAGCAATGGCCTCACCTCCATCATTGTGTCCATCTTCATCTAAACTAGCCACCTCGCCTTCTATATCCTCATCATCATACTCCTCAGCAACCATCTCCTCATTCATATTAGGTCTAAAAGAGCTAGTAGCTGGCCATTGATGGTGTTTCTCTTCCTAGAACATGCCAAAAGCGAACAACACCTTAGCTTGGTCAAAGTAGGGTGTAGAAACCCCATCGAAACCAAAAAGTAAGGTGGAGGTAGGACTAGGGGAAGGGAAAATAGTTGAGTGACACTCGGCTGAGGATGGGAGGAAGTAACACAAGTTCCAACACCAGATGTAGGATGGGAAGGGGAAGGTGCATACTGGCTAAATGGATAGAAGTGATCATATGCATAGGTAGCATGGTCAAGAGCTAAGGAGGGCTGGTAGGTTAGATAAGGGTGATGTAATGAAAGGTTGATGTTTCTTGTGATATGAACAAGGCCCTGATGAAGGTGGTCCTAAACCTGAATATTGTAGACTTATTGGTGCATTATGTAGCCTATATAAGGGTTTCATTAGACATTGAGAATTGATCTCTTTAGGTCTAGGAGGTGGAGGTGGAGGATGGGTGGAGGAGGATGAAGCTCTAAAGGTAAAAGGACGAGAAGAGTGAGAAGCCTTTTTAACCATGATCTCACTGATGCACACTCCTTTGCAATTTTATGGATAGTTGAGATCACGAAAGAGGGATTTTTCAGTAAGAGTCTAGAAGAGAACACATATGAGGTTATGGTAAGGGAGTTGGAAGTCATGGTGTTCTTCTCAAAATCAATGAAGGTCATATAATGTAGGATATAACTGGACCACTTGAATCTAATACCCTTAAGGATACAACAAATGATAATTGCAAAGTTTTTAGCTATGTCTGTCTGATCGCGCTTTGGGTGGACATTGCAATTTACTATTAGGGAAACTATGCATGACTATAAATTCAAAGAGGAAGAGGGTAGGATAGACTTCTTCCTAAAGGGTATATCTAGTTTCCTCAAAGGTTTATGTATAGTAGAGAGTGAAATCTTAGGTTTAAAACTTTGATAGAACTCCTCAAGGTAAAGCAAGTCATGGTAAGATGAAAAGGAAGACAACCAATTTTCTCCTCAAGATGATTGATTACAATCAAGTAGGAATTGAGCTCATCCTTTGAGATTTATAGACAAGTTTCGAAAACCATGGTAGAAAGAATGATTTTTGTGAATGGTGGAAGAATAAGAGAAGTGTAGTTCCAAGTCAAGTTAGCATATAATTCATGAACTGCTTTTGTGCTTGGGTATGAACTGAAGAAGAGAAAACACTCTACACACAAAGAACATAAGCATTGGTCCATGATAAGATCATAAATGTCAGCTAAAAACTTGTCCTTGGACTCCATAAGAGGTCTAAAGGAAAAGGTAACATAGGGTAGGAGCTCCTTGTATTGATTTACTGCTTCTTGATGGAGAAGGATGCTCCACTATACACAATAATCTGAGAATGAGTAGGATCAGGGTTCCTTAAAGAAGTGCTACATTTATTCCTTCTAGAATCAATGGGGTCGAGCAAGAGCTAGGGAAGAGAGAAGAAACTGACTTGGCTAGAGAAACCAATCAAGAAACTATAGTAAAATGCCTAAATGAACCTAATAATGGGTTAGGGAAGGTGAAAGTAGGTTGGATTAGGCTAGAAAGGGGTTGGAAGGTGGCTAGAGTTTAGGGTGAATGAAATAGAAGGGTTGTCGGTTGGTTTCCTCTAGTTGAGAGGGAATAAATAGGATGATAAACACTACTTTACATTGGTAGCACAATGTTGTCGGTTGAGTTTGTAGGTTCGGTAACTCGGCCGATGCTGTGTACAGTTTAACCCTGGGTTAGGCCGTCGGACGAGTTACCTATATGACAAACTCGACTGATCGATAGGTCTGTCAAAAATCTAAGACATTTAATTTTAGAGTCCTAAAGTGTTATGCAAATGCATTTCTCTAGCCTATCATGTATTTAAGTATATATGGACACATTTTAATCATCATAGGTTACTATTTTGCGATATAATGTTCGTTTGCAAAAAAGTCTGATTTGAGCAAAACGAAGCATTAAAACTTGGAAAAATTTAGCACATAAAAGCACATGATAGGTATTTATGAGCAACAACATAGAGATATGTGAACATCTTATCTATAAGACATAGAACTATCATTAAGAGTAGTAGTAGTGAGAGTGAATTTCTCTATAGCTAGAGGTTTAGTTAAAATGTCTACAAGTTGGCTTTCTGTGTGCACATGTGTGATATATATGTCTTTCTTAGCAATGTGGTCTGATTAGCTCTACTATGAAATACATGATTGTATGATAAACTGATTGCACTAGTATTATCACAATAGATAGGAGAAGCATCATAGAAAACATGAAAGTCTTGGAGCATTTGCTTCATCCATAGGACCTGGGCACAAAAAATTCCATCTACTATGTACTAAGCCTCGGTAGTTAAAAGAGCCACATCATTTTGTTTCTTAGAGAACCAAGAAACTAAACATCATCCTAGGAGAAAGCAAGTTCCACTTGTGCATTTTCTATCAAATAAGCACCTAATCTGCTGGTTTATGGGCAATATGGTACATAATTTTTTTGTTTCCACTGCCTATTGTGTAGCCATATTTCCCTATAGTGGTATCGGATCCGATGCCAATTTACTATATTATGGGATAATTGATATTATTGGATTTTGGTTTTGTGATTCTATTATTGCATGCAATGAATAATATCTGTCCAATCAAATACCATGAAGATCTCTAACTAATATATATATATATATATATATATATATATATATATATATATATATATATATATATATATATATATATATGCAATTTACAGACGTCACCCTAAAAGCAGTTTTGATGATGGATGTGTAGCATGGCTATGGACAATAACTCCTATTATCTATGCATTGTTGTGTGGTTGGTTGATCCGTTTATCTCAGTCTATGTATCGAGCCTCTACCTTATCTTTCTTAGTGTAAACTTAATTCTTTCCTACCCTTGCTCCCCTTGAATGTAGCTCAAGGTTTCTCTATTATCATGTAATAGTAGCATAGTTTACTTTCCCATTATGATGAAGAAGATGATGTTCTGAAGATGAGCTGAATGAATGGAGGACCAAGGGGGATCAGGCAGACGAGCCAAACCGATCGGCCGGTGGACCCAACCGATCAGTTGGAGGAGCTAATAGATGATGGATAGAAGAGTCAGATGACCAGTGCGACGACCAAACAACCGGCTAGGAGGTGAGCCGACCGGTTCAAGGGTTGAACCAATCAAACCAGATTGGCAGGCATAAATCTTCATCAACAACATGTTTTTGCATGTAATGTAGACCTAGATGTGGTAATTACTTGTGTCTCCAAGGAATTACATTAGGCTAGTCATAACCATCGCTTTTGTTTATTGCATGTTTTGTTGAGGGATATAACATGTATATGATACATATATATGTGGTGATTGGATAAAGTATATGTATTTATAAATATGAACTCCCTCAAATAAAAATTATATTAACTCTTAGATGCTTTCCAACAACAACCCACATGAAAAGCTTGATCGACCAAGCATAGGTTACTCCTTCATGTGGTATGCCATCGATCTCATGGAAGTGTGTTGGTAGATATGTAGGTTCTGCCTTTGTAGGGTGCATATCTATTGTGTTGGCTATTGGGTCAGGTTTAAACCAGTGATTCTTAGAGCGTCTAAGCCCAAAATCATGCAGATGAGTATGGAAAGGGGTTGCACATACCATCTATCAAGAATTGCATATGATGCAATTGGAAAAAGTTGCCTACCTTGGTAATTGACTGTGTTTTGTGGGGTTGATCGGGCCACAATTGAATTATCTTGGATCTGTCTCAACTAGAATATTGTACGCTGTAATATTCTAATTTGATATACGAGGGCTATCAATTTAAATAAAATAGTGGGAGCAATAATAATTAAAGACCTAATTATTATTGTCAAAATTTTCAAATCAAATCAAATGTTTTTGAAAAATGTATTTTTTCTCTTGTAGAATCAAATGACGAATAAATCCAAATTGTGATTGGTCCTGAAGAAGGACAAACTTGACGGGACAAATTTCCATGACTAGTTTTAGACTTTGAGAAGGGTTCTCAATGAAGAGCGCAAGCTCTACGTCCTTGATAAACCAATGCCAGAAATATCTACTTCTGATGCACTTAGGGTACAAGTGGATGCTTACTGGAAGCATGCCAATGATGCCTTAGAGATAAAGTACCTTATGCTTAGTTGCATGAACTATGAGTTACATGAGCAATGCGAGGACATGAATGTTCTTGAGATGGTAACCCATCTTAAGAAAGTGACACTTGGCCTTACAAAACAAGAAAGGACAGTATCCTAAAGGTTCTACTTGAATCTAAGATGACAGAGGGAACCTCAGTAGAAGAACATATGCTCAATATGATTGGACATGTGTATCATCTTGAAGAACTGGGATTCACCTTGAGCCAAAAGTTGGCCAGAGATATGATTCTAAAGTCAATGCCATAATCATATAGCCACTTTATTGCATGTCATCATGTGAATTATGTGGCTGACCACATGTCAGACTTGCTTTCCATGTTGATTCATGCTAAAGCAAAATTGAAGAAGGACAAGCCCGTGATAATGATCAGCAGATCTAGTACAAGGATCAAAGCAATGCCAAGAAGAGTTATGAGGTGGAGCCCAAATATAAATCTTCAACACTCAAAATAAGGAGAAAGAAAAGTACAAGAGGAACTCATCCTTTGTACTTGAAGGTATTCAAGAAGAAGAAGAATGGGGATGGCGATATCCACTTCAGGTATATACATTATTAAGATAAACCTATCTACATCATCATCATGGTTACTACATACCATATGTGGATCTCACACATGTTCTCATATGTAGGATCTGAAAGGAAGTAGGCCTTTGAGAAAAGGTGAGGTGGAACTACAAGTTGCTAATGGAGCAAGAGTTGCGGCCAATGCAGTTGGAACCTATAGTATATCTCTGCCCACATGGCTTGTAATAGAGTTAAAGAACAAATATTATGTACTTGCTATAAATATCATTTCTATATCTTGTATGGACAAGGATGCATTTGAATTCTATATTAAAAATGATCGATGTTCTATTTCAAAAGATGGAATCTTTTATGGTAGTGCCCCAATGTATTATGGTCTTTACTTATTAGATCTAAAGACAAATATTTATATCATAAATAGAAAAGACTAAAACTCAACAACTCAAATAAGACATACATTTGGCATTGTCGTCTAGGGCTCATAAATGAGAATCACATATCTAGACTCCATAAGGATGGTTATCTAGACTCTTTTGATCTAGAATCAATCAAGACATGTGAATCTTGTTTGTTGGGTAAGATGGCCAAGACTCCTTTCAATGATAACAATGAGAAGGCAAGTGATCTATTAGGACTCATACATATTGATGTGTGTGGAACTTTTAGAACAAATGCTAGAGGTGGGTATCAATACCTCATTACCTTCACTGATGACTTCAGTAGATATGGCTATGTTTATTTAATGAAACTAAGTCAGAAACTCTTGAAAAGTTCAAGGAGTTTATGAATGAAGTACATAACCAACTTGGTCAAAGTATTAAGGCACTTCATTCTGTTCAGGGTGGAGAATACTTAAACTAAGAGTTTGAGAGCCTTCTTAAAGCCCATGGGATTGTATCCCAATGGACTCCACCTAGAACACCTCAGCATAATGGTTTGTTAGAAAGAAGGAAGTTTGATCAATGATGAGTTTAGCTGAGCTTCTGACTACCTTTTAGGGGTGTGTTCTAGAAAGTGCTGCGTTTACACTAAACCGAGTACCATCTAAATCAATTCAAAAGACACCATATGAGATATGGCATGGGAAACGTCCCAAAGTGTCTTTTATGAGGATTTGGGGATGTGAAGCTTATGTTAAGAGAATGTTTTCTAATAAGCTTGGTCCTAAATATGATAAATGTTATTTTGTTGGATAATTTAAAGAAAAAAGAGGATATTACTTTTATTCCCAATCTGACAAAAAAGTGTTTGTTTCTAGGGATGTTGCATTCCTTGATATGGATTTCATTTCCAAAGGAATCAGTTGGAGAAAGGTAGAACTCGAAGAGGTTCAAGACCAACAAGAAAACATAGAACCGATAGATGAATAAGAGGAACCAAGAGAATCACAAGGTGTTGTGGAGTCACAAATTCCTCAAGTTACACAAGAACCTCATAGATCTAATAGGATGCGCCTTGAGCCTGAAAGATTTGGATATCTTGTAACTAAGGAAGGCAGTGAATTGGTCATAAATGATGAGCAAATAACCTATCAACATGATATAGAGGGAACAAAGTATGAGAAATGGCTTGAATCCATGAGATCTGAGATGGAATCCATGTACATCCACAAAGTATGGACTTTAGTGGATCCACCTGAAGGGGTAAAACTCATAGGGTGCAAGTGAGTCTTCAAATAGAAGACCAAAATGGATGGAAAAGTTCAAATATATAAGGGTAGATTGGTTGCAAAGGGTTTTAAATTCAAGGTGTAAACTATGACAAAACCTTTTCCCCAGTGGCCAAGGTTAAGTCCATCAAGATCATGCTTGCTATTGCAGATTATCATGACTATGAGATTTGGCAAATGGAAGTTAAAACCGCATTCCTTAATGAGAATATTGTTGAGGATGTGAATGTGACACGGCCTGAGGGTTTTATAAATCTAAAGTTTGCAAATGAAGTCTGTAAGCTACAAAGGTCAAGCTAGGGATTGAACCAAGCATCTCAGAGATGGAATGTTAGTTATGATGAGACAATTAAATAATTTGGCTTTATTCAAAATGAAGATGAACCTTGTGTGTATAAGAAGGTTAGAGGGAGCTTAGTGACATTTCTCATATTCTATGTAGATGACATATTATTGATGGGGAATTACATCCCCACTTTACAAAAGGTAAAGACATGACTTAGAAATATGTTTTCTATGAAAGACTTGGGAGAAGCATCCTACATTTTGAGAATAAATATCTATAGAGATAGATCCAAGAGGCTTCTAGGACTAAGTCAAAGCACATACATTGACAAAGTGTTGAAATGGTTCAACATGGAGAACTCAAAGAGAGGAAGCCTAGATATGCATCATGCTGTCCCCATATCTAGAGCTTAATGTATCAGTTCTTTTGAAGAAAGGAAACACATGAGTTTGATTCCATATGCCTCAACAATTGGATCAATCATGTATGCAATGTTATGTACTCATCCAGATGTCTCGTATGCCTTGAGCATGATGAGAAGATATTAGTTAGACCCAGTTGATACTCACTGGATAGGCATGAAAAACATCCTCAAGTACTTGAGAAGAACTAAGGATCAGTTCTTGGTCTACGATGGAGAGGAAGAGTTGGTGGTAAAGGGTTACACCGATGCAAGCTTCCAGACTGATCAAGATGATTACAAACACAATCAGGATTCATGTTTTTCCTAAACAAAGGAGCTGTAAGTTGGAAGAGTTCTAAGAAAGAGATAGTTACTAATTCTGCAATAGAGGTCAAGTATATTGCTACATCGAATGCAACAAAGGAGGCTGTATGGATCGAGAAGTTCATCTATGAACTTGGGGTTGTTCCAAGCGTCAACGACACAATTAGGATATAGTAACAACAATGGATCTATTGTACAAGCTAAGGAACCCAGATCACATTAGCACTTAAAGCATATACAAAGGCAGTTCCATCTCATAAGAGAGATTGTACAAAAATGGGATGTAAAGATTTGCAGAGTACCAACTTGACAAATGCACTTTCACAATAGAAGCATGATGGTCATGTTAGGTCACTTGGAATAAGATTCATGGGTGATTGGATCTAAGTACAAGTGGGAGTATGTTGGTATGTATGCCTAGAGAGACAATCATATGATGATTGTAATGGCATACATTGTAATTGATTTGATTAATAAATAAAGGCAACCTTCCAATTTTTCTATTTAATTCAGCTAAGAGATAATGATGAAACATTGTAAATGTCTAGAGAATAGTATTACTCAATGACATATGTCTTCAAGTACATGACTTGGGGAAATGCAATCATACAAATGTTAAGAGTACATATATATATTCTCGTTATGTTCCTGATCAGTTGTTATTGTGGAAGATTGATAGATAACAATGACACATAAGATCAGAGTGTGAGTTGGCTGATGATAGAGTCTCTTTAGTCATGATATGGTTATATCAAACCAATCACACAGCTACATGTTAGAAAATAGTGTATCAGACAGACCCATCGCGAGACTGACACATGGAAACCATCACCATGGTAGTCATAGTTAGATCTCATAGTGATGGCGGTGTTGGTTCTCAGACCTGAAATCACTGCACTCATCACATGTTGTTTAGTACACTTTGGCATCATCAAATACAATCTTGAAACATGGGTTGTTATAACAGTGATGATTGGGTGACTATGACACATGAGGACTGACTGTGAGTGATAGAGATGAGATTTGTCCCTCCTACAGGAGTATGATATCCTAGGCCTCTTGATTAGTGAGACTGAGAAATGCATGACTATGCACATGTGAGTCAATATGTGATATTGAGCTTACATATATCTCAGATAGTCTTCTCTAGTTCAAGAAATAAGATTGAATGTTGAAGAGGGTGACTACTCTGTGCCTCGAGTTCAATCTGGATATCAGTAACAAAGGAATTATACAAACACTACAACACCATACACATATTGTAGGTTGAATATGTTCCCCAACTTTCCATTCACTTGGGTAGAAGTAATGTGTGACTAGGCACTACTCATTACTTGTGATGTCATAAGTCAGTTATGGACATTCACTACCAATGTGATATGGGACCTATAGGGTCATACACATAGGTCTTGACCTAGAAGAGGATTTAATATCAAATGATGATCAAATTGATTACTAAAGCATTTAGGTATTCAATTCATGCAACTGATTGGTTGAATGCACTACCAAATAGCGGATCTTAGAGTGAGACAACCGTATGGAGTGCCAAACAGTCATCTCAAGGGTTGATATGGGTGTTTGGAGTGTCAGACTAATTTGAACTGAAATTGGCTAAGTTCTGCTCAAATTGAGGTGTGAACCGACTGGTTCATTCTGATGAACTGACTGGCTTGGATCAGCTCACCAGACAGCCATCTGGGTGAGCGAGACGATCATCTCACATGGGTGAGATCACTCAATTAGGCCGTAGGAAGGTTCTAGATACTTTCTCAAATTCGATTGTTTCAATTGCACAATTATTATGGTGCAAGGAAGTAATGTTTAGCATTAATGGGAAATGAATTGTCAATTTTTTATGCGATTGGAAAAATTCTAGATGACTGTCTCGCATTGTGTGATGACCAACTCATGTTCCAGAAAACTGTTTGGGTTTCCATACAGCCGTTTGGGTGTTCACATATTGCAAAAATTTGAGATCTTACAATCCCTTCCACTGCCGCATAGACTGGGAACCCTAACCCAAACCCCTCCTATAAATAAAGGGGTACTGGGGGCTTTTTAGAACATAACACAGACAAATGAGAATCAGTTGCTCTGATAACTGTTGTCCTCTATGGTTGTAGTAGCTAAGAGAGCCCAAGAAAGTAGTACCTGACTAGGGAGGGATAGATATGGGAGAGAACAACTAAGGATCATTGTTGTGAGAAAGCAAGTTGGTGACTAGTATGCCAATGGAACAGATGACTCCTTCCTATCCATTCTAGTAGGAGGATACGAGTTCTAGGCAGTCCATGTGGACTTGTCTAGAGGCGGGAGGCCGTTGTATTTCTCTAGGAGAACAACATCAACCAATAGTCCATTGTGAGAGGAGCTGCTGCAAACGATGACGTTCAAAGCTGCAGTCCATGGTGCAGACCAGAAGGCATAGCAGCTATACGAGTCCTAGTGCAACTAGAAGATAGTTGCACATCTACAATGATGATGAGATGTTTATAGACTTGCTCTAGGACCAGGTATATCGTTGAAATCATCCTTCTCATATTATAGTTATTGACGCGATCTGCTGGTTTATGGGGAATATGGTAGATAAAAATTTTATTTCTACTGCCTATTATGTAACCATATTTCCCTACAAGATCTTCATCCTTCTTCTTCACCTTCACTAAGGAGAAGCTTTCACCATTATTGCTTGAGAGAGATATTGGGAAAGGAGTGGAGAGCTTCACAAGATCTACATTGGAGAAACTCTCTTGCAATGATCCTAACTCACTCAATTGGATGTAGATTAGTAGATATGCTTGAGAAAGAAAGATGGCTCTTGGAGGAAAAATCACTCAACTATAACTAGGGAGCATAGAAGGCAAACTTGGAATGAATTCCAAGGGTCCCTATTTATAGTTGAGGGTGCTTAATAGCCAATATAGTCACTTAGGAACAAATTCTAGCCATTTTGGGTTGTTCCAATGGATGTATTTTTGATTTTTGCGACACTCCAACAAATAGAAACACTTTTCTACACTTTATTGTACAGTGATGTCGGTTGACTTACCTTTTGGGAAACTCGAATGAAGACTATGACAAAACAATTTGAAGTTGTCGGTCGAGTTTATCATGGATGAAACTCGATCGATGGCTTTAAGTTGTTTTGCAAGTGTAGGGTTTCAATCAAGTTGTCACCAGGACAAACTCGATTGACCTGGAAATTATCAAGAACCATATAGCCCATCTACTGAGTTGTCACTAGGACAAACTCGGTTAACGGGACAGTCTGTAAATATTTTTGACAATTGCCCCAAAAACTATTTAAACAGTTAAATTAAGTGCTCTTGATTTTTTCTAAGCTTATTTACAAGTCATACATTCAATACAAATGATTTACAACATGATTTTAGTGAAGATAGATCCTATTCTAAAAAACAACCATTTGCATTGATTTTGAATTATTTTCTTCCAACTAGGGTTTGCCAATTGTCATCCTCTTTATGTACCTCATACCTGAAATTGATCTCACATAGACATATTAGATACATATGAATGAAATGATTAAGTCACCATTAAAATATGGACAATGTATAACTGTTAGGTCAACCTTAAGATGTATCGAACTAAGTAGACTTATTGAAAGACCTAATATTTAGTATTGGGGATTGGTATGAGAAAAAAATCTGTAACTTGCATGTTACTTTATAAATATGAATATATGCTCAATTGTAGGTATTATTACTTCAAGTGAAGGTAATTAGTCTAATTAGGATGATCTAAGCCTAATGCATCTATTCTAGTATAGTTTGTGGAATAATGAGTAAACCTCGGACGAATGCAAGTATTCTATACAAGTGACATAATAATGAATTGAGAAGATGAGTATAGAATAATGCATAAGAAGAAGAAGAAAAACCTAATACATTCTATTTCCTAAAATGAGTAGTCTTCTAAGAAATTAAGTATTGCTTTTAAATACCAAAATCCCATTGGAATTCAAATGAAATGGTATGCTGATGTAGATGTAGGAAAGGAAAATGGGAAAGAGTGAACCAAATTACGATGACAAGTCATGGATGAAATTTGTTAAATGAGTATGATGAAGTCTATAACCTATTATTTTAGTTGCATTTGGGTTGAATTAAACTAAATGAAATACACTAAAATTGGAATTTTATGATTATCAATGAGAGAGAAGCATTGTATTATAAATGAATTAAGAAAAATGGATTCCAATAATGCAATGAACACAAAATGAATAAATATAGGAGTAAAAAAGCAAAATTGGGAAGAAAACCAAGTAGTCATCTTGGTAGATCTAAGAACCTAACCTTAGCCCTAATATGATGACACAAGTAATAAGAATGAATAATACTCTTGAATGAGGGATTAAGGAATGCATATAAGTATGATTTTAATTCAATTAAAAGATAAAGTTCAAGGATGTGAATTCTTGGATTGTAATTGTCTGCTCGAAGATCTATATTTTTAGTGTAGTCTATTCTGATGGATTTTGTATTAGATAGTATATTTCTTGATTAGTCACCCTAAGTGAAACATGGAAAATACAAAGGATGAGGAATACATATTCTATGAATGTTTATACATTTCAATTTCTTTATATCTATCTAAATGTAAATGGAATACATATATAATATATGATAAACCTGATATGAGCCTAATAAGTAATAAAGGATACTTATTTGATGATCGTATTGTGGGTGTTGATGTATCTGTGAATGTTTACTCAAAAATGTGATATAGAATAAAATAATAAGAGACGTGTTGAGACTGGAATAACATATATTGCTTATCAAGAAACCCTAGTTAGGATGAATATTTGAGAATGATATTATATCCTGGGATGATGGCCGATTAGTAATGACTTATATGTAATGATATGGAAATGCAAAGAAAAGTGTATGTTACAAATTATATATTATTGCGCTTCTTGATATAATTACTATCTTTCTTTTTAACATGTTATATAGTTTCATGAGAATACAAACACATAATAATTGATGATTTGATTTCTCTTTAAGATGAGCAAGAAGATTGATAACAAGTCAATGATGACACGTCTAGGTAGGTTCCCTAAACACAATGGGTTCCCTCGAGGTCCATACTGGGGAAATGAAACAAATCTCCTTACAGTAATAGAGAATTATAAGAATGATTTTGAGAGTGTAGATCAAGACCTTGAAGGTTAGACCACCAAGATTTAGGAGTGATTCATATGTCATTATTATGACCCTAAATGATATGTTGTAAAAGTCTATGTCCATAAGGGAATATAATATGATGTGATGTAAATTGTGAAATATTAAAAAAGTTCACATATGTGATATTTTATTATGTTTTCTCCTATCTCACGTATTTAATATGAGGATAGCCTCTTTAGGCAACCCTACGGTGGACCAAGGTCTATTGTTGATACCTAAGGGTGATAGACTAAACCCTAAGATAATGGCAAAAGTCATTGACATGATAATTAGGTGTGGCAACTTCTACTTGGTGAGGTACAAGCCAAGTAATTTTTGGGAAAATTAATAAATGATTAAAAGCCATGTAGAATATGACTTGAGTGCTTGTTACATCCTATTTACTTCTAGTTGATAAATTTATAATTGTTTAATATGTTTCTTGTTGTGAAACTTATCGCTATTTGATAAAGATAATAATGTTGCATTATTATTATCTACCTAGTATGGAATCTGATCAAGTGTTGACAACTAGATTATGTTGGGATTTAATATCCACTCTTATTACAATCTAGATTTAGTTACCCTTTTGAATAGTTATGTTTGGTAGACATGTCTTGTGTGGACTTCAGCTTTAGGACTGTAGGGTATGTTCATGGTCTGACTGGTGGGGTGTCACAAAGATGATGTAAATGTTATGTCTTGATCTAAATTTTTTAGATCTTGACTTGTTACTCCTAAAGTAGGTGTCATTATGAAGTAACATCTACTAATACATTCATAGATATGATTTTAATAATGTTTTATAAGTTTGGATTGGACTACATGAATACCATATCTATTGATTATATTATTTTCATAAAATAGATGTTCTAAATTCTAGAATCCTCTATTAGACTTAGTTATCTCTATAAGTTTATTTTTAGTTTCATATAATTAATCTTATTTTGATGCATGTACTTAGATTAAGTGGGAGGCATCCCCTCACTGGGGCTATTTAGAAGTATCATGAGGTGTTTCAAATGTTTTTCAATATAATGTCATCAAACAGAGAGATAGTGAGAAAATAGATGTAAATGGAATGATCTAGATTTGAATGTCCCTATAGTCTCTTTTTATCTAGATGGGTTGTAGATCAAATTTGTCTCTTTTATATATATGTAATATGTTGTATATCAAATCGTATGAACACAAAGATCTGATTGGAGTTAATGACATTGAACGAGATTTGTTAATTGGGCACATGGATGTTTTGGCATGTAATTTGTTTCTCATGTTTAATGAAGAAAAGGAAAAAAATTAAATATGTTTATTATATATTGTATAAATTGTGTTTGTTGAGAATGGGAAGTTTTGTTACTATAACAGATTGAAACCTCCCTTCTTTTTCTCAAAATCCTAATTCCCTTGAATTAGATACCAAAGGGTATAATGCTTAGTTTAACCCAAACAAGGTACATTATATACTCTAATATGGACACGAGATAAGTTTGGATGACCTAAACAGATTCATGTTTGACTTAATAGAGATACAAGGAAGTGTTATAATGTAAAAGATAGGTCCTTTATCTCCCTTAACCTTAATAGGATGCTAATAATAAGTAACTAGTTCTAAAATGATTAATATTTGAATAATAGTAAATAATTTGGTTTTGTGCAAAAAATCTAGATCCTATAATATAAACAACTCATAAAATAAACTAACAAATTACAATTCAGAAATCCATGTAATAATACAAGTTTTAAATAATACATCCATATGTATATATTAAAAAGTGTCCAACTAATTAACTCAACTCATGTGTCATAATGGGGACTGAAACGAGTTTTGAAATATTCACATCAACTAAAATGATGGGAAACATATTAAACAACATAAAAATGATGTATAGAATAAATGGGAGTTGATTTGTTTCTAAGTGGAATGAGAATAGCACCAAATATATATAAAAAGGAAACTTAAATTAAAAAATGCAAGTGGTTGCATGTAAGAGTGAAGGAAAATCATCATGTGAATATAATCCCAGATAAAACATAATGTCAACATATCATACAAAAATTTATTTACTTGGTGAATAAATGTGCAAATAATGTATTCAAATCATAATCCATTGGATAACTTAATTAATAATGAAAAAAGTAGAGAGTAATGTGATATTTAAATTCCTCATGTAATGATTAGTCTAGTTGCCAAGTTTCACATTTAAAACATAATCCTAGATGCCTTTTTTTCTAAGAGAATCCTAGAGCTTAAATATTATTTATCATGTTCTCTACACTAGGCCAATTTAAAGATAGAGTCTCATGTACATTACAACAAATCCATAGTGGCTGAGCATGTGAAATAAAGCTTAGTTTAGATCTAAGTAATTTCTTTGCAAAAGAATCAGCTAGAACATTCAGGTTTCTAGGGATATGCCGAAGGTCTAAACCACCATTATTGCCTCTCAAGGGAAGGAATTTATAGTGGTAAGATTTTACGTGATTTCCAAATGGTAGGTGCTCATTCAAAATAGAGAACACTTATTTAGAGTCTGCCAGAATTGTGAATGTTGTCCAGTGCTTCGATCGGGCGATCTCCATTGCTTTGAGGATCACTTGCAGTTTAGCTTCTAGGGTAGAGGTCAACTTGGAGTGGTGGCCTACGAATAGCATCCCGATACCATTCTCAATAATAGCTAACATCCCTATACCCGATCAAGTAGAGTGCTAATGGTATGAGACATCCACAAAGATAATAATGTCCTCCAAGAATGGATCCATAAAGGCCAGACCATGGTGACATGGTCATTCTGGCATACCAAAGACATTGGCGATTGATATAACATGCTCCTTAATGAATTTGACATGGACATGGATTGGGATCCTGACCCGATCATTGATTATTTTTTCCTAGTGTTCCATATGTGCCGACATGTGACTGCATGAAGAAGATAATTAGTCAGAGTAGTAGTTAGGCGAGTGAAATACTTGGTCCCATCCGCCTCACTCCAAGAGAAGTGATCTATTCCACTTGTGGCTCCAAGTTGGGTTTTATAATTAGTCTTATATATATCTATTCTATATAATTAGTCTTTTATATATATATCTATTCTACAAATATATGTGCTAATAACCTATCCTTTAGTTGGGTTTTATCCAACCCCCATTTTCTTAATGAGGCAATTGATAGCCTTGATATCTTCTATCTATTGCCTTTATTTGGCTCCTTATTTAATTGAATCTTCTATTTCATGTGTTGACTCATTTATTTGAAATACTTGAATATTGCTATTACCAATGTTGGTTCATTTATTGAGATTGTTTCATGGGTTTTATTCCCCATTTTCTATGATGCAATATCATTTATATTTCCACTAATTCCAAGTGGATTACTCAACATGAGGAATTGTTGACCAAATAACTAATGTAGTTTACATGAGTACAAACCACCCATAGAGGGCATGTGTAATTTTTCCCTGGGGAATGTGCATTTTCTCCCCATATTATATACATTTTTGAGGTTTGGGATGTGCATTTCCCCCTCTCCTCTTAGTTGAGGTCCGGTAGGTGCCTCACCCTGCATTAGAATATTTGTTGTCAAAATATTATTCATGCTTGTTGATTATTATTGTGGTATATGCATCTTGGCATAAGTTCTTAAATCTTAATTATTATACTTGCGTCATAATTTTGACTTCCTTAGTATAGTGAATCATTTTATTATGCAATTGTGTGCTTTATCGTTGTCCTTATTCTTTTAAATTAACACATACTTTTATCTCTCTCTTGATGGATGATCCCAACCATCCATATATAGGGTCAGAGCACAGTTGAAGCTTGGTGAACCTACCTAAGGATAGGAATAAGGAGTTCAACCATCTATCTCAGACATAGCTGCCTAAATACAATAAGTTGTTTTTCTTTAAAGACAATATTGATTTGGTTTTAGTCTTCCTCTACCTAGATCCTATTGTTTGTATAAAGTTGTACATCCTTTTGGGAAATTTTGTAAAGTACTCTTTATACATCTGAATATAGTCAAAGTTTTAACTTCAGCTGCTACACAATTGGTGTTTTTGTTTGCCATGAGTTTTTAGTAGAGACTATGTCTTTACAGCATCGTATCATAGCATCAAGGTAGTCAGAGTCTTGACTAATTCAATTTGTCTCCTAGTTAAAGACCCTTACCTTATATAGTTTTCCCTTTAGTAAGCTTTTCACCTTAGAGTTGACCAATGATGAAAAATTGATTTAGGACATAATAATTTCATACTAGAAATATAATTGATCAACGTTTTGGTGATTAGTCTATTAGTTTGCTACTAGGGCATAAGTTGAAAGAAAAGGTGTCTAGAAAGGGTCATGGTCTGGGGGCTGGCAATATTTTCCTCCACACCACTAGCTTAGCTTACGAGGACTCCCAGATCCATATGACACCAGCCTGGCCTGATCTGATACTGAATGTCCCAAAATAGCATACCTTTGGACAAATCATCTTAATGTTGAGTAACCTTTTGAACCTAGTATATGATGTTTTGATTAATCATGTAGAATCACCATATGTTTCCATAAGTTCCTTATATGAGCCTTAGATTTTACATGTTTGGGAATAGTCTACCCTATATTATATTTTGAAGTTTGGAAATAGTGATTAGTACAACAACTAAGTGTTGGATCTCATTCATAGATTTGCCTCAACCCTTTAGTACAGTGACTTCAGTAGTAGTGCTTTTTATGCCTTGATAGATTTTGGGGTTTCTAATTTCGAGGAAAAAATCCTCTTTAAGGGGGTGGAGTCCCACAATGCTTTGAAATTTAGTTATTATGTTTTGGAAACCCTAACTCCTTAGATAAGAGATTAGTAAGTTCATATGTTTAGTGTTGAGCAAACAAATTATAATTATAATTCATCTTTTTTTTTATATACAAATGAATATATAATAAGTCATCTAAGGGGATAGTTCATATGCTTGAACCTTGACATATTCTAGATGCTCATAATAGTGAATTACTCATCACTAATTGTGGATACCTTAATGTTGACCATGTCACCCTAATAGTATGGTTAGTAAATGGTTCTAATGCATCCTTAACATGCATAATATTTAATGGTCATGATGACCCAAACAAAAAATCATTTTCCAATATTATGGCAAGGGCATGACCTGGGTCCCAGGTCACTCAAGTGAGAGAGCCTTCTTGCATCATTTTTTTTAGTTTTCTAAGAGATTTCGTGAATCAATCATCAGAAGAAGAATTATGCCAAAAATTAGGATACATTCTGGGAAAATGAAACTTCCATTGAAGAGAAGCAAATGAAACACTTTCATAAAAATTCTCATAGAATCGAGAATGATGTTTTCATTCTGTACATGCCTACTGTGTAATCATCTAGCCTTGACATTAAATACATACATATCTTTGATGCCTTCATGATACATTAGTGACTTAGGTGTCATCCTCACATAATATACCTTGGTATATATATAGATGGTTTGTAAGCACCTAGTCATAATCAAGTTATCAATATAAGTAAGGCATATCACCTTGTTCCCTAATATACATATCTTTAATCACCTTATCATGATTTAGTATGAAAATCAATTCATTAATGTTTAATGTGTTTCATATTGTTCACTAAAACACATGTAATGACACAAATATGGTTATGCGTATCTGGATTCACATAAGTTTGCATTAATGCCTAATGTGATGTAAACTATGTATAATTCATATTATGGAGTGTAATAGGAGAAAATGATGCCATTAACTTGAGTATCTAATGTTAGTTGGCAATATGTGATAATATACATGACCTTATTTGGGATTATGGTAGGCTTAATAACTTGTTGGATTATATTATCTTTTTCTTACAAAATAATCAGTGATAATTCTACATGATGGTTTTTATGGAGATTAGATTCTAGTTTTAAAGGTTTGTGACCTAATACATTAATAGATGTTGAGATTTTCTTAGTAAACCCTAATTGTGTTTAAAACCCTTATAAGGGAAAAGCATATGTTTTGTTACTTAATGATGAGATGTAATCCTTGTTACAACAATGAGAGTAAAATGTATGGCACATGTAATGGTTTAATAAAGATGATGCTTTTTCATATGAATATTATGCTTATAAGCCAAACATGTTAATTATATTAGGTTTGATAAAATGTAATATGTATGATGGAAACCTTAGTCAAACTTGGCTTATGTGTAGAGCCTTTGAAGTAACACCTAGTTACCAAATGTTGGGATGTTGCACACTCACCCTCTCTCTTCCCTCTTATTGTGATTTCGGGGATGAAATCCTCTTTAAGGGGTGGAGTGTTGTAATAGACTAAATCTCAAGGTACTCTTTGCAATTTACCCACTTTTGTACTTTTCTTTGCCTTCTAGTCCTTTTGGACTCTTCTAATAAATTTCCCATCCTTTTGAGCCTTCTTGGGCCTCAATGTTGAATTTGAGCCTTTCTTGAGGTATAATTCACAAATTACCTTTATTTATGTTTATGTAGGGGGTTTTACACAAATAACCCATCTAATGAGATAATATGAGTGGAGTATGTTAATTTGGATCTTTTTGGATAAATATACTAGTAATAATGAGTATTTGAGTTAATGTATAGGAGTAATTAACCCCTTTACTTTCTCTCTCCTCCAAATAGGGAAATAATGCACTAATAAGAGTATTATATGTTGAGATATGACTCATAATGTTTATATGTGACTAATATCTCGAGATATACCTTATTATGTCATTAAAAGATATTCTTTATATTAATTGCTCTTTTTATGCTTTATTATATGCTTTAATAGTCTATAAATTAATTAGGGACCTAACCATGTGATTTTCGAGAAAGTAATGGCATAGCATCATTCTAGGCATTGTAAATAACCTATGGCTACAATTTGAGGTCGTTTGGATTTGATTTTCCACCCCAAATGCTTTTTACAAGTTCCCATATAGTTTAACTATAGTAGATGAATCGACATTGTATTTCATTGCATTGATTTCATGTGTCACGATATGATTCTTTGATTTTTGTGTCGTGCCCCTAGACACCGTTGGATTTCGATCCAACGGATCTACAATTGTCTTCTACCTTGGGATGCCGACCCAAGGAGGCACCTAGTTTCCTTCGCACTGATCTCTCTGCCCTCTCAACCATTTAGCACGATTTTTGTTTCTTTAGCTTTGTCTCCTTGAGCCGCACCATTCTAGCCCTTGCTCATCGTCTCGTGTGCACCATAGCCCAAATTCCCATAGGTTCCAACCACACCCTCTCCACCTACTTTTCGTTTCAGAGCCTCGACCTCCCGCACCTATAAGTAACTCCGCCCGCACCTCCTTCGGCCCCATTACAAGCTTTTCCAGTTGCTAATTTGGCCCGAAGCTCCCCCTCTTAGCCTCGAAACCTCCACCTTCTCACAGATATTGCAAACCTTTTCTTGGCTTCTTGGTGATAGCGGCACCCCAATAAAACACACCGGTGAGTTTCTCTCATCTTGAGCTTCGTTTCGAGTACCTATACGTCCGATTTGGTCAAGAAATGAGGAAATGCCCAATCGGGCAAGCTTCTCCTCCGCGACCATGGCTTACGTGACAGGTAGAAGAAGACCCGCTGGCTTTTTACAGTTATGACCCCGCACACCCATTCCTTTCTCCTTTAATGTGAGGGGCATTTCAGTCATCTTCTCCCTTGTTGTCTATGAGGCTCACGTGGCATTTTCTATTTTTTTGATTGGTCCAGATCGTTTAATTCGTAGAAAATCAATGCTTTGTTGGAAAAATGCAAATAAATAGTTATTGGAAAGGATTTTTAATGTAGAATCCGATTTTGTAATTTTTGAGACCTGATTCCCAATGATTTTTCGAAGTTTCCTTAGAATGACATTTTTAGTATGTTAAATGTTCTAAAAATCATAATTAATTCATTTTAACTCCAAATTGAGAAATAAAATATGTCTTCCTAATCAGTGAAACCTAAGTGAGCTTTTGGTCCTAGTTTTCAGTCCGAAATTGAAGGTTTCCAGAGAAGGTCTAAAATGGGTAACTTTCTTTATACTTTATGTTTAATAAATGCTAATTTATGTGAAATATTTGTAACTAGGATAATGTGATCATGAAACACATGTAATTGATGAAATGGATGTTCATGAATATTCAATAAGGTATGTGGATCCTATGATTGTGGAATATATGTGCTAATAACCTATCCTTTAGTTGGGTTTTATCCAACCCCCATTTTCTTAATGAGGCAATTGCTAGCCTTGATATCTTCTCTCTATTGCCTTTATTTATATCCTTATTTAATTGAATCTTCTATTTCCTGTGTTGACTCATTTATTTGAAATACTTGAATATTGATATTACCAATGTTGGTTCATTTATTAAGATTGTTTCATGGATTTTATTCCCCATTTTCTATGATTCAATATCATTTATATTTCCATTACTGCCAAGTGGATTACTCAACATGAGGAATTGTTGACCAAATAACTAATGTAGTGTACATGAGTACAAACTCCCCATAGAGGGCATGTGTAATTTCACCCTGGGGAATGTGCATTTTCTCTCCATATTATATATATTTTTGAGGTTTGGGATGTGCATTTTCCCCTCTCCTCTTGGTTGAGGTCTGGTTGGTGCCTCACCATGCATTAGAATATTTGTTGTCAAAATATCATTCATGCTTTTTGATTATTATTGTGGTATATGCATCTTAGCACTAGTTCTTAAATCTTAATTATTATACTTGCCTCATACTTTTGATTCCCTTAGTATAGTGAATCATTTTATTATGCAATTGTGTGCTTTATCATTGTCCTTATTCTTTTTAATTAACACATACTTTTATCTCTCTCTTGCTGGATGATCCCAACCATTCATATATAGGGTCAAAGTGTGCAGTTGAAGCTTGGTGAACCTGCCTAAGGATAGCAATAAGGAGTTCAACCATCTAGCTCAGGCATAGCTGCCTAAATATATTAAGTTGTTTTTCTTTGGAGATAATATTTATTTGGTTTTAGTCTTCCTCTACCTAGATCCTATTGTTTGTATAAAGTTGTACACCCTTTTGGGAAATTTTGTAAAGTACTCTTTATACATTTGATTATAGTCAATGTTTTGACTTCCGCTGCTACACAATTGGTGTTTTTGTTTGCCATGAGTTTTTAGTAGAGACTATGTCTTTACACATACATCTATGCTATCTTCACAATCCCACAAGGCATGTAGGATAGTGTCTGGGCCATTATTACATATAGGGCATAGGATGTCCACATCTATCCGTAGCCTGATTTTTTCAGCATTAATAAGGAGAGCCTTGTGTTGTAGTAACCACAAAAAAACCCGAATGCGTTTAGGGAGCTTGGACGCCCATATATGCTTCCATGGGTCTGGCAAAGGAATTTCTTTAGAAGACTAAATCCACCTATACACAGAGTGGTTGCTCATGCAACCATTGATTTCAAAAGGCCATGCTCATCCATCCTCACCACAGTCGGGAAAGGGAGGTAGTATAGAGGCGATTGATGGCCAGGTGATATTAGGAATATAGGCATCTATGAAGCTTCAGTCCCACATCTTAGGCTCAGTAGTCATGGAGGTAGTTTTGAGAGTTTCTATTTAAGATGCGATCACAAAGTCATCCGTGGAAGATATTACAGGTTGATTAAGGATCCATCAATCAATCCAAACATTAGTGTTTTGACCATCATTAATAGTTTTGGTGCACTGACTTGTGATCATTGATAAATTCTTTTTAGTAAAGATCTAGGTAGACGAACAAGGTTTTTTGAGCAGGTTATGTTGCTTGAAATATTTCTCCTTCATGATACAAACCCACAACTTGTCTGACTCATTCAAGAAGGTCCACACATTCTTCATCATGAGCGCAAAGTTTTAATCACTGGGATCCTTAATTCCCAGTCCTCCCATATCCTTAGAAGTTATAATTTTTCTCCAAGATACCAAGATGAGGCGGCTGTCCCTAGTTCTGGACCAAATGAAGTTTCAGACATGCTTGTTGATGTCATCACAGAGAGTAGGAGAGAGTTCGATAGTCTGCATCATGTAGGTAGGAAGGGCTTGCAGTGTGCTCTTGGCCAGTGTGATACACCCAACTAGTGATAAATGGCACATTGACCAACCATTCAACCTATCCTTGATCAGGGATGATAGGTGCCCATGGGTATTGTTGTTGATCTGATGATGGAATATAGGTACTCCTAGGTATTTCCCAAAGTTATTTGTCTAAGGGAAGCCGAACTTCCTACTAATGGCTCATTTGTCATCCATAGAAGTATTCCTAGAAAAGAAGCACTTCAATTTTATCTTGGAGACCATTTGACTAGATACTTTAGAGAAAAATTAAAGAACAAAGTTAATGTTGTTCGCATGTGAGATGGAGATTTTTGAGAAAAAGAAGGATGTTGTCTACAAAGCATACATGAGTGAGTGGTGTGCCCTTCCTGGATTGAACCACAAGCTTCCACACCCCCCTTTCCATGGATTCATTGATAACTTGGGACAAATTCTCCATACATAAAACAAAGAAGTATGGGCTAATGGGATCCCCTTGACAGACTCCCTGAGTGGCCTTAAAAGGCTCCATGGGGTTGCCTTCCCACAAGATGGAAGTGGAACCACATGCGGATCAACATGATTGGAGTTACCAGGATGTCAGGTATGTCAGTTCTACACAGAGTTTCTTGGATAAAAGTCCAATTCATTCTATCAAAATCTTAGATAAGTTGAGTTTGATACACATCCAAGTCTACTTAGATATTGTCATTTACATGGACTACATAACTTCCTATATCAATAGTATGTTATCGCTAATATGCCTCCCAGGTATAAAACTAGATTGGTTAGGAGAGATCCAATAATTCAAGAATGGCTTGATGCGCTCGACCAAAATCTTTGAGAGGAGCTTAAAGTAGCCACTATTAAGAGAAATTAGTCTGAGATCACTACACTGTGTAGGAGCTTTAGTCTTTTGATTCAAGACCATGTTAGAGTTTTTTATGGTTTTGCCCACTATTCTTGTATGGAAGGCTTCATAGATGGTGCGGGTCATTGAGGGTCCGACATGGTGCTAACTATTTTGAATAAATTAATTATAGATCCCATCTGAGCCTCACGCCTTACATGGGGCCATCATAAACATAATTAACCTGATCTCTAGGACAGTAGGATGTAACCACATGGAAGAGATTGCAGTACGCATTAGAGGTTGGAAGCTTCCTGAGTAGCTTTGGATGTTGACAATACTAGGATTGACATCTTTAGTCATAAGGCAAAGAAAATAATTGCAGATGTGGGCCTTCAGGGCAACATCAGTGTTGATCCAGTTGCCCAAATCATCTTTGAGCCTAATAATTTTGTTGTGATGGATGTGTGCCTTGACATAAGATTGGAATAACCTAGTGTTTCCATAACCATACCAAAGCCAGTCGATGTGGGATACTGCTTCTAGTCAGCTTACTCACAAATGAGTAGATGATTATATTTTCCCCAGAGCTTAATGAGTAGAGAGTTAATAGCAATAGAAGGAGAGGAGTGTGAGGATACCTGATAGCACTCGATCTGCATGAGCATCGGCCATTTCTCCTTATTTTGGTTTTTTTCATGATTTTTAGCCCACTTCAAGATTGCTTCCTGGAAGTGGTGAATTGCGTCAGAGAAGGAGGCTTCATTGTCCCATTCTGGAAGAAGAGAGGAGTGGAAATCATGAGTTAGTTTCCATCTTGCTCGTGTTTTGAAAACATGCTTATGGGTAGAAGACCTATGTTCTAGAGAGATGAGCAAATGGCTATTATCTAAGTAAAGATGAGGGAGGATAGTAATAGTGGCATCTATAAATGAATGCAACCAAATGGAGTTGACTAGGACATGGTCCAATTTCTCTTGCAACAATTCACACTTGAATGAGAAGAATGGACCTTGTGTCTTGGTGTCATTTAGGTTAGTATTAAGGAGTACTTCATTGAAACAGTTACATGAATAGATATCAAATGACTTGCCTCCCTTCTTCTTATTGATGTTTAACATAGTGTTAAAGTCCCCTACAACCGCCCATGCACCATAGATGGTCGTTGACACTTCCTTCGAACACTACCATAGGAATTTGTAGTTGGTTGGATTAGGTAGACCTTAGACAAAATTCAAGCACCATTGGTTGGTAACAAATAGTGAAGTAACTGGTAGTGATTGAGGATGATATCGACATCACAGAGGAAATTTTCCCAGAGTAACCAAATACATCCTGAGAATCCTATCACTTCCACTCTGTGTGAGGAACAGAAACCAATCTTGCGGATGATTCCCATTGCAGTGGGCTAGTACATCTAGGCTCAATGATAGCAAGAATATGGAGTCAATGCGAACTTTTTAACTCTTTTAAAAGGAGAATATTCCTGTCCTAGCAGGATCCTTGTATGTTCCAACAACCAATCTTCATTGATGATGTCGGGGAAAGGAAGAGAGGGAATTTAGATGGTAGCGAGTAGGCCCTCCAACTGCTCACATGTGTCCTGGAACATCTAGTCTTATGTGTCATGAGGGGCCAGCTATTATTCGAAATCTAAGGCCTTCTTGGCTATTGACGGGGTGCCTGGGGGGTCATAGACCACCAAATGATCAGTCTTCCCTTTCTTTCTCACCCTATTTGGGCTTGTCACTACTTGGTAGACGATCTTTCTATTTCTAAGCATCACAAACCCACTGCCCTCTTCTCGTCCAGGCTTGACTAAGGGAGATTGGTGGGAAGTACGTGATGATACTCCAAGTGCATGGAATTGCATATCTGCAACCTCACCTGTTGGTGGGCGTCCCTCAGTCAGGTCATTGCCTGTGAGGAAAACAACAATGTCCCTTGCTAACGTAGACTTGTCTGCATGGGGTGGGACCCTGAAGTTGTTTTGCTTGCTGTGTTGGATTGACTATGCTAGCGATGGGCCTTGTTCTTATTTTTCTTATTCATGACCTTTGTGAACCCATGCTTATCAACTATTTCATCATTATTAGACACTAGAATCGGGCCTTCTTGCACGTTCTTGTTCTTGGACTCGACAAAGACTTACTTGCTGGTTGCTTTCTTTGCTACAAGCTTCCGAGGCTCCAGTCACTTAGCATGGATAACCATGGAATTAAAGACCCCTAGTATTGGAATTGGTGTGTATGATGAAGTAGACCGACTTGCTAGATTTGTGACATGCTTGCAATTTGGTTTTGTGCATCCTAATCTGCCACACTTCATGCAAACAATTGGTAGATTTTCATACTCAACTCTAAAGTCCTCGTCATTAATAAAAATGGTAGGTAGGAGTGGTTTTTTCATTTCAACTTCAACTGCCATCCTAGAAAATTTCCTCTGGTGGCCATGTGATGTGTATGTATCAATTTTGATTATATTCTCGATGGTGTTTCCAATGCTTGTCAATAGCTGGTTCTAAATTAAGAACACAGGCAGATCCAGGACACAAACCTATATGACCAGCTTCCTAGGGATGGGGTCAGAGGGTCTGAAAGTAGGAGACCAAGACTGAACAGAAAGATAGCTACCAGAGACGGTCCATGGGCCTCATATCAAGGCTATGATATAGTCCTCCTGACATGTGAATTGAACAATATAGTAGCCTTGTTCGAGGTCTATAGCCCTAAACTCATTAGTGGGTGTCCATATGGAGTAGATCTTATTGACCAAGGCATTGAAACCAAGGTTGACGCCTAACGCCTAATGCCTTGATGACAATGATGTATTTCCATGGTTCAAGCAGTGGTTTCACGACGTCAATGGAGATGGAGAAGGTAGACAACATGCCCCTTAGATCCACCTTCATGTTGGTGTCCATCGAGGTGTTAAGAGAGATCAAATTCAGATATGTTAGAGAGCCAGTCAGTTTACCAGTGATAGTATGTGCATAGGATTTCTTGGCACCATTAGTTGACATATCATTTTCTACCCCCATGTCACTATCCATGGAGACTAGAGGAACATCTCTCTACATAGAAGAATCAGATCCTGCCACCATCAGTTATCCTTGAGCATGTGAAGCGGTGCCCCCAAAGATCACCATAGAGCCAAGAGAGCGATGGTGATGGACATGGCCATGACCCCTGCTGTGCCCCCTACCGCGGCTGCCACTACACAAAAACCCTAACATTGGGTGATGCTCACAATTTGATTTTTTTAAGTTTTTAATCCTCGATGCCTTAATTGCTGCATTAAGGAAATAAAATATGAGTTACTATCTAAAATATTAGATAATATAATGGCTTATGCAAAAAGTAAAAATCTAATCTAGAATCTGTATTCTACATGTCAAAATTATCCTACTTGTCAAATTTCATCTTGTTTGGGTATTAATTACTCCCCTAATTTGATTAGGATATAAAAAGGAATTTGCATATAACCTCAATTTATTCCAAATCCTATTTAACTAAAGTTTGTTAGAAATGTATCAACTATAAAAGCTTTCTTTACTTATAGAGACATGGAATCATTCCTACCCTTTCAATTTAGATCTTAGGACCAATTGACTTTCTTCTACCTTCATTTGATTTCCTATTTTGTGAAAACACACCTCTTGATCTTCTCTCTTGATTTCCTTTCACTTCACTTAAGGGTTTCCTGCAATTCCTTCTCCCCACCCTCCCCTCCTTTTTCTATATCTAATGACCTTATATAATGTAGGATTTCATGGCATCCACGTAAACTTGGCAGCCTAACTCCCTTTATCCTTTTTTTTCTCCCCCGTTTAACCCTTCATTTCCTTGTCCTCATCACCCAAAGTCTTTGTACCCTTATATAGATATCCTAAAACCTATGCAACACTCCCAAGATTTAATCCATTGTCCTCGCTTGATTCCACACTTACCACACCATCTTCCCCCATCCCAACAATTTTCACAGTAGTTCCTAATGCAAGTAAATCAAAGACAAAGGACCAAATACCTATGGAACAATCACTCCCGAGTGAACATCGAGGATGGAAAATAATGTGATGATCCAGATACACAACTAGAACAGATGAAGAAAAATAGAATGATCAAACCAAATGTAAATCAGTCTCATATCCTTTGAGAAGTCTGGGTTCACTTATGATCGAATCTCCTATGTGATTACAGAAAGAATCCCTATTTTAGGGCTTCATCTTGTGTCTTTTTGTACTTAATCACATCTAAACATTTTAGAATGCATACTATTTCCCCTAATAAATGGTTTACTATCAAATGCACTTATTAACGTTCTTTGTGTGTTTTCAGGCATTTGAACCATTGATGGGATGGAAGGGAGAGAGAGAAAGGAGGATCCTATGGTATCTACACTTACCCTTGTATGAGCCCTAGACCATCCCCAACATTTCATAGGTAGTCAAAATTAATCCAAGGCAAAGAACAAAAGAAAGAAGGACTTAGGATCTATATTGCACCGTTGGGCCCTCAAAATAGGTCATTGTAGAATGCAACGACTGTGGCATGAGTGCCCCACATCATAGATAAGATTCAACAATGAAGAAGCTACATATATTCAACCACCACGGACGTGGCCAGAAAAATGGATGTTTTGTCCAAGGCCTACCACAATCGTGCCTCATTGCGGTTGCGGTAAAAATCTTCCACAACAACCATGGTTGGTGAGAATGACCCACTCATCTTCCTCCAAAATGATCATGGTGAGCACCATGACTATTCTACCACCAACTCAAAAGGGCCGTAATGGTTGTGGTACCCACCACTACTGTGCCACTAGCCTTCCAAAACCACATATCTATCTGACATCTTATCCACTTTACACCTCACCCATTCTACTCTATCACAACCATCATCACCCCATCCACCATGGCCGTTGCGACCAAAACATTTGTGGTGGCCAGAACCACAACTCATTTTATACATTGATTTTCCCATTTTGCTATCAGTTAACCTAGTGCTTCTATACCACCTATACATACATGGGTCACAGTTGGAGCATGAGGTTACCTACTCTTTAGCACTTATTTCCACCCTAGAGAACATTCCTTAAGCTCCCACATTTGCCCCACCACAAGTTCCCACCTTGCAACAATACCAAAGTCCTACCTCCCTTATGATCCACCCCCACCACAACATGCATTCAACCTCTAGTACACTTCAAAACCACCTCCTCAATACTAATAACCACCACATCATTACTAACCACCTCCACAACAACACAATAATCACAACCACAACCGCAATACAACCTTCAAAATCTCAACCTGCCACACCAAAGGCCACCACCTCAAGGATCAAAACAACCACCACAAGCTTCCTCCTCATATACTCATGAGTAAATGAATGTTGTGACAGTGTTGAGAAGTGGGAAGACTTAGGAACAGCCATAGAATCTAGCAGTTGATGGTTTGATGAGTAGACAAAGTTGATACTTTGACATGGCGATGATATCATGACATTAGGCGATGATAATGTGATTCCAGTGATATATCTTGATGATTTTATTGGATGGGTAACACAAATAGGCAACTACCTCCTTTTCCATATGCACTTGAAGAGCCTTGCACACCCAAAAGGAAGAAAAAGCAGGCTGAAGATATCACGAAAACCTTCAAGTAACTCTGCATCAATATTCCACTTTTAGTTGCAATCAAGCAAAAACCCTCCGATGCTAAATTTCTTAAAGACATGTGCACAATTAAAAGAAATTCAACTAGGAGGATGACAAAGAAATTCAATCTCACTAAGCAAGTAAGGTTTACTTTGTAGCATAGAACACCTAACAAGAAGAAAGATCCCAATGCTCTCATTATTCCTTGTTACATAGACATGCACTGAATAGACCAAGCTCTTCTTGACTTGGGTTCTAGTGTGAACTTAATACCTTATTCTGTGTATGCTGATATAAATTTATGACTCTTAGATCTAACTAATTGCACCTTATAATTGGCCAACCTCTCTGTGAAGATGCCCTAAGGGTGAATTGGTAATGTGTTAGTATGTCCTGATGATGACACATCCACATTTTTTCTAATTGATTTTATTGTGCTTGACATGGAGTAGGACACAAAAAAAGTACTTATTAACTTGGGAAGACCCTTCTTAGCCACAATTTATGTAGTGATACATGTGAGGACCATCACCATGTATGTGACATTCATGCACATTGACGATCCAATTGAACATCTTGAAAGCGTTAGCCAAAGCCAAATTTATAGGCTCCACAAAAGAGGATTGTTATCTCATTGATTTCTTTGAGGGAAATTGTTGATGAATTCCTATCTACATGGATTAAGACTACTACCAAGGGTAGAGGTCTAGATCCTATTGTTGAACTACCTAATTAAGATACATTGAAAAAAATGGTATTGTGATGGTTGATACAAGTGAAGGTCTTCCTTCTATCTCTACAAAGTCGTTAAAAGGTTCCATTGAAAACCCTCCCATTCTTGAGATAAAATCTCTTCCTGAAGGTTCAAAGTATTCATTACTTAGTCCAAGTGACACTCTTCTAGGGATCATTTCCTCTATTCTTTCCCTGGACTGGGAATATGCTCTTATTTCTATCTTAAAGAAGAACAATCAAACTATTGGGTGGTCTATTGCTGACTTGAGGGGTGTTGACCCCCCCATATGTGTGCACATGATATATCTTGAAGAAAATGCAAGGCCAACCCATCAAATGCAAAGGAGAATGAATCCCAAGTTGAAGTAAGTTGTAACTCAAGAAATCATGAAGTTACTTTATGTTGGGATCATCTATCCCGTTTGGACAATCCTTGGGTGAGTCCCATCCAGGTAGTACCCAAGAAGAGTGGGATCACTATAGCACAAAATCAAAAGGGTGAGATGATTCCAATGAGAGAACAATCCAAGTGTAGGATGTGTGTGGATTATAGTATGCTAAACAAAAACACAAAAAAGGACCACTTTCCTCCCCAATTCATTAATCAGATTTTGGAGAGACTTACATGACATAGCTTCTATTGCTTTATTGATGGCTACTCAAGATATTTCCAAGTTGTAGTAAACTTTTTAGATTAAGATAAGACTACATCCACTTGTCCAAGTGGCACATTTTCTTATAGAAAAATGCCTTTTGGGCTGTGCAATGCCCCTTCCACCTTCTAAATATGTTCACATCAATCTTTGCCGATATGCTTGATTTTTTTTCTTGAGGTCTATATGGACAACTTTTCAATGTTTGTCAAGTCTTTTGAAGAGTTTTTGTCCCACCTCACAGCCGTCCTTGAAAGGTGTGTTAAGGTTGATTTGGTTATCATAGAAGAAAAGCCACTTTATGGTGCCCAGAAGTATTCTCATCGATCATCGGGTTTCTGAAGTTGGAATTGAAATTTACAAGGCCAAAGTGTCCCTAGTCTCTACATTGACTATTACTTCATTGTAAGACATGTCCGTTTTGTATTGGTACATGTAGGATTATACCCCCACTTTATCAAAGGCTTTAGCAAGATTTCCAAGCCCTTGTGCCATTTTCTTAGAAAAGGTGTTGAGTTCAATTTTGATGACAAGTGCATTGATACTTTCAATCATTTGAAGTATATGCTGATTTCTGCTCCTATCATGAAACCTTAAATTTATCTATGCCATTAAAAATCATGACTAATGCACAGGGTATGGAAATGGGGTCTATGCTTGGCCAAAGGTTTGCCTGGATACCTCATGCCATCTATTATGCCAGTCAAACATTGGACGAAGCTCAAAGACATTATACCACATGGAGAAAAAGTCTCTTACTGTGATTCTTTCTCTTGATAAATTTCGTTCTTATATATCACAAAACAAAGTGATTATTTATACCAACCATCAGGTATGAAGTACCTCATATCAAAAAGGATTCAAAGCCTAGACTAATTTGATGGATCCTTTTGCTTCAAGAATTTGACTTGGAAATTTTGACAAGAAGGGATTTGAAAGTTCTGCATCCAATCATCTTTCTCACATCAAAGCTCCCTATGAATAAGTGACTAAGATCAAGGATACAATGCCACATGAGTAACTCCTTTTACTTGATTCTACTCAAAGGCCGTGGTATAAGCACATAGCCAACTTCTTGGCTAGTGGAAGAGTGCCAGACACATGCACTAGAGAAGGAAGTAGAATATTTTTTACTGTGGTAAGTAATTATGTGTTGTATGGCCCAAATATTTTCAAGTATTTCTCTGAACAACTTATAAGGAGGTGCATTCCCGAGATGAGAAGCAAGATATACTCTCCATGAGCCACTTTGACATATCTGGATGACATTTTCGTGGAGAGAGGACAACTGCCAATGTTCTTCAATGTGGCTTCGTTTTGACAAACTTGTTCAAAGATTCTCATAGCCATCACAAATATTGCTTGAAATTCCAAAAAGTGGGTACAATCTCAAATATGTACATGATGCCTCTATCTTCTATTCTTGTTATGTAGGGATTTGATATTTGGGGTATTGACTTCATGGGTCCATTTCCCTATTATTTTGGGTTTGTATACATTTTGCTAGTTGTAGATTATCTCACAAAGTGGGTTGAAGAGATTTCCATAAGGACCAATACCACAAGGTGGTGCGTGATTTTTTCAATTCAAAAAATTTCATCTGGTTTGGTATGACAAGGGAAATTATTGCTGATGGTTGAACCAAGTTTGTTGAAGAGGCATGTGGGAATCATTGTGTGGCTATTCCTTACCACCCTTAAACTACTGGTCAAGTTGATTTGGCCAACCAAGAGATAAAGGTCATTCTTGAGAATATAGTGATACTAGACCGCAAGGATTGGTCTCTATGTTTCAATGAAGTTTTGTGGGCTTATAGGACTTCATTCAAGACCTAAATTGGCACCACACCATTCAAGCTCATTTATAGAAAAAGTTATCATCTTCCTATAGAATTGCAACATAAGGCATTGTAGGCCTTGAGAACCATGGATATAGACATGGAAACCACCAAGATAAGAAGAAAGCTTGAACTCCATGATTTACAAGAAATGAGGCATGAAGCCTATGGGTTGTCCAAAAGGTACAAGGAGAGAATCAAGTTCTTGCATAATATGATGATCATGTAGAGATCATATAAGCCTGGATAATGGGTATGGTTGTACAATAGGATGAAATTCTTTCATAAAAAGCTTAGGTCAAGATCGAAAGGACCATATCAAGTCAAGCATGTATATACATCAGGGGGCAATTGTGATCAATGAGAAAGAAGGTGCCAAATAGTTCATCATCAATGGACAAAGATTGAAAGCTATTGTTAATGTTGGCACACACAAAGTAAATCAAACTTTTGACATTATTATGTTGATTGAAGAAATCCCCATTGAGGAAGAGATGTGCTTGAATGCACGTGAGAAAGAGATTTACTACAATGACACATTGAGGTTCTCAAGAGGATAAATGATCCAAAAATCAAGAAGCATGACTGAAGGCATAAAACTAAGAACTAGTGGAGGCTACTCGATCTTCTTTGATACTTTTTGGTTATTTTTCACACGTTCCAAGAAATTCACACGCACTTGTATTTAATAGCTTTTGTTTTAGTTTTGAATTGTGATAGATAAACATTTTAGGGAGAGTGAGAAAATGAGGTGGAATAGCTACAATGTGGGAGAAAAATTGGTGAAGCATACTTTGAAGGATGAAGATTTGTGGAATTTTCAAATTAAAATGACTCACTAAAGCACCCACCACAACCATGGTATATTGGAACGACCATGTTGGATTTTATCAAAATTGGTAGGAAGACTAGAAGAAATAAGAAGTAGAGAACGGGCGAGACTAGGGCATGTCACCATGACGACCACTACAATCATGGTGTCAACCAGCCACCACAGGCGTGGCAAAGACGACCACACCACTTAAAGTTGCATTTTTATTTTCAGAAAACCATGTCCCCAAGGTACTCAAACACAAGTAACATGACTATGGTGCAACTTCAGTGACCGACGACAACCCTCCAACTCCTCCAAAGCTCCAAATCTCCATTCACAAGAAAGATTCAAGCTCCAATCCACCTTGGAAAGTCTTCCCCTACATCACCTCTCATTTCTCCACCACTTTAACCTTAAAATATCCATCCCATCTCAATTCCACCCCATATCCAGAAATTAAAAAACCAAATCCCTTCTCCTATTTCCACCAAAAACTCCATCATGATGAAGAAAGTAGGCAAGGCAATCAAGCATGGAATCTAGTGTGGCATAGAATCCATCACGGGGAGAAAGGCCCACACCAAATGTTCCTCCACAAACATCCCTCTCCCCTCCCATAACCCTACTCCATGATCTTCTAATTCCATCTCTGACTCTCTTTGATGTTTGATGTCAATGAGTGACTCTCATCTCTTCTCATCTTTCAGTAACCATACCTCAGATGCTACATACAATGAAGGAGAGGAGGAGGCATATCACGCAAATGTCATTTCTTTAGAGTTGGAAGTCACAACTCATTAACGACGAGGCAACGGCACAACTACCCCATCTTCCTCATGTGCTCCACCATAGACTATGGTGACACATCACACTACATCATTGATGATGCAAAGACCATAACCACAACCACAACCACAACCACAACCACAACCACAAGATCGATGGTGGTTGTTACTTGATGAGGGTGAACATGAATAAGAGGAGAAGCCTGTAAGGATGGTGTCACTGAACTTGGACACTAGTTTAGGCTGCCACACATATGAGGAGGAAGAAGAGGGGAAGGATACTAAAGAGGAGGAGCTATGGAAAGATCCAATTGACATTTTGTCACCACTAGAGGTGGACATGCTAAATGGACTTGGGAGAGAACACGAAGGTGTCTCCTATGGGAGGGGTAATAAAAGAAAGATTATATTGAAGGCTCTTTTTCCGGAGTGTATGGCTAGGAGGGTGGTGGCCACCCATTATGCCTGCACGAATACAATGGAAGCAATGGGTATTAGTTATTTGTTTGAGGTAGACTTAATGTATTGTGGAGTGATGAACATACTATCTAGTGAGGATGATACATACATTGAACTGACACAACATTTTTTTTGCTACTTTGGAGAAGATCAAATATAAAGCGGAGGATGCCATCTAGTTTGTTATGAAAAGTGAGATCCATGTGCTCACCACCTCCCAGTTGAACAACATGTTTGCCTCTATCCCCAAGGAAGCGAAGATTTATATTGATGGCCACATGAAATTAGAGTCAAATCTTGGCTATGTGGAATTATGGGAGAGTTTGACTGAGCGCGATACCTTCACACCGATAAAATCAAAGACCACTGGGATCTATAACCTATTTTTGAGTTATACACAAAAAGTTATTGCAAATACTATTATTTTTCGATATAACAAATCAAGGGAGCTATTCACATAAATACCTTTTGTTCTTAACTACATGATAAAGCCTAGGCATGTCAACCTAGGGGTGATTTTGATTTATCACATGAGGCCAATCCCATACAAGAGTAAGAATCCCTTTGTCATTGGAGGGATTATGACCTCAATAGGTCTAGCCCTAGGATGTGGCATGACAAGGCTTACTAAGGAAGACATAATGAGATATGTTGATATAAAATATCTGGCATTCCCCAAATGATTACCACTATTGATAAGAATATTCTTTAAAATGTCAACCCTCCCTACCCTAGAATCATCCTTGAGCTTCCCCATCACACCTTTCCACCCATTGATGGTATAGACCCCTCTAATGCATTAGTTGAACACATACACATTTAGGAGCAAGAGAACCCTAGATAAAACTTCAAAAAGTGTAGTGCCAATGTACCTGAAGGAATCAAGGAAACCAATGAGGAAGAGAAGAAAATCAAGGAGTAGTAGAGAGAAGAACATCAGAGAAAGCTTCTTTGAGTGTGTGATAATAGATGAGGCAACATATTCCAAACACCAACCCACATCAAACACCTAAACATGCTGACCAAATAGGTGCAACTAAAGGGCATTCAATAGACACATCTTAGAACGTGGTTACATCAACAACAAATGAATCACCAGATTAACCACATGTACCATTACCAACATGCACTTGTGCAGAGGAAACCCCAATGGGGGGAGGATTTTTTGAGTGCCATATCAAGATATCAAGAGACTTACCTACCTCCACAGGCGGACTATTAGTTACTACCAACATACTCCACCATGGGGAGGACCACCAGATTCACCACATCTACAGTGATATCTAACCTATCATTCCTAGACTTTAGTTTCATGTTGAGGCCATCATGATTTATAAGTTTGGGGTGGTAGGAAGTAAACACCCTACTTCTCATTTTTATTTTCCTACACCTATTTTCACCATTCTCTCCCTATACTATAATGTTTTGTTTGCAACACCCCTGGGAACAAATTCTAGTGATTTGGGGTGTTGCAAAGGATCTATTTTGGAGTTTTGCAACACTCCAACTACTAGAAGTGCTTTTTCTGTACATTCCGTACAATGCGGTTAGTCGAGTTCCATTTAAGTGAACTCAACCAATAGAACAATGCAACAAAGAAAATTTGAATTGTCAGTCGAGTTTATCCTGGATGAAACTCGGCCAATGACTTAAATTTGTTTTGCTTGTACAGAAGTGTCGGTCGAGTTTGTCCTAGGGAAACTCGGTCAAACCTGACAGTTCCCAAAATCCATTAAGGGTGTCGGTCAAATTTATCAAGGATGAAACTCTATCGATAGAAGTCCCTATAATGAATTTTAGAAATGTCATTAGAGTTCTTAAATATTCATTTTAAGTGCTCCTAAATTTCTTCTCAGCTTAATTACAAGTCATAACATCACTAAAAATGATTAATTTTTTTCCTAAGGGTTTTAGGACATTTTCTACAAAAGTGCATTTGCATTGACTTTGGCTTGTATTTGGTCAAGCAAGAGGTTGACTGAACTGATCATTTTCATGTACCTAATATCTGAAATTAATCTCAAATAGACATATTAGATACATATGAATTGAATGGTTAAGTTATTATCAAAATATGGACAATGTATAACTGTTAGGTCAACATTATTCTCATTGATACTCCTCTATCGTCTACTCTTCCATATTTGTTTCACCAATTCCATTAGGTATATTGGTAGTGTGCTCTCTAATGTTTTCCCTAGGGTTCTCATTCTCCTAAATCCATATGCTTCAAATGTTGCATTAGAGAAGCCTATACCATAAATGAGTGGGAAGGCGTGACAGGGAATCTCAAGGATGATTCCAAGGTAGGGAGGGTTGACATTGTTAAGAATCTCCTTATCAATAGTGGTAATCATTTGGGAGAGCACCAGACATTTTATATCAATATATTTCACTCTCTCTACCTTGGTAAGACCTGTCATGTCACATCCTATGGACAGAAATACCAAGGTCATAATCCCTCCAATGATGAATGGATTCTTATCTTGCATGGGATTGACCTTGTGTGATCAATCAAAAGCACCCCCAAGTTGACATACCTATACTTTATCACATAGTGAAGCACAAAAAGGTATTTATCAGAACAACTCCCTTGATTGTCATATAGAGTGTTAATAGTATTTGTAATAATGTTTTGCTTATACCTCAAAAATGGGTTATACACCCACTGGTCTTTGCTTTCTCTGACGTGAAAGTATCTTGCCCGGTCAAACTCTCCCATAATGCAACATGGTTGATATTTGACTCTTTTTAGTGCTGCCATCATTGAAAATCTTGGCTTGATCAGGGCTAGAGGCAAAAATACTATTCAACTGGGAGGTGGTGAGCACATGGATTTTGTAGCCCAAACGGATGGCATCCTCCCCTTCACATTTGATCTTCTCCATTGTTGTGTCATTTCAATGTATGTATCCTACATACTAGAGAGCACCTTGAGTAATCCATGGTCCATTAAGTCTGCCTCAAACATGTACCCGATTCTTCAATTGTATTCATGTAGGCCAAACAAGTGGCCACCACCATCCTAGTCGTACACTCTAGAAAAATAGGCTTTAGTATAATCTTTCTTTTGTTGCCCTTCTCATAATAGACAAGCTTGAGTGCTTTCTCAGGTCCCTTCAACCTGTCTGAGTGTAGTGCTAACAAGTTGTCGATTGGCTCTTGCCACATCTCCTTCTCCTTAGTGTCCCCCTCCTCTTTGACCTCCTTGAATGCATGGGAGCCTAAACTAGTGTTCAAGTTACTTGCAATATCCTTGTGGGCTTCTCCTCTTGTTAATCTTCATTCTCATCAAGTAAAAAATGCCATCGATATTGTGGCTATGATTGTGGTCTTTGCATCACCGATGACATAGAGTGGTGTGATATAGTAGGATTTCATAGACCACAGGAGGGAAACTGGGCAGATACACCTTTTCCACTCTATGGATAAGTGGTGGCTTCTGTCTCCAAAGATTCAATCAAAACACTAACGTTCACATCAGATACCTCCTCTCCTTCATTGTATGTAGCACCAGAGAAATGGTGTCTGGAAGATGGGCAGAGATGAGAGACACTCATTGACACCAAACATCAAAGAGAGACGATGATAAAATTAGTAGGGGATGAAGTAGGGATGTGGGAGGTAAAAGGGAGGTTGGTGTAGTCCTTTCAACCTGTGATAGATTTATTGCAACACTTGATTCCTTGTGTGATTTCCTTCCCCACTTTCTTCATCTTGGAGGAATTTTTGGTGGAAAATGGGAGAACAAATTAGGTTTTTCAGATTTCTAGAGATGGGGGCGGAATAAAGATAGGGGTGGAGATTTTGGGGTGATGGAGGTACGGGAAGACTTATTCAAGGTGGATTGGAACTTAGCGGTAATACTATTTTTGATGGTTATATTGGTTAATAAAATTGTTTGTATCTTTTTAGTTATCCATCATGCAACTTAGAAATTACACTTGCATCTACATTCACAACAAAACATCTATTGATAGAACTTGCATTCTCAGTAAGAATATTAATAAAGTTTTAGTTAAATGATAAAATTTTACCCAAGAGTGATCGCAACACCGACATCGACAGTCAGACTGCTGAATAGGAATAGGAACACATGGTGATTGAGGTATCAACAATGCCAAAGGTAGTGGGGAAGGAAACATCGACATGGAAGGCAATGACAAATTATGTGCTATGGGGAAGGCAATGGTAGTGAGCTATAAAAGAGAACACAAACTATGGACGATGGTGGCAGTGGAGGCAAGTGCAACTCTTACTAGTGGAAAAGGGAGAGACAACAACAGTCTAGGTAAAAATCATCTAAGATCAAAAAATATATTCTCACAAAATAAAATGAAAGTGGGAATGTGAAAAATCTAGATCATGAGGGATACTATACCCCTAATGTACAAGTTATAAACAACAAACCATATGTTACATTACTTAACACGATGGTTCCCTAGAAAAATCATCAACAAATTATTGCAGTTAAATGAATCTTGGGTTCAAAATAAGTTGGCAATTGTATTTCTATAACTTCCACTTTAAATAGTGTCGATGAATTTTTAAACTATAACCATAGACAAAAAAGATTCCACAAGAGACAATTTTGGGTGTAGTGTATAGTATGAAAGTTTGTCAAAAGGTTTGGATGCATTGTCACCCATGTATTCTAATACGATTATATGAACATCCATAGTGGGAGAAGACTCCCACTAGTGTTTGTACTACTTCACACCATCTTATTGTGGTTGCTAAATTGAGAGTGAGAGGTGAACAAAGGTCAAATGAGGTGAAGTATGTGGTCACTTTAGCGTGCCAACCATAGAAGGATTTGTGTAATGACATTGCCAACAAATTATAGTCATATTTCTCTTAAGTTTGTGCGAGTCAAGGTTGCTTCCCTATTTATCCATTTCTTCTTTTTCTATTGACCTCCTTCTTTAGTTTTGTTAACAATATGTCTGGTACAAAATTGGTTGACCTTTCCATGATCCTCAAGAATACTCACGACCCTTGTTTTAGCCAAGGTAGGGTTAGGATGGTAATCCATGCTACTAATTTGCCACCTAAGTGGATGCACAACCACAAGAATGAAGACAATAGTAATAGGAGTGCAGATGGATATGGGCCAACTGAGGTGGATGAAGAGAAGGACATGCCCTCATGACATGCACCTTGCCCATTCTACTAAACCCATCATCATCCCTAAATATTTAGACAAAATAGCATGCATTCAAAATTTCTCCCTCCCCATGCACCTTTCAAGCTCATTCATTGTACCTACTTATGCCTAGTGTTTTTTGAAAGAACAATATGAGTATCATCAAACCAAATAATATGTCTATGACAATCCTCTAATCATAAAAAAGTGAAACTAACCATCTATTAGTAGTCTATTTGATTTTCACGATAGATGACTCCCAACAGAGCAAGGTCACCTCTTCACCCATATATATATGTCATTCATGACCACAAATATGTCAAAAAAGGGTGACTTAATGACATTGCAAATTATTAACTTAAGTGTAGTACAATGGGCAATATAAAAAAAATGTAAAAATCATAAACCTAAAGTGACATTCTCATATTAATTTATCTTAATCGATCAAATGACATATACATGTTTCCAAGACAAAGTGAGCATATGCTACATTAAGTGATCAAAAACTTGATTTCACCCACATGTGGGCATGCTTTCAAGTCAAAGTGAGCATATACTACATTAAGTGATCAAAAACTTGATTTCACCCACATGTAGGCATGCATGCACAAAGGATGAGCATAAGACACCACATTGTTCAATAAACATAATGAGTAACAAGTAATAAATGCAAACTAATCACTCTTCATGAATCTTAAAATTACTAAGGGAACATTTCATCCCTAACATAATTATCATATTCTTTTATAACTAAATGATTATCGTATTATAGGAAGTATAACATCAATATAATTCATCATTATCATTATTTATTTCTTGTCATTGGATAAGATAACAATTTAATAAGAAACAATATGGCATTGACGTGCTTTAAGTGAGTATTTCTAATCATTAATAAAAACCTAAGTGATAGAAGCCTGAGGCTCGCGGCATAATATGTATGTAGTGGTATAACTTAAGACTGTCTCCACAAGGAGCCAATGCATATCAACAACTAATCTAGTTCAGTTAACTAAGTGATTCAAATGAAAATAATTGATTTGATTTAATTCTAAATTAGAGAAACCAATCACATAATCCACTTTCAAGTTATTAAGTCGTGGAAGTGTATTTGGTGCCATGACACCCATTATACATATGATGAATATTCATAAAAGATGATGAATTAACTTCTTTCTCCTATTTCTTAAATATGTGATTAATGATTCCGCCTATTAACCAACTAGGTAGTGATATTAATGCCTTCCAACTAACAATGACACATATCATAAGAGCCTTTTATAGATTCCTCTTAAGCAAATAATTATCAACCTAATTACATGCATAAAGAGATATAAATGTAGTAATCCCTACTCATTTTCTTGATATCCATTAAGTTTGTATCATTTTTGGGAATGATGAACTCATGGATGTTGTGAAACCTAGCCACTGATTCCCATAAGACATTATAAGAAATTAGAGAAACAAAGAAGGAAATTTGTAATTAAACAAAGTGCTATTCATCACATGACTAATCAGTGCCCAAAAGGAACCAAATACAAAGGAAACAATCTATATCCATGGGGAATTCACAAACAAGGTTGTCGATTACACTCACAACAAGTTCATTGGAGTAGAAGTGGAGATACATAGGAGAAGAGGAAAAAAATTAAATTGCAACACTCACAAAGGATGAATCATATAAAATGGAGCTGAACAAGAAGCTTATTACTCTAGATAAGGGATTATGCCTCTTCTTCCTTTCAGTCTATCTTTGAGTGCAACACCTTTAGATTCACCTCCTGCTCTTTTCCCAAAGTTGGGTGCCATAAAATAAAAGAGACCTCCTCAAAACCACTCTATCAATATTTATATTTTTGCAAAAATCTAAGACAATAAGTCATGTTTGGGTACAAACACATCATCTCTATAGGTATTTGTGAAGGATCATGGCCAATGATTATTTGACATGACGTATCAAGGGGTCAAAATATCTTGTCGATGGTTATGTTGAGTGGTTGCTGGTGAGGTGGCATTCCATGCATTGTCGTGATCGACTTGCCCAAATTCCCTTAATATGGGACAGGACCTGCTTGAGGAAAGCACAATGTGTCTATCACTCTGGAAGATAGATATAATCTTTGAGGGTAGGAAACCACACTAGTAGCAAAGGAGATATGGGGTTAGGTAACTATTGGATAATTGAGTTTCCCAATCATTTTTATGTACCTAAAAAAATCTTTAGGTTGATCCCACTGATCTTAATATGATTTAACTTCATGATCTATAAGTGAAACTATGGGTTTTACTTCAAACATGATAGTTTATTTCAAAAGATCAAGAACATACTTGCTTTGGGATGTGACAATTCCATTTGTGGACATAGACACATCATTTAGATAAAGCACTTAAGATGGTCTAGGCGATGTGGAACACAACAGAGAAGATAACACATTATAAAATTTCAAAATTCATATTCAACTCCTTGGGACAAGCCTCCTAGATAGGTTTTCATACTAAAAGACATGAAACCTTAGACTTGATGAAATTACATAAGTTTCCTAGAAAAATATGAAATCAAAACAAAACAATTAAATTTGCAACTAAGTGCATATAACTAGATAAATTGCACTTAGGTTCCTGCATATAAAATATTACAAATTAAATGTAGTTAAGCGACTTCATGCTCCATGACTGGGTTCTTGGACTAGTATTTTAGTTGCCGAAATGATTTCAACCACAGAATATTCAAACAATCCTCTCTAATAATTACAATATCAATCATCACAAATAATTAGTCAAATATATCTAGAAGATCCATGTGGAAAAAATGTATAGTGATCAAAACTAGACCATTGTAGACCAAACTCCTAGATATATTGGCTAAATTTTTAGAAGCATGCACGAGGTGACTACTCTAGAAGATAAAGAAATTTATGGATTCAACAAACCAAGTGAGAACCCTGGATGGAAATAAACCTAGGTGGTTTCTCCATATAGATCTATTCAAACAAATCACAATGAAATAGCACATTCTTGGTGTCCAACCGGTACAATGGCAAAAAAATGAGCAGCTAAGAAAATGAACATTCTGATAGATTAAATTTTGTCCATAGGTGACAAAAGTTTCCAAATCGTGTTTCCCATAAACTGAGTGGAATTTGGCTACGTGTCTGTCTTTTAGTCGTTTGACAGTTTCATCTAGCTTTCACTAAGAATGCCCATTTGTACCCCATAACAACCTTATTATAAAGAGGAGGCACAAAACTCACAATGCAATTTTCTGAAAGAACTTTCATCTCATCTTTTGAGCTTGTCGTTAACCTGAGTGACTTAGAGAACATATGTAATACCATGTACTAGTACATATTAGGGTGGGGTTAAAAGCAACATACGAAGGAAATACACAATCATAAGAAATATAGTTAAAAAAGTTTTATAAACAACAATATAGCTAGTCACAATGTATATGAACGTTGGACAGTGAATAGACGGAGTGTCAACATAACATGACAAAAATGTGAATATAAGATAAAAAATACGAAAGGAATGGCAATTTTGTTGAGAAATGACTACATAAAAAATTAAATTGTGATAGAGAAGATTACATACTACGTTACATGAAGTTCTCCTCTGATGGTATGGACATATGCAATGCATGTTGACAAATTCATCAATTAGATGTAGTTTAATTAGATTGAGCATAGTTAAAAAAGGCATGCTAATCTCACTTTAAGAGAACACATTAGGAGAAATGTGGAATGCTTACATCTTAATGAGAATATGATTGGTACTGTAGCTGAATTAAAAGGAAGGATCCATCCAGATGACTCTGATATGGTTGGGAATTAGGATTAAATTATGGTATTAGTGGTATTGCTCTTCAACATGTGCTTGAGTTTCACTGCTTAGTCTTCCAACTTTCTATTTAGATGGTTTCAATCTAAGCTCTCAGACAATTATTGGAGCTACGTTGTAGCTTTTGTTATTATTATAAATTTTACCGGTAAATGAGTACCCACCACAAGTAGGGTCTCTTGGACGGATTCAAATCTAATGTCCCAGAGTTGCTGTCCCAACATGTCCCATTAAATCTCTACCGTACACACACCTCATCAATGTATTTAGGAGTGAGTTGTTGGGTGAATGTATGATTTTTTGTGACACAACCAGAACAATGAGTTTGATACAGTAGAATTAGAGGCCTTTTAGACTCAATTCAACAAAGTAAAATTTGGGGGTCCTGGTATCCCACATACATAGGTTATCTAATTAAGTATGTACAAGTGAGTTGTAAGACATGCTATTTTTTAGGAGCATTTTATAAGAGTGGTGTTGAGTGATTCATATGAGCTTCTCATCCCATGAAAAATTTTCGTACTAGGTTTTAATAAACCTTTAGTTTTTGAAAAAATCATATAATTTGATATTTCTTTCTTTACATCGATTTTATATAAGAAAATATGTCGATGAATTTTTATGTGCTTTTTCTTCTATTTTCATAAATTACAAAGTAGTATTTGCATTTAATCTATGCTATATAAAAAAGAGTATGAGAAGCAGTTCATATACATTTAAATATATTCATAACAAGTTAGTCTTTTATTCAAATAAGGAAGTTGTCTGAGAAAATAGAAGAGTTTGGATGTATTTTGTATTTTAGATCTTTAAATTACAAATTGGCCTTGTGTATTCTTATAGTGAAAGATGTGGAGGAATTGAATGTAATATTTGTCTTTAGTTTTATAAATACATATCGGCCCTTATCTTTTTACATAAAAGGCCGTGAGCAGGATTACATACAATTTTTACGTTAATTTTTTATTCACTATTTAATCATTGTCTATTCTGATAAGTATTTTGGCTCATATTAGTCCTCCATCACATCACAACGTCCTTTTATCGTTGTTAAGATTGGAAGTGTGGCATAACTAAGATTGGAGGAGCTTAGGTGGAGGAGGTGATCACTCCTACGTGACCCTAGGAAAGATTCGAATAGTAATGTAAGCCAACACATCATTCCTTTGCCTTCTGCTTCTCTTTTTATAATTTTCTTCCTTGATATTGACTATAGTATGACATCAATTTACATATGTTTTTTCTTCCTACCATGTCTTACTTACAGCTAATTACAGCTACATTTTCAGCTTTACCTTTTTTTCTTCCTTTAAGTAGATACCATGACGTGACACCGCCTTTTTGTTTATCTGATATTCTCCCATCCTTGCAATGTACGGTATAAACCTAATTTATATGATAAAACACGCGTACTAACATGTTGAGCGTCCGCGTAAGCAAACAAGCAGCCATGTCTAATCCGCTTATTCAATCGACTTCCTTATTATCAACAAACTAATGAACTATCATGTAGAGTCCTTCGAGGTATAAATTACGACAATGGAAATCTCAAATTGCTAATAGATCAAGCCCCTACGAAAGAGGTGACAACGCGTACCATATGTTGTTCCAATTGCTAAATGTGGCTTAGGACTGGATTCCAAGTTTTGTGTTATTTTAAGTTTAACGTTACGTTCATCCAATGGTTTCATTAGTTATATTGTCAATTATATAGTGTCTTTCTCTTGAAATTGTTATTACGTGCCTGCATCATCGTACACAGGTACCGTACATAATAATGTTAAATGGGAAGTGGGATGGCACGAAGTAGTCCATAGCCGAAAACGTTTACGTTTTGCTTAGGATTGGATGAGGTTATCCGTTGACGGAATTCCCTATAAAGGGCTTGTGATTATATCATTCTTCGTTCATCAAGCAGAGATACATATCCTCAACTACCCAATGGCGAATTCTTCGGTCTTCAAATTCATCATTGCATTCGTACTTGTTGTCTTGCTTAGTTTAGTCACTTCCATTGATGCCCGACCTGGCAGAGATGGAGGCACGCCGCCAAATTTTGTGCCAGGAAACTCGCTCCCGAGCTCCATGGCGGGTAATATGCCACAGTATGGCAGTGGGGGAGGTGGCTGGGGTGGTGGGGGCGGTGGATCCTTGAACGTTGGTGGACAAACATACGAAGGCGGGTGGGCGGGCGCTGGAGGCGGCGGCTACAGCCCTTCAGGTGTCGGCGGTGGCAGCGGTGGAGGTTACTACTTCAAAGGACCATATGGAACTGTTGCCGGTGGTGGGGGCGGTGGAGGGGGAGTTGGGTTCGGCCGCCCAAACTTTCCGTGAAGCTAGAATATGCAAGTGGAGTGTCATTAATGTCCCGACAATTTTCAACTTTTTTCATCTCATTCTCTATTTGATCATTTCACCAATAAAAGTAAGTGCTTGTTCAGTGCTTGATTGATATATCATACAACTACATGATTATCCAATGTTGTGTGATAATTTTAACTACAATTGTTTATTTTAATTCATCTATGTATCATTTGAAGATAAAATGTACTCAGTTTACTTTGCTATGTAGAATTACTACTTTTATTGCCAACAAAGTGCATCTACTGCAAAAGTATGTTTATCCATTTAACGTAACAAATAAGTTTTCATGTAAAATATACATGAAATACTATAACCTAGAAGTACATGAGGAATGGTAGAAATGCCCACAATAAGGAATAACAAGGAATTACTGTAACTCATCGCACACATGGTGATCATGTTTTTGTTCTATGAGATATATGTTAGAATTGTCCATCCATCAAGAAGGAACTCAAGTAATTCATATGACATAGAGTTTAACAAATGACAACTGCCAACGGGGAGTAGGTGGAGTCACGTGTAGCACACCAGATGTCATACTAAAATGATGAATATGCTGTCGTTGTGCAACAAAGTATATATATAAGGTGCAATGAGCACTAAAAGGTGGAAAACTAAATTCAAATGGAGGAGACAATAACATCTTGATTTCTAAGGTTTTATAACCGATTTCGGGTACTAACATGTAACTAGAACTCATCATATTCAAAACATTATTTGAGGTTTAGTTGGGGGTATTCTTATACCTTAGACCCCAATGGCTGTCTTTGAATACTTTCAAGAATAATACATATGAATATCTGTTGAGATTACTTATGAAATGATCAAGTACATTGAACAATACATGAGTATGCAGTTCAAGTGTGTCTAAATGGTCATATGACATCTATGATATTTCATTTAGATGATCACGAATCTAAGGTTTATAGATAAACAGACATTGGAGAAGAAAATAGTGTCATAAAATCCAAACTTCAGATTCATAGTGAATATATGGTTCTGTATGACAATTGAGGGTTTTTGAACGAGTTTGGATAATCATATACTATTAATTAAGCCATTTTGGAGCAATTTGTAGATGTATGTGTTCGAATGATCAATTGGACTTGCTATGCAAGTTTATGTCACCATAACTCATATTGTAGTTTATGTTAAGCCTTTTGAGCTTCAACTAATAGTTGGAAAATTCAAAAATTGACTGGCTTAGAACATGGCACCAAAATACAACTATATTTAATTCGGTCTTAAGAATCAGACTTTAAATTTGTAACCTGACACTTTAAGATACCTACAACAAAATATGGGGTTAGAAATAGTAGACAGGATCGAACACAATGAAACAAGATTGGTAAGCTATCATGGGCTTTAATCTTAGCTTAACTAAGTCCATTAGAAATGATAATTTACGCGTTCCTTGTTGAATGAATAAAGATAAAAAAATGCGAAAAAAAATAGAACCTAATTTAACAAATAAGGATGTAATGGTATTGAGTTAAGATATTGTTAATGGAATTGAATTGGGTTTTTCCTACCAAGGACACTCACAAAACATGAAAATACTCAAACCCGTTTTACACCCTTACCATTTTTAGTTATATGTCTTGAGATCCATCATGTGATGATTGTAAAAGAGGTATTTGTGTCAGATTTGATATTAATAAAATGCAATTCCACTTATTATGTTTGTTTCAATACTGAGTTAATGAACAAACCTAGTAGTGTCTTATTATTGTTTTGACTCGATGACATATCGTTTGGTTTGAGGACCCAAATATGAGATCATATGTATACTTAAGAGTGCACATGTCCCTAGTTAGTTATTATTGTGGATATTGTGGGACACTCATAATATATAAGACTAGTATATATGTTGAGTGATGACTATGTCTCTTTATCAAGATATTAGATATCAACTCAGATACATAGGTACTTGTAAGCAAACAAATATACTGGAATACCTCCCTTGAGAATAATACGTGGAAGTCATGTAATGACATGTCAGAGTCATATCTCAATGTGATAGTGGTGACTGTGATCCTTAGACTTGCAATCACTATAAGAATCACATATTGTTCTGTGTGTTTTGACTCTAGTCCCACACAACTCTAAATAAAGGTTGACAAATAGGTGGTGATTGCATGCATTGTAACACTAGTGGATTACTACGGGTGATGTAGATGGAATTTATCCCTCCTTTAGATTTATATTCTAGCCACTTGATAAGTGAGACTATGAAAATGCAAGGACATGCTCATTTGAGTAAATACATAATATTGAGGTCACATCATCTCAAATCGTTTGCTCTAGTTCAAGGAACATAGATTGAATTATGAGAGGACGACCGTTTCATCCATTAGTTTCAATTTGAATATCTATGGGAAAGGGATTATACAGTTACTATAAGACTGGTCACAATACTACGTTGAAGTTGTTCTCCCACTTCTCTAGTTACTTGAGTGGCAATGATTTCTTTCTACATACCAATCATCATTTGTGAAATCAAATTATGATTATTTATATCACTACCAACGTAATTTGGAGCCTATAGGGTTATACACAGAAGATGCATAGGGGAAAGGAGTATAATCATGGGCATATGCTTAGTTGGTTTTTAAAAGGATTAGACAACTAATTGAATCATTAATGGGTTGATTAGAAGGCCAATTCATGGACTAGATTGGGTTTAGTCAGCCAAATGTACTAGGTCCCGTGGCTCAACTAGACTGAGTCTAGTAACCCAATTGGACCAAGCCAATCGCCTGACTAGAGTGAGTTTAACAACATGCTGGACTAGAACAATCGATCGATTGGTGTGCGTCCAACCACCTGATTGGATTGGGTCTAGTGACCCAACTGAAATGAACCACATGGACAGTCAACCTACTGGACTAGGTACAATAGCCCGAATGGTCTGGGCCCAGTCAACCAACTAGACTGGTACCGCTTGCTCGATTAGATTGCCATGGGGCGACTATTGTAAAAATAGTTATTGCTCCTTTTTTCTTCCTAGAGTTTATTAATAACCTTGGTTCTCTTCCTTTCCTGTATATAGGGGAATGTCGTCCAAGGTTTTAGTGAAACCTTTTGACAACTCTTGAGAGGCAACTCTTGTGAGGAAAAGAGAAGGCAACTTTGAGAGATCTCTGACCATTTTTCATTATTATCAATAAAAGAAGGGGGTAAGAAGTGATTGTGCAATTCTAGTCTTTGACTATCTTCCTTATCTATTCTTGTGAGCTCCATTGCTTGATCTACTATGCAAAAAAGATATAAACTTAGACACTTTTCTCCCTAATATATTATTTATGAGATATATGGATGGGTACATGGAGAGACACAAATTTCTTGTAAATTACCACTTCAGCACATGATTCTCTCTCTTAGTGGGTTCCTATAGTGGTAATAGAGCCACACCGATCTAAGATATATCAGAGTTCAAAATCAATTTGATCTAACTTCCTATTTATTCCATTTTTTTCCTTTACATATTATATGAGTGATTAAATGTTACCGTTCATATCCTTTTAACTCGACATAAATTCATGGGGTTTGTCCCATATGAAAAGATAGAATCTTTATATATATCATATATGATATATCTAAAATTATATACATCACTTTAAAAATATTTTGTTTGGTGGATGTGTACATGGTTATGGTCGGATACCCTTTTGTGTGCATGATATGGATGTATACTTTATTTTTCTGGTTAACAAGTATCCATCTTGCATGCCTAGGCTGGCCTTTAATGTGTAATGTAATGTTTCTATATCTTCTCACTACCCTCAAATGTAACTCGAGCTTTCTAGACAATAAGTAATACATATAGGAATGTAATATATTTTGATGACTTAACCTAATGAGGAAACCATGACGATCTAAGGAATGTCCATGGAGTCCTTATTCTACACAAATCCAAGTCCATAGTTTGAAGATGTTGTTGGGATTTATGGGAGACAAAGAAGGCAGCGGAAACAAAAATTTCTTCTCCCCGAACCCAGTCTAAAGGAATCGCGTCAACGTCTATACAATAGGAAAGATGGTTTGTAGAGACGTACCTTGTCCTGAGGCTTGCTCGGCGATGTTACCTCGCGTCTTGTGCGGTCTTCACCTCTGGTCTTGGACGGTGTTTGTGAAGCTCCTGGTCTCACCGAGACTGTCGGGATTGACAGCTGTTCTCCGAGCGGTAGAAGTCTTCTGCCTCTGTAGTAGTCCACACGGACCACCTAGAAATCCGATCGCCTTATCGCACAAGACACCAGAAGGAGTCACACCCTCCTATCGATGTACTAGTCACTGACACACTCTCCTACAACCATTCACTTTTCTGTAGTTGTCTTTCTCTTGTTGAGCCTCCCTTATCGGGTAGTACTTGCTCAGGCTCTCCTGGTTACCACAACCAGAGAGAATGACAACTTTACAGAGCAACTTGTATTCTGAGTTGTACTTTGAGAAGCCCCCAATACCCCTATATATAGGAGGGTCATGGGATAGGGTTCTCTACCCCGGGAAATGCGGGATTAAAGAAGGAATAGAAGGGTTCGAGATTTTCCACAAAACAACCAACTGCGCCAGCTGAACCGATCGTTTCAAGCATGAAACAGTTGGTTGTAGACCTGAGCCGATCGGTTCACACCTGAACCGATCGGTTGGGACACCTGAGCTGATCGGTTCTTGCATGAGCCGATCTGTTCATGGTCCTGGTCCAACTCGAATTGACTTTCATGTTTATTTCTAAATAATCAAATATTAGTCCTTGTCCAAATCAAATTTGTACAAGTGAAACAAATATGTTTTTGTAAAAAGAGTCTTTTGACTTTCCAAACGATCTCGGTTGGTTACACAAATTGACCAATTCAACAATTGAGCTGATCGTTTCATTGACACATGAGCCGATCGACTCACCACTTGAGCTGATCGGTTCACCAACCTGAGCCGATAGGTTCATTACATGAGCCAATCGGTTGGGAGTGCAGACTGTGTAAAATCAGTCAATTGCAGTTTCAATCAATCTGATACTCTAATCAATTGGTCCAACACCTTGAACACTATGATTTTGAGCTATCAATCAACTGAGTGTTTAATTGAACTACTAAACTCCTTTAGTAATCAATCTAAACATCATTTGTGGATAAACTCCTCTTCCAGGTTAAATCCTATGTGTGTGTGACCCTGCAGGTCCATTTCATGTTGGTAGTGAAAGTCCATAACACTTATGACTTCACAAGCAAAGAGCGGTGCCTAGTCACACATCAGTGCTACCCAAGTGAAAAAGAAAGTTGGAGAACAACTTTCAATCCTACAATCCATGAATGGTGTTACATCGAATGTATAATTCCTTTGTCACTAATGTCCTGAATGAACTCAAGGAATGGTACAGTCATCCTTTCAACGTTCATCCATTTCCTTGATCTCAGAGAAGACTGGGTGAGATTTGTGTGACATCAATATCACATATTGATTTACACATGCATGCGCATGCCTTTCTCAATCCTACTCATCAAGTGGCCATGGACATCAAACTCCCTTAGGAGGGAAAATCCCATATCTATCACTCACCCCTCAAAAGCCCCATGTGTCAAAGCCACCCAATCATCACCTTTATAACAACCCATATTTTAGGATTGCATTTGAGGATGTCAAAGTGTACCCAACGACATGTGTTGAGTGTTGTGATTTCAAGTTGAAGAATCACACTCACCACCATCACTGTGAGAGTTGATTGTGACTACCAAATCATGGTTCCATGTGTCACTCTCATGGTGGGTCTATCTGGTACACTTGTTCTCTAACAAGGACCTATGTGCTTGGTTTGATATCACTATATCATGACTAATGAGATTCTATCATCAACCAACACAAAACCTAGTCTTTAGTGTTATTGATGTCTATGGTTATTTCCACAATAACAACTGACTAGGGACTAAACAAGAATGTATACTCTTAACATCCGTATGATCTCAATGTTTCGGTCCTCAACCCAAAAGCATACGTCATTGAGTAAAACAATTCTTTAGACATCTATCATGTTACACTATCATCTCAGAAACAGTCAAAACATATAGATTGGAAATTGCCTTTATTATTATTCAAATCATTTACAAAGTATCCCATTACAATCATCACATGACTTGCTCTATGGGTATACATACCAATAGACTCCCACTTGCACTTAGATACAGTCACTTAGGAACCTCAGTCCTTGTGATCTAGCATGACCATCATGCTTCTGCTGAGAAAGGGCCTTAGTCAGTGGATCAACTATGTTGTCTTCAGTTGGTACTTTGCAAATCTTCACATCTCCTTGATGTACGATCTCTCGTATGAGATGGAAGCGCCGCAGTATGTGCTTGGACCACTGATATGATTTGGGCTCCTTAGCTTGAGCAATAGCTTCATTATTGTCACAATAAAGCTCAATTGCATCACAGCTACTGGGAACTACACCAAGTTCAGTGATGAACTTCCTGATCCACACAGCTTCCTTTGCTTCATGTGAAGCAGCAATATACTCGGTCTCTGTAGTAGAATCAGAAACTGTTTCTTACTTGGAACTCTTCCAGCTCACAACTCCATTGTTTAGGTAAAACACAAATCCTGATTGTGATCTGTAATCATCTTTGTCAGTTTGGAAGCTTGCATCGATGTAACCTCTTACAACCAGTTCTTCCTCACCGTCGTATATAAGGAACTGATTGTTAGTCCTTCGCAAGTACTTGATGATGTTCTTTACGGCTGTCCAGTGAGCATCCCCAGGATCTGACTGGTACCTGCTCGTCATGCTAAGGGCATACGAGACATTTGGGTGTGTGCACAACATATCGTACATGATGGATCCGATGGTTGATGCATATGGGATCACATTCATATGCTCCCTCTCTTCATAAGATTGGGGACATTGAGCGCTAGATATGGTAACTCCATGTAGCATGGGGACGTTGCCTCTCTTTGAGTTCTCCATGTTGAACCGCTTCAACACTTTGTCAATGTATGTGCTTTGACTTAGTCCGAGAAGCCTTTTAGATCTATCTCTATAGATCTTAATACCTAGAATGTAGGATGCTTCTCCTAAGTCCTTCATTGAGAAAGTATTCCCAAGTCAACTCTTTACCTTCTCTAAGGTTATGACATCATTCCCCATCAATAGTATGTCATCCACATACAATATGAGGAATGTGGTCATGCTCCCACTAACCTTCTTGGACACACAAGGTTCATCTTCATTTTGAATAAAGACAAACACTTTGACTTCCTTATCAAATTGAAGATTCCAACTCCGAGATGTTTGCTTCAATCCATATATTGACCTTTGTAGCTTACAAACTTTATTGGAATTCTTTGGGTCTACAAAACCTTCAGGTTGTGTCATGTACACATCCTCATTTATATTCCCATTAAGAAATGCGGTTTTAACATCCATTTGCCAAATCTCATAGTCATAGTAAGTCGCAATAGCAAGCATGAACCTGATGGACTTAATCATGGCAACTGGAGAAAATGTTTCATCATAGTCAACACCTTGAATTTGTCGGAAACCCTTTGTAACCAATCTACCTTTATAAGTTTGCACATTTCCATCCATGTCGATCTTCTTCTTGAAGACCCACTTGCACCCTAAGGGTTTTACCCCTTCAGGTGCTTCCACCAAAGTCCATACTTTGTTGGAGTACATGCATTCCATCTCAGATTTCATGGCCTCAAGCCATTTCTCAGAATCCAGTCCCTCCATAGCCTCTAGATAGGTAGTTGGATTATCATCTATGATCAACTCACCGCCTTTCTGAGTCACAAGGTATCCAAACCTCTCAGGTTCAAGGCATGTCCTACTAGATCTATGAGGTCCTTGTGTTACTTGAGGAGACTGAGATTCCACAACACCTTGTGAATCTCTATGTTCCTCTTGGACATCTGTTGGTTCAATGTTTTCTTGTTGGGCTTGAACCTCTTCAAGCTCTATTTTCCTCCCACTGCTTCCTTTGGAAATAAATTCCTTTTCTAGAAACACAGCATCCCTGGCAACAAATACTTTGTTGTCAGTTGGGTGGTATAATTAATATCCCTTGGTCTCCTTAGGATATCCAACAAAATAACATTTATCAGATCTAGGGCCTAGCTTGTCAGGAAACATTTTCTTGACATATGCCTCACACCCCCAAATCCTGATAAAAGACATATTGGGACACTTCTCAGTCCATATCTCATATGGTGTCTTTTGAACCGATTTAGATGGTACTCGGATAAGTGTAAACGCGGCGGTTTCAAGAGCATGACCCCAGAAGGAAATCAGAAGATCAACAAAACTCATCATTGTTCGCACCATATCTAGTAAAGTGCGATTCCTTCTTTCAGACACACCGTTATGCTGTGGTGTTCCAAGTGGAGTCCATTGTGATACAATACCACGGGCTCACAGAAGGTCCTCAAACTCCTTGCTTAAGTATTCTCCACCTCGATCGGATCGAAGTACTTTAATACTTTTACCAAGTTGGTTTTGTACTTCATTCATGAAATCCTTGAACCTTTCAAGGGTTTCTAACTTATGTTTCATCAGGTACACATAACCATACCTACTAAAGTCATCAGTGAAGGTAATGAAGTACCGATACCCATTTCTGGCATTAGTTCTAAAAGTCCCACAAACATTAGTATGTATGAGTCCTAATAGATCACTAGCTCTCTCACATTTACTTGAAAAGGGAGTCTTGGTCATCTTTCCCAACAAACAAGATTCACATGTCTCTATTGATTCATAATCAAAAGAGTCTAGATAACTATCTTTATGGAGTCTAGAAATGCATTTCTCATTTATGTGCCCTAGACGACAATGCCAAAGATACGTTTTGTTTGATTTGTTGAGTTTTTGCCTTTCGGTGTTTACATTGTATACACTTGTCTCTAGATCTATAAAGTATAGACCATAAGACATTGGGGCACTGCCATAAAAGATCTCATCTTTTGAAATGGAACACTTTCCATTCTTAATAAGAAATTCAAAACCATCCTTATCTAAACAAGAAATGGAAATGATATTCCTATTTATGGTAGGTACATAATAGTAGTTCTTCAACTCTATTATTAGCCCACTAGGTAGAGTTAACTCATAGGTTCCTACGGCATTGGCGGCAACCCTTGCCCCATTGGCAACACGTAGTTCAACCTTGCATTTCCCCAAAGGCCTACTTCTCTTAAGATCCTTCACATTTGAACAAATGTGAGATTCGCATCCGGTATCAAGTACCCATGAAAAAGAAGTAGTAAAGTTAATCTCTATCACCTATACACCAGAAGTAGAGATCTCTATCTCTCGCTTCTTCTTCCATCGTTCCTTCCATCCTCTCCATGTTTTGAGCGTAGAAGATTTTGACATTGGTTTGGTGAGAGAACCCTTCTCTCCCTCACCTTTGTCATTACACTTTGTTCCATTGATCTCTATCAATGAACTATCCTTCTTCTTAAGTGTACATAGAGTGGATTCAAAGGCTACCGATATATCTGGATTGTGTAGAACACTTCTCACAATCCCCAACCAGTTATGGAACTTATTCTCAATTAATTTTCCCATTTTATAAGATAATTCTTTTGACAGTCTACAAGAGAAAATTACATTCATAAAAACTCCTTTTGATTTGATTTGATTTGAATAAAATTTGACGATAGTTAATTAGGCCTTTAATTAATTACCGCTCCCACTATTTTGATTCAAATTGATAGCCCTGACCATCAATTTGGAAGATTGCAGCACACAATCTTCTAGTGGGCAAGATCCGTATTTCATCAAGTCATGAGTCAGCTTTGGCTGATCACCCACAACTTGACTACTTAGGTAGGCCATCATGCCAATTGCATCATATGAAACTCTTGATGAATGAACATGCACAACACCTTTCCATGAACATTCCGTGCCTCTGGGCTTAGATGCTCTAAGAATTACTAGTTAAGTCTATCCCAAAAGCTGACACGGTAAACATGTACCCTGCTTTGGCAGAACCTACATGTTCACCCTTCACACTTCTGCGAGATAGACGGTGCACCACACTTTGGCATAACCTATGCTTGGTCGATCATGTTTTTCATGTGTGTCGCTAATGGAAGGTGTGAAAGACTTAATATTTAGATGAGGGATTTGGTTTTTATAGGTACATATACATATCCAATCACCACAATATATAGTAAGTATCATATACATGCTATATCCCACAGAAAATATGCAAAACGATAAAAGCAATGATTATGGCCATCCTAATGTGATTCCTCGAGCCAAGAGGAATCACGGTCATCTAGGTCCACATCACATGCAACCTGTACAAGATGAACTCTGTGCTTTGCCTTTCTGGGTTTGATCAACTCATCTCCATGATTGATCGGCTCGCTATCAGACCAGTTGGTTGGGTGCCACCAGCCGATCGACTGACGCCTCCAGCCGATCGGTTCACTGGTCGTCGTGCATCTCCTCAGGCTACCACCCGCTCATCTCACTCCTCGAACTGGTCATCAAAATGTCTGTTGTTCTTTGACATAATAGGAAATAAAAAATCTATCCTATTTTACATTTGAAAAAGGAAACCCCGAGTTACATTCGGGGGGAGCAAAGGTAGGAAAGAAATATCAAGTTATCTCGAGTTACATCAGGAATAGGAGATAGGGAATCAGTGCAAAGACCGAGATGCAAGTAACCACATTCAACCAAGCACACATGCATAGGGTTTATTGGCCATAACCATGCTATACATCCACCACAAAACTCATTTAAGGGAGACACACATCGAGTGCATTTATATTACATATCATATATGTATATTGGAATTTGTGGATTTAGGATTGGACATGCATAAAGCAAATATTATTCTCATCTTATGCAATAAATAAAGGTGACAAACCAAAATCAATCACATCGATAATCCTAAAGTATAGAGCAGTTGACATGGCTCTGATACCACTATTGGGATTTATGGGAGACAGAGAAGGCAGCGGAAACAAAAATTTCTTCTCCTCGAACCCAGTATAAAGGAATCACGTCAACGTATATACAATAAGAAAGATGGTTTGTAGAGACATACCTTGTCCCGAGGCTTGCTCGGCGACGTTACCTCGCGGCTTGTGCGGTCTTCACCTCTAGTCTTGGATGGTGTCTGTGCAGCTCCTGGTCTCATCGAGACTGTCAGGATTGACAACTGTCCTCCGAGTAGCAGAAGTCTCCTGCCTCTGCAGTAGTCCACACGAATCACCTGGAACTCCGATCGCCTTGTCGCACAAGGCACCGGAAGGAGTCGCACCCTCATATTGGCATACTAGTCACCGACACACTCTCTTGCAACCCGTCACTTTTCTGCAGTTGTCTTTCCCTTATTGTGCCTCCCTTATCGGGTAGCACTTGCTCGGGCTATCCTGGTTACCACAACTAGAGAGAACGACAACTTTGCAGAGCAACTGGTGTTCTGAGTTGTACTTTGAGAAGCCCCCAATACCCCAATATATATAGGAGGGTCATGGGACATGGTTCTCTATCCCGAGAAATGCGGGATTAAAGCAGGAGTAGAAGGGTTCGAGATTTTCCACAAAACAACCAACTACGCCAGCTGAACCGATTGTTTCAAGCATGAAACGGTCGGTTGGGGACCTGAGCCGATCAGTTCACACCTAAACTGATAGGTTGGGACACCTAAGCCGATCGGTTCAAGCATGAGCCGATCGGTTCGTGGTCCTAGTCCAACTCGAATTGACTTTCATGTTTGTTTCTGACTAATCAAATATTAGTCCTTGTCCAAATCAAATTTGTACAAGTGAAACAAATATTTTTTTTGCAAAAATAGTCTTCTGACTTTCCAAATGATCTCGGTTGGTCACACGAATAGACCAGTTCAACAGTTGAGCTGATCGTTTCATTGACACATGAGTTGATCGACTCACCACTTGAGCTGATCGGTTCACAAACCTGAGTCGATCGGTTCACAAACCTGAGCCGATCGGTTCATCACATGAGCCGATCAGTTGGGAGTGCAGACTGTACAAAATCAATCAATTGCAGTTTCAATCAATCCGATACTCTAATCAATTGGTCCAACACCTTGAACACTATGATTTTGAGCTATCAATCAAATGAGTTTTTAATTGAACTACTAAACTCCTTTAGTAATCAATCTAAAAATCATTTGTGGATAAACTCCTCATCCAGGTTAAATCCTATGTGTGTGACCCTGTAGGTCCATTTCACATTGGCAGTGAAAGTCCATAACACTTATGACTTCACAAGCAAAGAGCGGTGCCTAGTCGCACGTCAGTGCTACCCAAGTGAAATAGAAAGTTGGAGAACAACTTTCAATCTTACAATCCGTGAATGGAATTACATCGAATGTATAATTCCTTTGTCACTAATGTCCTGAATGAACTCAAGGCATGGTACAGTCATCCTTTCAACATTCATCCATTTCCTTGATCTCAGAGCAGACTGGGTGAGATGTGTGTGACATCAATATCACATATTGATTCACACATGCATGCGCATGCCTTTCTCAATCCTACTCATCAAGTGGCCATGGACATCAAACTCCCTTAGGAGGGACAAATCCCATATCTACCACTCACCCGTCAAAAGCCCCATGTGTCAAAGCCACCCAATCATCACCTTTATAACAACCCATGTTTCAGGACTGCATTTGATGATGTCAAAGTGTACCCAACGACATGTGTTGAGTGTAGTGATTTTAGGTCAAAGAATCACACTCACCACCATCACTGTGAGAGCTGACTGTGACTACCAAATCATGGTTCCATGTGTCACTCTCATGGTGGGTCTATCTGGTACACTTGTCCTCTAACAAGTACCTATGTGCTTGGTTTGATATCACTATATCATGACTAATGAGATTCTGTCATCAACCAACACACAATCTAGTCTTTAGTGTTATTGATGTCTATGGTTATTTCCACAATAACAACTGACTAGGGACTAAACAAGAATGTATACTCTTAACATCCGTATGATCTCGTCATTTAGGTCCTCAACCCAAAAGCATACATCATCGAGTAAAACAATTCTTTAGACATCTATCATGTTACACTATCATCTCAAAAATAGTCAAAACATATAGATTGGAAATTACCTTTATTATTATTCAAATCATTTACAAAGTATCCCATTACAATCATCACACGACTTGCTCTATGGGAATACATACCAACATATGCATATGATGCAATAGACCTTAGGTGGATAGTATTCCTTTGTGGCTCCAAAGGATTACTTTGGTGTGGCCATAACCAATGTTATCTGTTATGTGATTGTGATTGTGGATTCTTTATATATGTGTATATTATACATATTATAAGTATGTCGTGTGTGTATATATATAACCCCTTAAAACAAATATTAATTCTTAGATTCTTTCCAATAAGAAATACACACGAAAAACTTAAATTATTTCCAATAATCAATACACATGAAAAGCTTTATTGACAAAGTGTGAGCATGCCAAAAGTGTGAACTTTCTAACTGATAGAAGTGTGATAATAAATATGTGGGTCTGCCAAAATAGGGTGCATATTCTATTGTATTAGATTTTGAGTCTAACTTAAGTAGGTGACCATAATAGGATTTAGCACCTACAAGCATAAAGATGATTATGACAAAGAGTTGTGCATCCGTCTATCAAAAATTGCATTAGATGTAATCAAGAAATGTTTCCTACCTAAATAGTCAAGTTGTGGGCAATCAAACAAAGACGACTCAAGATTTTATGAAACACATATCTTGTCTCTAGAAGAATTTATGATGCAAATCTTCCAAATTAATAGTGAGGGCTATTGATTTGAAATAAAATAGTAGGAGTGAAAGTAATTAACTCTCGATACATTGCATAAAAATTAGTTTTTTGAAATAAAATTTCAAATCAATTGTTGACCCATGAAAATATTTTCTATGCAAAGAAATGGAAAATACAAATAACCTTTTTGCTGCAATCGGTCCTTGAGAAGGAAAAACTAAATGATAATTATTTTAATGGCTGGTTTAGAAAACTAAGCATTTTTCTCACACATGAGTGGAAGCTCTATGCCCTAGTTACACCAATACCTATTGAATCAACTTTGTATGCATCTAAGTAGAAAGGGAAGATCATAAGAAGCATTCCAATGATGCTATGGACATCAAGTGCCTTACTCTATGCTCCATGATTATGAGATTCAAAAGAAATATGAGAATATATGTTTTTTTTTTTTGGAAAATTGGTAAATATATTCCAAAGAGAGTGAGTAGCAAAGCTACCAAAGCATGACCAAAGGCCAACAACAGAAAGCAGACGGGTTATACAAAAACCCATCTTGCTACAAGTATATACAGGGTTAGTACAAAATCCCCAATATTCCTTGGATAGACACGGCAAGCATTTAGCAAGGTTTTTCTTTACAAGTATATGGTACGATAAGTCAGCAGTAATCTTCTTGATGAGCTCTCCTTTAGTCCGGGGGGTACTTCCATGGGCTCGCCTATTTCTCTCATCCCAGATGTGATAACAAAAACCTACCAAGAACAACCCACCAAACTCCTTTCCATGCATGGTCTTAAGGTTATCATTCATCCAAAAAATGATCTCATTCAAGCTGGAGTTCTGGTTCGGCCCCCACAAGTTCTTCAGGAAAACTTTCGCCCACACAAGCTTTAAATAGCTGCACCTAATAAAGATGTGTTCATGAGTCTCCATCTCCCGTTTGCAAAGGACGCAAACTCCATTCACTTGGATTCCCCAAGCGTTGAGCCTGTCCTTCGTGGTGAGCTTGCCCAGCAAAGCTCTGAAAGCGGCGATGCTCCATTTGGGACAATGAGTCTGCCCCCAAAGGACATTGGACCAGGCGACGCCGGGAGTTGCATATCTGTTGATCCATGGTATAGTCTGCTGGTTACCAAGGCAGACCATATCATGCTTATCAACTGAGTACAAGTGGCCAACCTCCACCCACCTCTGGCACAAGTTCTTCCACACCTTTAAAGCATACTGGTCAGACGCAATAGGTGTAACATCCCTGACCTGGGTTATAAACTAACCCTAGGTGTTTTGCCTAAATATGTAATTAAACCCTGGTGGTTATCTTTTGACATGTAATTAAGTTCCTCAGGAACATATACTTTCAATTTTGTCCTTTTTAAACAAAGTTGTAGTATTATTTTGGTAATGCAGGGGCTTATGTGCAAATTATCCAGTTAAGGGGTTAACTTGCAATTGCACATGTTATGATGTTCTTTTGATAATGAGACATCATATGAGTGAATATGATGAGACATGATGGATTTCCTAAGCTTGGGCATTTAGATGCAGCTTGTGGAATAATCCTTATGCTTAAAAACCCTAATTTGGAGTAAAATGCAGTTTACCCAATTTGAGGGGTGCAACTTGTAAAATACACCATCGAGAACATCTTTTATGACTCTTGTCATCATTTAGAGTAGAAATGGTGAAAGGGACACATCAATGAATAATCAGATAAGAAAAATGACCTTTGTACATAAAATTCACTAAGTTTGAGTAAGGAAACCTTTCATGTATGTACCCTAGTTGAAAGTTGGATTTAATTACCCCTAGATCTTGAGATTTCATGAGCTTTGCATAAGTTTAGATGAGACTGGACGATCCCTTAAATAAGAAAGGACTTGGATGAGAATTTCAAAGTTTTAGAAGTCCTTATGGTGAAAATCAGCCTAATCTATATAAGCACCTTTCTTTCCAAACCAAGCAAACGTATTCCCTTCACTTCCTCAGTTCTCATCTTTCTCAACCGACCAAGGAAAAGCTCTGGAGCTCAAGGGGACGACCAACCTGCTCTAGGTAAGAGAGCACCACCTTCTAGCTTGGATTCATGGAGGAAATCGTATTACAAGGTTGAATTGCTAGTTTTCTTACTTAGGTTCCTTGTTCTAGCCGACCATCCTCATCTTTTTCTTGAAGAATTGACCTTGGCCGACCTGTGGATATCAAGACGCCATTAAAGAATTGAAGCTTGGAAGCTTGGAGCTCAAGGAACGACCTTAAGGCGGGTTTTATAACTCTAACCCTTAGCTTTGTTATGCATATATTTGTTCTTATTTTCTATGATTAGTTCTTCTTCTACCTCCCTTCTTCCTTGCTCTTTTGCAAGCAAAACGGTGGAGGAACCGACCTGAAAAGAGGTTGGGGATGATGGGCGTGGATTCCTATGTCACTTTATGAAATGACCTTGAACCCTTTTGGTCCAAACAGGTGCAACTCGTTTAAGGTCAAACGGGTTCAACCCGTTTGATCTCAAACGATCATGCAAGATCGTTTGGATCAAAACGACCCCAAGACCGTTTCATAGGGTTGACCAAGTATGGACCGTTTGGGGTTTCTGTTCACAATTATGTAGGTTAATGACCCACCAAATTTTAGGGGTTAACTCCAAAGGAATCGTAGGTTGAAGGCCAATCAATTAGGCAATAGAATTGAATTAAGTACTGATTTTTTTCCAAACTAAATAACTCAAACTTTTGGGCAAACGGGTTTCAACCCATTTGAGTGAGTTGACCAGACATTGACCGTTTGGGATACCTGTTCATAATGTATTGAATTTCATTCCTACAAAGAATTGTAATCTAATTCCTAACCAATTAAGAGTTGAAGACACTTCAATAACCTAACCCTAATCGGGTGAAAGTTGCTGATTTCAATAATGATCTTGTTGAGTTTTGGGTTGAAGGACCCAAACGGGTTCCAACCCATTTGGGGGTTCATCCAAACGACCTCAAACTCGTTTAGTGACACCCCAAGATCATTTGGAGGTCTAGGGTTAAAGAAATTTGATGGTTTGAGGGTCCAATTACAAGATGTTGATAAATTGATGAAAAGTGCTGATTTTTAATTTAATTAGGGCTCAACCCTTATCAAATCATTTGGGTTTTTGGTCAAACTTTGGGCAAACGGTCTCAAGATCGTTTGGAGGCCATCCAAACGACCTCAAGACCGTTTGAGCCAAGTTTGGGCCCAATTGGAGGTCAATTGATAGGTTCAATTCTGATTTGAATCATATTGTTGAACATTGATGATTAGCCGATTGGAAACCCTAATTGAGTTAGATTTAACCCTAATTGGCTTTCAATTGAGGGTCAATTTGGTGTCCAGTTGATTGAGGCTCATCCTAATTGACTCAATCTATAAGTGGTTAACATGGCTTTGGCCAATTAAAGACTTCAACATAGGAAACCCTATTCAACATAACCTATGTGTCACCTTCTATGTTCATGCAGTTTGGACCCAAGTAAGTTCACACTCGTTTGAGTACAAATGGGTTCACACCCGTTTCATATCAAATGGGTTCACACCCGTTTCATCTCAATTGGGTTCACACCCGTTTCATCTCAATTGGGTTGACACCTATTTCATCTCAATTGTGTTGACACCCGTTTCATCTCAATTGGGTTGACACCCGTTTCATCTCAATTGGGTTGACACCCGTTTCATATCAATTGGGTTGACACCCATTTCATCTCAATTGGGTTGACACCCGTTTCATCTCAATTGGGTTGACACCCGTTTCATCTCAAACGGGTTCACACTCGTTTGATCTCAAACGGGTTCACACTCGTTTGATCTCAAGTGGGTTCACACCCGCTTAAGATTAAGGGGGGGTCCACACTCATTTAAGGCCCAAATGGGTTCTAGGTCGTTTGAGATTAAATGAGTTCAAGACCATTTAAGAATCCAATGGGTTGAAGATTGAAGATCAAACCCTAAACCAATTGAAGATTTTCAAGGTTGATTATACTTAATCACTTAAAGGTGTAAATGGTTCAATGATGATATAATCTAAACCATAATGGTAACTTAAGATAGTAAGGGACTAAGTGATTAATGAATTGACCCATGAGGATGATCAATGGGTAATTTACCAAAATGCCCCTAAGAGGTTTAATTGAGTTATACCTTGTTCTAATCAAACCCGAATCACTTGTTAGTGGTGATTTGGTTTATGTAGATCAAAGGGGACTTAACCTAACCTAATCTAAGTGGTGTAGTCACCATCTACTAGTGAGAGGAGAGAGAAAGTACCATTTATGGTGGAAAATCAAGTAAAATACCTTCAATATACATGAATGTGCATGATTAGGGTATGATCCACTTATGTGAGATCATGGAAACCCTAATTATGATAATTGATGAATCTTAATCTTATTTGAGGTCTTTAATGATGATGTTTCTCATACATGAGGATGTTATGAGATCTTTTCACCATGAGGTGAATAGTAAACCCTAATTCTAGGGTGATGACATGTAATGTGAATAGTAAACCCTAATTGATGAAAACCAGGGAAACCTAGATCTTGTATGAGCAGGGAGATACAACTTCTTTAAATGAGTTATATACTGTTATTAGTTGATTTAACCATGCAAGTTCCTTTATGAGAATGATCATATCCAGGTATGGATGATGATACTATATTCATTGAAAGCATGTTGTTAGCTTTATGAATAATGATATATCCTGATGCCTTGTTAATAGCATCTTATGAGATTGATAGGCTGTGAGAGCCATGAATACCATCAAGGTCATGCTTTAAGAGATGACTTATGATGAGAATATTGAGAAATGATAATTGATGAGAGTTAGGCTTGTTACATTTAGTATTCTTCCTTCATAGCTGCTATGCTAATGATTAATGTTTGAAAACATGTATGATGATAAAAGAATACTGAAATGTACCTAACTAATCAAGTATAATCATACCATGTAGAGCCCTGATCATAGATCCATCATTGTCAGGAGTTAAATGATGGTGAAACAAGTTTTCCTAAGGGGATTCCTGGAGCACATATGTTTGAATATGTGGGGTAATATGGATGTGAATTTCCTTACATCCTAGTGTAGGAATTGATGTAGATGTATCTTAATCTATCAATCCTTCACTATGTTTTATGCCGGGGTGATGTACCACTAATCTCCCGAGGAAATCTTTTATACCACATCGATGAGAGATAAACAAGAAATCTTTCGGCAGCGAAGAGAGTACAGAATGCCACTGTGACTCTAATAGTGAAGTACCAGAATACCCTGGTAAGCTATAGTAGCAGAGACACTAGATTTCCTATATGTTTATCCTCATTCTGACTGAGGTAGTTGAAGGTCATGAAAATCTGACTCTTTCAATGACCTAGTATGATACCGATGCAACTTACTAGTGATCGGTTGGAGCATGAGCGGTATACCTCATCTCCGCAGGGCATAATGATGTTTGTAAAACATAATCAACCGCGTAGCATAACTGTTTAGGTTGAACTACGAGGAACATTGATTGATATCACATTGCCTGTTTTTTTATATATATATCCTGTTCAAGCATTAGTATATGTGTTCTTCATATTCCTTAAATAAAGATGAGTATTTGTTATCAAGCCTGCTGTGAGTAACCTAAATTACTGCTCATGATATTTCCTTTGATTGCTTTTATCAAAGTTTCTGGAGGAGAGTTATAACTCTCGCTGGGACAATTATTTAAAATTGTCTCACCCCGTAGATTTCTACCTTTAGGTGGACGTCGAGGTCGAAGGAACCAATCTGCAGGTGGACAGTAGCAACAACATCAAATTCAGGAGCAGCAGTGACTTCAGGTGGAAACACTGTGCTGTCTAGACTTGTAGTCAGAATAGTCTTATGTTGTCTCTGTACACTCAGGTCCTAGGAGTTTGTTGATCTGAGAATTTTGGAATCTTGAGATTTTGTATCATGGCGTATATAATCACTCGAGAGGTGATTTATCAGAGATGTAAACAGTTCATCTTACTTTATAAAAGGAGTTTCAGGTTTTTAAGATCTCGTTTTCGAAAAGTTTTAATTTCTCGTGATTTTTGTATTCCGTTGTTAAACGAATTGCTTCCGCTATGTTTATCTTGTGTTTTGGAGATCAGAGCCCACAATAGGGAGTTGGTCGTAGCGCCTAATCATCCAGTTCATCTAAACATTGTTCTTTTCAGTTAAGAACCTGTGTAGTCTTTTTAGTTGTTCTACATGGATGATCCTCTCTGGCTTGACCACATTCAGTCCACCTTTAGTAAAAGGTCAGGCTTTAACATCCCAGTCAACACTACAATTTCTGCCTCCCCATATGAAGCTAGTAGTGATCTTAGTCATGAATCCCATGACCAGGTTAGGAACATAGCAGACCTCCCCCCAGAGACGAACCAAGCTCTGAAGGACTGACCTCACCAGGACAAGCCTCCCAGCGAGGGATAAGTTCACCCCTGTCCAACTTTCAACCTTCTCCCGCATCTTATCAGGGTAGGCTCTATAGTCATTGGACGAACCTCTCCCACCAGCAATAGGTGCACCCAAATACCTTGTAGGGAGCCGTCCCTCCTTAACCCCAATGGTGACTTTCAATCTGCCTCTCCTGAGGTCACAAGATTTAGAGAAGAATATCATAGATTTAATAGTGCTTATGTATAGGCCAATGATCTTGCCAAACTGGTTAAGCACTTTCTTGTACTCCTTCAGTCTCCTAGCATTCCCAACTGAGAAGATCATAACATCATCAGCAAACACCAAATGTGTCTTCACTTTAGTGCCCCTCACAGAAAATGTTTTAATCTTTCCCCTATCCTCAGTCGCATTGATCATATTGGTGAGTCCCTCCATAAGAATAGTAAATAGAAGGGGAGATAATGGGTCCCCTTGGCGGAGACCATTCGTAGCGTTAACCATCCCAACCGGACCACCATTGATAAGCACTCAAAAGGAAGTAGTTTTCACACACTCTTTCATGATGAGAATCCTCCCATCATCAAAACCCATAGACTTCATCACTTCCCACAGGGCATCCCACCTGACATAATCATAGGCCTTCACTAAATCCACCTTCACACATGCCTTAGCATTGGAATAAGTCATAATGAAGCCCGTGAGGAACTCAGTAGCCAACATGGTACTATCTGACATCTTTCTCCCTTTAATAAATGCACTTTGTTCTTCAGATATGATGCGTGGAAGCACACAACTAAGCCGCCCGACGAGGAGTTTAGCAATACATTTGTAAAGGACACTACAACACAAGATAGGTCTATAATCGTCCATTCCCTTTGCGTTCTTATTTTTAGGAATGAGTTTTATAAAAGTGCGGTTCATCGCCCCTACCATACTTACACCTTTCATGATCCGTCTAACTGCTTCCATAACATCTTTCTTGATATGGTACCACATGAAGTGGAAAAAATGGCTGTTGAACCCATCAGGCCCAGGTGCCTTAGCTGGGTTAATGGAGAAGACAACAGTTTTGATCTCCTCGTCGGTCACCTCTTTGCACAACTCTCTATTCATGTCCTCAGTTACTCTTCTTTCTGACAGAAAGTCCCCAAATCTCATGTCTTATATGGCAGGTTGATTGTAGAGGCATGAGAAATAGGTCTCAGCACAGATGGACATCGCAACCCTGCTATCAACCACTTCCCCATGCTCATTAATAAGCTCAAGAATAGCTTCCCTCACCTCCTTCTTCTTAATTGTAGAATGGTACGTCCATGTGTCAAAGTCCCCATATGCTATCCATTTCATATGGGTTCTCTTCCACAAGAACCTTTCCTCCGTTTTCTTAAGCTTCCTCAGCCTATCCTATGATTTCATCTCTTCATTTATGGCTTGGGCGTCATTTGGCATCCTTCTAGCTCTGGTAGCAGCTTCATCGAAGCCTTTAGTAGCTTCATCCAACAGATTTTCAAGTTTACTTTTTCTCTACTCCACGCCTTTAAAGCCTTCTTTGTATGATGTAGTTTCTTGAGAACTCGGAACAGGGGATTGCCCAGAACATTAATGTTCCATCTACCTTCCACCACCTCTTTAAAGCCTTCCCACTCACACCACAGGTTGAGGAAGCGAAAAGGGCGTTTGACCACTTGTTTGCTCACAAACTCCATCTTCATCCATGAGTGGTCACTCATGATATTTGCCCCCACTCTAATGACTGCATGTGGCTACACATCCATCTAGGACTTGTTGATCAGAGCTTTGTCGATGTAGCTAGAAATCCGTCTCCCTGGTTTCTTCTTATTGGACCAGAATGCCCCTCCCCCTATCTGGTTCAATTCAGTGAGCTGAGCCACCTCAATGGTATCATTGAAAGCAGCCATAATTCTATCCAGAACCCTAAGCCCTCCATGCTTGTCCTTGGCCTTTCTCACATTGTTGAAGTCTCCAAGAACTAGCCATGGAACCAAATGTTGAGCAATGTTTCTGAGAGTATCAAACAACCTAACTCTGTCCCGTTCAAGGTTCTCACCATAGACACCTGAGACTATACAGTCCATGCCTCCTTTATTGCAACAGCTTACTGTGATCACCTGATCGTTGATGTTAATGGGTTCCACATCCCAAACACTAGGATTCCAACCCACAGCAATTCGACACCCATCTCTGTGCTTTATGTTAGATAACGTCTTCCACCCATAAGGGAACATGGTACTAACTCTATCTTTAACACATCTTCTTATCCTTGTCTCTAAGCAAAAGACAAGGCTTACTCCTTCATTGTTGATCACCATCTTGAGCTCCCTCTGCCTCAAATCTTGGGACGCCCCTCGCACATTCCATGCGAGTAGGGACATTATTTCTGGCTGGTATTCTCGCTCCCTTCCTCGGAGCCGGAACCTTTCTTCTTCACATTCCTCCCTTGCACTTTGGCCGAACTTCTGGTGTGCTTCTGGCTTCTTCTTCTCGATGGCCCTACATCCATGCTAGCTTCATTAACCCCTTGATCCAAAACTGAGAAAGGGTTGTTGGGATCGCCTCCTGCCACCTCATCGGAATTCGTTGCAGTAGCCCCTGCCTCCACCGGTGCACGTCTTGTGCTATGGACAACACCAGCTCCAGCAACTGCCACAACAGTTGCAAAACCTCTATTCACACTCGTGCCAACAACAGTATCAACTACCACAACTTGCACACTCGAAGATGCCCCTCCACCACCAGAAGACCAAAGGGTCACCCCCTCAGATCGCTCAGGTACAGGTGTAGGTTCATCTACAACCACCTTATCCTCTATAACCTCCTTGCCTTTTCTCGATTCAGCCCTCAAAATAGACCTGTGTCTTTGCTGGGGCCACCTTGACTTCTTCCTGGTCTGCCTCCGAGGCGCCCGACGTTGGTCCATCGCGATAATGGGTGGATAGTGATAAATTGCGTCCCCCTTTCCCCAGGGCAGCCTCTAGAGCAATGCCCAAAGACCTGACACGTCGAGCACATATCAGGGAGAGCTTCATACTAGACCTTCACCTCCCATTCACCCCCGTTAGGAAGTTCCACCATGACTAGGGGAGGAGGCTCTTTCTCCACTGAGATCTCCACGCACAGCCTGGCACAACCCAACATTGTACCATCCGACTTCCTATCAATCGCCCTCGGTACCCTGATGGCATGGCTGATGACAACTTTTTCTCTGGAAGACCAGTGTTTTCCAACGTCCGGGAGAGACACCCACACCAGCGCTGTCTTGAGAGCAGTCCTCCTGATGTCAGCTTCCGGCATCCGCCTCCTCACAAGGACAAGCTGGTCGTCGAAGAACCAAGGGCCTCCATTAACTACTTTTCCAATGTCCTGCTCATTCGAGAATCTTGCCAGTATGAGGCCATTGACCAAGGTGAAGACCTCCACCTCGCCACGTGGCCTCCACATATGGAGCATCCAACCCCTCAGCTGGAGGATGTTGACCCTACTCCCCAGCACTTGTACTATAGCTGAGAAGCGATGGTAGTCATCCATCTCATCGAGGATAGGCTCAGTGAACTTCATCCAGGTGCGCTCGTCATCCTTTTTAAAGAAAGGTTCTTTGGGGTCAGAGGCCACCTCGCCCCTGATCCGTGATGGAGGTCCGCTAACTATCCTCACCCATTCCCTGGCGACAGTCACATCCACTCCAGGTTTTCTCCAATCTTCCGTTGTCGCCTCTAGAGGTGCGATGCTCCATCGCCAACGCTTTCGGAAACACATGCCTGCCCACCAACAGGGGGGTTGGGGCCACCATCTCTGCCACCCTGCCCAAGCATGAACCCACACCAGCAGCCACAACCCGGTGAAGAGATATGGACGTCAGGAGGGGGAGTCACCCCCGCCATGGAATAAGCCCTAGCCGATGCCACCAACCCGATCGCCAGAGCTCGCCTGTCTCCCTAGCAAGTTGTGAATATATATGTTATTGAGATGATAACACATCTTAGACACGTGTATCAAGAACAAGTAAGGCAAGGGAGGGATAATGTATTTTAGGTATTATTTAAGTGCAAGATGGTAGAAGGTGATCCAGTTGGATCTTTAATGTAATCAAGTTAATTGTGTATGTGTAAAGCATAGCTAGACTCAGATTTCTTTTAGGTGAAGAGTTGGTCACAAATGTGATTATACAACTGTTTCTAGATTAATGCAAGTTATTTGTCATGAATTATAAGATGAACACCTTTTCTAAACCAATGATAGAGCTACTTGGTGTGTTGAGAACTGATGATGGGCAAATGAAAGATAAGCTTAATTACATGTTGACAGTTAGTAGAGGAAAAGGAAAGTCCAAAGAAAAAAGCAAATTCAAGAGAGGTTATAAGGTTGGCCAAAAGTCTTCTACACTTCAAGAAAAAGGAGGAGTGGTAGAGGGAGACAATTGTCACCATTGTCACTAGACTTGACATCAAAAGAGAATTTGTCCTCTCTACAATGAGGAACTTATAAACAACAGGTATGGGATAGAGATCTCCATTTCAAGTATATTTGTTATATAAATGTTACATAAGCACAACTATCTTGATTAGCATGATTAGCAGTATATGCATTTCTTGTTACAAAGACATGGCTAACAGTATTAAACATAGTTAGTAGCAACATCGTTATCATCAGTGTCAGTATATTTGACAACATAACCATGTTTACAACATGAGCATAGCTACAACATAAGCATATCTACTATCTCTTATTGTACTATACATGATCTCAATGAAAAGAAAGCAAACAAGGGTTATCATCCATTATGAAGCGTTGTGTATAACCCTAAATAGATATGCTACATGGCTCTCTTACTTCTTTTATTATTCCCAAGGGAATTTGAATCATACCATTCAAAGTCCAACCGACCCCTCCGAAGGACTATTCAATTCCGTATAAGATCTAGGAGTGTCGGTATCCTAAGATCTCTTCCCCTCGGCCAGTATGAGTAAAAAGAGAGTGACATATCAGTCAAAGCTACCACCACAGTGACATATAATTAAGCTGATAACCACTAGTCCGACCATGGTACATGTCACGACACTAGAAACCAGGGTATTCAAACCCAATCACTGAGGTACAACCACAATTGTCCTCTAATTACATCATATTATAATCACCGAGACACGACCTCAGCCGTTCTCAATCACATCAGATGTATGAGGCATGTCCATAGCCAACCTGCACAATCTGCATTGTGGATGACAAGGATATATCCTCAACCTGTCACCCCCACATACTCAATAGTATGTGCTCCGAGTTTCCCTTAGGAATACTCATTTCACCATCCAACAAGTTCTGACACTGAAGATGGCTCTACGACACAGGGCACTACATGATTAGAGTTGCACTTGATTAGTTATGCCAATAGGGTGAATTAAGGCTGCATCAAACAAGTGGACATACAAATCCTAATTCACTTCTAGAAAGCATATAAATATCAAAACTTGAAAAGATATAAAATGTATGAAACATAATTTCTCATCTCATCATCACATGGTACTATTCACTTGCCATTCATGAGACTACACTAGTCATCATATTATCACAAGATATAAATCCTTTTCACAATATCGCAGGGTATCAACCCTTATCAACATAAGAGGATTACACCTCATTCAATGATCAACCATGCCCAAAGGTCATTGACACCGTCGTACTATTCCTTGCAAGATCATCATCATCTTTGCATGCCTTATAACAAGGCTCAACAACATCACTTACATATAATACACCAGATCAGCACAATATTGCATTAATGAGCTAGGAGATATTCATAAACAATCATAGCAGGGTTATATTAACATTAAGAGCATTCCTTTATTACATCAACATTCAAGGAATCTAGATATTATTAACACCCATCCTATTCATAATGCACATATTTAGCATAATAAAGTATCAACCATGTGGCTATTATAACCACCAATTAACACATTAAGCTTATGATCAGGTTAAGGAGGTTATTCCAAAATCATTCCATCATATAAGAATGTTAAACATTAATACTCATATTTATCTATTTGCATTAGAGTTAGGTTCAACATTATAAATTATATCAATGTTACTAATCAGCACTCATACCCAAACCCTAACTCACGACATCCCCATTGGATCATGGATGCATACGGTGAAGCATCACCATCACATTCCATTCTATTCTCAAGTATGGACCAACACATAAATCAAGGTGTAACCATCAGGTTATAGCATACTAGGGCTTCAACAATAATAAGAGAGTACTCCATGATTGTATTTATCATTCAAGGACTATTCTTACCCAATTACCATCATTTAGTTATATTAAAGCTAGGTATAACAAGATATACCTCTTTAGGGTTACATATCAACACAATATGGGTATCATCCCTCCTATTCATATGAGTGAATAGGTAAGAATACCTTATTAAGGGTAACCCTCCATTTGTTCCATCATCATTCAACCCATATCACCATACCACAATGTCACCCAGAACCATTGGATGTTTAAAAGGTAAGGCCATGGGTTGTTTACATAAGTAAACACCTTAGATAAGACATATATGAAGTCCTTGATTTGTTATCTAGAAAGAGTCACCTTCTAACCCTAGGCATCCCTTGATTAACAACACAAAAAGTTCCATTTAAAGTAGGGTAAAACCCACAATCGACTGTTCATTTAAAACAAGCCATCCATTGTCAACAAGTAAGCTCCTTAAGTTGATCATATAAAGGAAACCATCTAAATCACATTATTTGGACCAAAATATTACATTAGCCATCATTACACTTTATTGGAGGAATAAACATTATATCTTGACCATTGGGTCAAGTTCATATATTAAAACAATCAATTACAGTTTAGGCCCGACCATTGCATCAAGTGACCCAAGAAACCATTGGTCTAAGGCTTAGTTGATGCTACAACTACAATGTTTGACTCAACATAGGTTTTAGAGACCTAATACACCATCATTAGTGACCCTTAAATCACCATAGGTTGTTAGATCAATTCTATATTCATTAATCAACATCAAATATTAAGCTAATGTCACAATTGATTGATAACATCACTAGGGTACTTAATGGTTGATCATTAAACTTCTAATTGATCCAAAACCTGACCTAAGGGGGTGACTATAGGTTGTCACCATAATTTGACACCCTTGATCATGACCATAAGTTGTTATGAAGACAACAAAATAGGGTTGTTGCAATGGTACCATCATCGGGTCATGGTTTATAGAAGCAATCAGCTTAAAACCCTAAAATTGGCCATTGTTTGATAGGTGCTTAACACCATAGGTTGTCAAACCAACCTGATACAAGTCATATTATACCTTAGGAATAACATACACATGGTAAAAGGTTCATATATAACTGAAATCAGAACATGGAACATTATAAAAATCAAAATCCAAGTCAAGCATAGCTTTCTAGTGCTTGAATCATCATTTTCAAGCAAGAACATGATCTGGAAAGCTTATAGTAAGAAATAAACGTGGATTAAGTTATAAAACTTGCCTCTAATAAGACAATAAAACCCCACATAGAAGCAATATCGAGCAGGTAGGGTAGAAAATCCAATAATAAGCTATGAATTCATCCATCTAGCACCTTTCTTCATCAAATGAGCAAACCCTAAGCATAAGGAGCAAGAAAGGTAGGGTTTTAGAGCTTTAGAGCAAATTCTACCTTGGAACAGCAAGGTTCCAACCTGGAGAAAGCTAGGAGGAAGGACAACAAAGGAATAAATAGAGGAAAAAAGGGAATTCTTATACTTTTAGGTCAAGATCACTAGAAGGAAGCTTTTTCAACTCTAAAATGAAGTCAATTTCAACCTTAGAGCCTTTCTCCAAGAAGATCCCCACTTTCTTCTTCCTTGGGCAGAAAAATTCACAGCTGAACAGAGGGATAATGAGTTTGGGAAAAGGAGCGAAGCGGTGGAGAGAAAATGGCTCATTTTGGTGCTTGGGGATAAGTATATGACACTTTAAGATAAAGAAAAAGAAAAAGTTAAAATTCTAGTATCTATCCAAGTGTCCATGGCCTTAATTTATTAAGAATATACAAGAACATACACAAGAATCTCCCTCACCATGTTTATATACCTACTTATATTTCCTTTTTCAAATTTCCCAGCCAATCAAATAATTCATTAGTTGATAACTACTAAAGGTAGCTCATCCGTGAAGGGGAAAACCCTAAAATACCCTTAGAGAAAACACCTTCAAACAAGGTTTAAATAGGCGCCCCATGGCTCAAAAACCACAATAATGATGATAGAATATCCAAGTAACATAATGAAAGTAATAAATTGCAAAGAAAACCTATCAATTGGGTAAATTGCAGAAAAGTCCAAACTGTGCATAAAATTGCATAACTTGCTCAAATAGTGTCCAAATTGGACCAAATTTGAAAATTAATCTTGTATCATGATTTCAAAGAATATCACAAGGTTAGATCAGGGTTATAAGTATTCAGTTATGGCAATTAAGCTTGTTCAACTCATTAAGCAAGTTTAGGGGCCTTACAATTATAAACCCCTAACAGGGATTTTGCCCCCGAAATCTAAGGTAAACAAGATGGGTACTTCCTTTGCACCTCATCCCATTAATTTCACATGGTTACTTGCATATCATGGTGATGTCACATCATTCATACATATATCATCTTGGGTCAACACAAAAACTCCCATCTAATAAGACATTCTCAATATGGAATGTAGAAACTTGTTGTGTCATCTGTACAACTCTAGTAGTAATGTTCAACTTTAAATTCTAGCTATCATCCTAAAATTATATCTATTGTATCAACACATTACTCAAAAGTCATACTTGCTAGCTTTTTACCAATCATGGCATGTGTCCTACACCATTCCTTGAAGCATAAAGAAAGCAATGTATCCATACTTTTTTTATACATTGACACTAGAACTCTTGTTAGTTCTTTTTCAACATCAAAAGAAATGCTGACGCTAGAAACTGTCATTCCATACAAGGAAATATCATTCATAGTCAACCTTGTTAAGGGTGCAACAACAACACTATCTTCACCTTACGAGGATTTACACAACCTACATAGAAGACATATCATGATCCCATAAAGGCATTTAATCAACCCCATCTCACTCTTGTTCAACTTGTCTCATAGCTATTGCTTCTTTGGCAACCCTAAGGTTTTTGAAGAAATATTGATCATATTTTTTGACCATATTTGAAATACTTTGACATGTCATCCAATCTAACTCTTATGCATTGATATTTGATCATGGGTTTATCTTAAAGGAACATAGTATCACATATCTATTGACCAACAACCATCTATCCTTGATAGTGGTCTTGCCAAACTATCACTGGACCATACACAATATTATAGAATCACTTTTGTTTTTCCTTCAAAACAACATTAAGAGGGTCATCATCAACTCTATTTCTCTCTCTAAGGGAGAGAAACACTTGGAATGCTCATTTAATAAACATTTCCAACCTTCACATACTTCCCATACAATTGATACATCTTGGATACTAGGATTCATTACCTTGGTATCCACCTCATGTGCTATAAGGAACTCACATCCTTATCTCATCTACTTTTACCAGCATAACAAATTTCAAAACATATGAGAGGATTCTTCCTAATTATTGGAAGGCTCAAAAGAAAAATCATCACAAACTTTATGATCTTGGAACCATAGTCCAAACGACCTTATGCTATAATAAGCTATCCACCCTCATGTTTGTAGTGAATCCACACGTAACAAGTGGCAATGATCCACTTGAAAGTTGTGCCCTGGAAAGAAAAGACTCAAAGGGAAACACACTTCGCACATCATAGCAACATTGTTCAAGGTCACTAGCAAAAAGGTAACCAATTCTATTTTCATTATGCATATTACAACTTCTTATGTATCATTTTACCTTTTTCATTTTTGGTTCATTGCCATTAGCATAGGAATCATCATGATTAACATATCTCATTACTCATTCCTTGATGACTATTTATCACACTTGGGTATGTTCTCATATTTTATTAAGTTTTTAAACCACTAATCAATAGGTAAATCATCATATTCATTGAAAATGGATCATCTGCTTTAATTTCTTTCACATGCTATGCTTATTTTACATTAACACTTTCTTACACACATAGGTTGGTCTGAGATTAACTCAGGTTCCACCTTATTCGTTTACCATTGTTCCCATTTATCTTCTCATTTTGTACTTGGTGTAGGAGTTCTTTCCATATTATGTGGATTTCATACCTTGATTCACTTTATAAGCATAGACTTATCTGCCTTTTATTTTATTATATTCTTGAATCACATCTTCAAGAATTCCTCCTTTTCTAATTTGTATTCAGATTTAGATTTCATGGTGTTGTATCTTTTCTTATATTTACCAAACATTCAAGTTTTGACAGATAATGATGCAATTCTCATCTTCTTTAAAGTAGGATTAAGATATTCACACCATGATTTCTTATTTGTTATGCTATTTAGATTGTCTCAAAATGAATACTTGATCAGAGTAATAAAAAGGATAACAATCTAAGAGTTCCATACTTATCTTTTCTTCAATAATTGAATACCTAGCCAGGGCAGCCAAATACTGAGATGAGGCAGTATGCACCATATTTTTATGTCATATTCCTAACTTAGACATCATTCTAGTCCTAAGTCCTAGTGTCCTTGAGGACTCAATGAACCTAAAGCTCTAATACCAACCAGTGAGAACCCATTACACTAAACAAGATTACTCAAAACATAAAGCACAATTAATCACATACCCAAAAATATGGGTAAATTAAAACTGATTTCAACATCAACATCCACTCAGATATATTTGAATAAGATCCCAACATCTTTCTTGTATCCATACTATGCTAAGAATTTGATAAAAAAATTTCTATCTCCTTAGCCACAACATATATACACATGAGAACAATATTTGTATATGCCACACAAGCAAGCATTAATATGCTAACAAAAGTTTGATTCATTTGAAACACCATATATAAACTTTTCCTGCCCGGACCTGAGAGTATAGGGATGACTCTAGGACACATTAGACATCTAATCAACTTTATTAAAGATTCATTACTATAGCTCCTCTTTGCTGCCACATGTTTATTTTCGTCACTTCTGATTACCTAAAAAATGTGGCGAACCACAAGGGTGAGACCCATGTCCCAGCAAGAGATATAACCTCCAACAACATTTATTGATTACAAGATTTTTAAGTAATTAAACAGTTAAGCAATTTAATCAGATTTAACAAATAAGATCAACAATACTGATGATTAACAAAATACATTAAGGAGCAGATAATAACTATCATAATTATCCAGACTATCATCCTTTATCTTGTTGACAATATAAGCAATTCAGTAGCATATGCATATCTACCATCACGAGAAAGTCTAGTAACATAGAATCTCTATCATTATGAATAAGTCTGGCACATAAGCATAGCTAACAACATGAGCATGTCTAATTGGTTGAACATATCAACATCATATGAAGAGCTAACAACATAAGCACAACTATTTGGATAAGCATGATTTGTAGTATATGCATTTCTAGTTACAAAGACATGGCTAGCAGTATTAAACATAGCTAGCAACATCTTTATCACCAGTGTCTGTATATTTGACAACATAACCATGTTTACAACATGAGCATAGCTAAAACATAAGCATATTTACTATCTCTTATTGTACTATACATGATCTCAGTGGAAAGAAAGCAAACAAGGGTTATCATCCAATATGAAGCGTTGTGTATAACCCTAAACATATATTCTACATGGATGTCTTACATATTTTATTATTCCCTGGGGATTTTGAATTGTACCATTCAAAGTCCAACTGACCCCTGCGAAGGGCTATTCAGTTCCATATAAGATCTAGGAGTGTTGGTATCCTAAGATCTCTTCCCCTCTGTCAGTACGAGTAAAAAGGTAGTGACATATCAGTCAAAGCTGCCACCACATCGACATATAGTCAAGCTGATAACCACTAGTCCGACCTTGGTACAAGTCACGACACTAGAAACCAGGGTATTCAAACCCAATCACTGAGGTACACCTGCAGTTGTCTTCTAATCACATCATATTATAATCACCGAGATACAACTGTAGCCGTTCTCAATCACATCAGATGTATGAGGCATGACCATAGCCAACCTCCACAATCTGCATTGTGGATGACAATGATATATCCTCAACCTGCCACCCCCACATACTCAACAGTATGTTCTCCAAGTTTCCCTTAGGAATACTTGTTTCACCATCCAGCAAGTTCTGACACTGAAGATGGCTCTACGTCACATGACACTACATGATTAGAGTTGCACTCGATTAGTTATGCCAATTGGGTGAATTAAGGTTGCATCAAACAAGTGGACATACAAACCCTAATTCACTTCTAGCAAGCATATAAATATCAAAACTTGAAAAGATATAAAACGTATGAAACATAATTTCTCATCTCATCATCACATGGTACTATTCACTTGCCATTCATGAGACTACACTAGTCATCATATTATCACAAGATATAAATCCTATTCACAATATCATAGGGTATCAACCCTTATCAATATAAGAGGATTACACCTCATTCAGGGCTCAACCATGCCCAAAGGTCATTAAGACCATCATACTATTCCTTGCAAGATCATCATTATCTTTGCACGCCTTATAACAAGGCTCAACAACATCACTTACATATAATACACCAGATCAGCACAATATTGCATTAATGAGCTAGGAGATATTCATAAACAATCATAGAAGGGTTATATTAAAATTAAGAACATTCCTTTATTACATCAACATGCAAGGAATTTAGATATTATTAACACTCGTAATATTCATAATGCACATGTTTAGCATAATAAAGTATCAACCATGTGGCTATGATAACCACCAATTAACACATCAAGGTTATGATCAGGTTAAGGAGGTTATTCCACCATCATTCCATCATATAAGAATGGTAAACATTAATAGTCATATTTATCTATTTACATTAGAGTTAGGTTCAACATGATAAATTATATCAATGTTACTAATCAACACTCATATTTCGTTACTTCTAATTACCTAAAAAAATATGGCGAACCACAAGGGTGAATCATTGTATGGCTATTTCTTACCACCCTCAAACTACTGGCCAAGTTGAGTTGGCCAACCAAGAGATAAAGGTCATTCTTGAGAAGATAGTGATACTGGACTGCAAGGATTGGTCTCTATGTCTCAATGAAGTTTTGTGGGCTTATAAGACTACATTCAAGACCTAAATTGGTACCACACCATTCAAGCTCATTTATAGAAAAAGTTGTCATCTGCCTGTAGAATTGCAACATAAGGCATTTTAGGCCTTGAGAACCATGGATATGGACATGGAAACCACCGAGATAAGAAGAAAGCTTGAACTCCATGAATGACAAGAAATGAGGCATGAAGCCTATGGGCGAATCAAGTTCTTGCATAATATGTTGATCATGTAGAAACCATATAAGCCTGGATAATGGGTATGGTTGTACAATAGGATGAAATTCTTTCCCAGAAAGCTTAGGTCAAGATCGAAAAGGACCATATCAAGTCAAGCATGTATATACATCAGGGGGCAATTGTGATCAATGAGAAAGAAGGTGCCAAAGAGTTCATCATCAATGGACAAAGATTGAAAGCTATTGTTAATGTTGGCACAAACAAAGTAAATCAAACTTTTGACAATATTATGTTGATTGAATAAATCCCCATTGAGGAAGAGATGCGCTTGAATGCACGTGAGAAAGAGATTTACTACAATGATGCATTGAGGTTCTCAAGAGGATAAATGATCCAAAAATCAAGAAGCCCAACTAAATGCATAAAACCAAGCACTAGTGGAGGCAACTCACCAAGGTCTGGGAACTTTTTCACCCAATCTTCTTTGATACTTTTTGGTTATTTTTCACACGTTCCAAGAAATTCACACACACTTGTATTTAATAGCTTTTGTTTTAGTTTTGAATTGTGATAGAGAAACATTTTAGGGAGACTGAGAAAATGAGGTGCAATACCTACAATGTGGTAGAAAAATTGGTGAAGCATACTTTGAAATAATATGAAGATTTGTGATTTTTTCAAATTAAAATGAGTCACTAAAGAACCCACCACAACCATGGTATATTGGAACGACCATGTTGGATTTTATCAAAATTGGTAGGAAGACTAGAAGAAATAAGAAGTAGAGTACGTGTGAGACTAGGGCATGGCACCATGATGACCACTACAATCATGGTGTCAGCCAGCCACCACAGGTGTGGCGAAGATGACCACACCACTTAAAGTTGCATTTTTATTTTTAGAAAACAATGTCCCCAAGGTACTCAAACACAAGTAACATGACTATGGTGCAACTTCAATGACTGACGACAACCCTCCAACTCCTCCAAAGCTCCAAATCTCCATTCTCAAGAAAGATTCAAGCTCCAATCCACCTTGGAAAGTCTTCCCCTACATCACCTCTCATTTCTCCAACACTTTAACCTTAAAATATCCATTCCATCTCAATTCCAACCCATATCCAGAAATTCAAAAACCAAATCCCTTCTCCTATTTCCACCAAAAACTCCATCAAGATGAAGAAAGTAGCCAAGGCAATCAAGCATGGAATCTAGTGTGGCATAGAATCCATCACGGGGAGAAAGGCCCACACCAAATGTGCCTCCACAAACATCCCTCTCCCCTCCCATAACCCTACTCCATGATCTTCTAATTCCATCTCCGACTCTCTTCGATGTTTGACGTTAATGAGTGGCTCTCATCTCTACTCATCTTCTAGTGACCATACCTCAGATGCTACATACAATGAAGGAGAGGAGGAGGCATATGACACAAATGTCATTTCTTTGGATTTGAAGTCACAACTCATTAACGGTGAGGCAATGGCACAACTACCTAATCTTCCTCATTTGCTCCACCATAGACTATGGTGACACATCACACAACATCATTGATGATGCAAAGACCATAACCAAAAGATCGATGGTGGTTGTTACTTGATGAGGGTGAACGTGAACAAGAGGAGAAGCCTACAAGGATGGTGTCACTGAACTTGGACACCAGTTTAGGCTGCCACACATATGAGGAGGAAGAAGAGCAGGAGGATACTAAAGAGGAGGAGCTATGGAAAGAGCCAATTGACATTTTGTCATCACTAGAGGTGGACATGCTGAAGGGACTTGGGAGAGAACACAATGGTGTCTCCTATGGGAGGGGTAATAAAAGAAAGATTATATTAAAGGCTCTTTTTTCAGAGTGTATGGCTAGGAGAGTGGTGGCCACCCATTAAGCCTGCATGAATACAATGGTAGCGTTGGGTATTAGATATTTGTTTGAGGTAGACTTAATGTATTATGGAGTGTTCAACATACTATCTAGTGTGGATGATACATACATTGAACTGACACAACATTTTTTTGCTACTTTGGAGAAGATGAAATATAAAGCGGAGGATGTCATCCAGTTTGCTATGAAAAGTGAGATCCATGTTCTCACCACCTCCCAGTTGGACAACATGTTTGCCTCTATCCCCGAGGAAGTTAAGATTTATATTGATGGCCACACAAAGTAAGAGTCAAATATTGTCTATGTGGAATTATGGGAGAAGTTGACTGAGCGCGATACCTTCACACCGATAAAATCAATGACCACTGGGATCTATAACCTATTTTTGAGTTATACACAAAAAGTTATTGCAAATACAATTATTTTTCGATATGACAAATCAAGGGAGCTATTCACATAAATACCTTTTGTTCTTAACTACATGATAAAGTGTAGACATGCCAACCTAGGGGTGATTTTGATTGATCACATGAGGCCAATCCCATACAAGAGTAAGCATCCCTTTGTCATGGGAGGGATTGTGACCTCAATAGGTCTAGCCCTAGGATGTGGCATGATAAGGCTTACCAAGGAAGAAATAGTGAGATATGTTGATATAAAATATTTGGCATGCCCCAAATGATTACCACTATTGATAAGAATATTCTTTAAAATGTCAACCCTCCCTACCCTAGAATCATCCTTGAGCTTCCCCATCATGCCTTTCCACCCATTGACAGTATATACCCTTCTAATGCATTAGTTGAACACATACAAATTTAGGAGCAAGAGAACCCTAGAGAAAACTTCAAAAAGTGTAGTACCAATGTACCTGAAGGAATCAAGGAAACCAATGAGGAAGAGAAGAAAATCATGGAGTAATAGTGAGAAGAACATTAGAGAAAGCTTCTTTGAATGTGTGATAATAGATGAGGCAACATCTTCCAAACACCAACCCACATCAAACACCTACAACATGCCGACCGAATAGGTGCAACTAAAGGGCATTCAATAGACACATCATAGAATGTGGTTACATCAGCAACAAATGAATCAGCAGATTAACTGCATGTACCATTACCAACATGCACTTGTGCAGCAAAAACCCCAATGGGGGGAGGATTTTTTGAGTGCCATATCAAGATATCAGGAGACTTACCTGCCTCCACAAGTGGACTATTAGTTACTACCAACATACACCATCATGGGGAGGATCACCAGATTCACCACATCTACAGTGTGATATCCAACCTATCATTCCTAGACTTTAGTTCCATGTTAAGGCCATCATGATTTATAAGTTTGAGGTGGTAGGAAGTAAATGCCCTACTTCTCATTTTTATTTTCCTACACCTATTTTCACCTATCTCACCCTATACTATAATGTTTTGTTTACAACACCCCTGGGAAAAAATTCTAGTCATTTGGGGTGTTGCAAAGGATCTATTTTGGAGTTTTGCAACACTCCAACTACTAGAAGTGCTTTTTCTGCACATTCCATACAATGCAGTTAGTCGAGTTCCAATTAAGTAAACTCGACCAATAGAACTATGCAACAAAGAAAATTTGAATTGTCAATCGAGTTTATCCTGGATGAAACTTGGCCGATGACTTAAATTTGTTTTGCTTATAAAGAGGTGTCGGTTGAGTTTGTCATGGGGAAACTTGGTCGAACCTGACAGTTCCCAAAATCCATTAAGGGTGTCGGTCAAATTTATCAAGGATGAAACTCTATCGATAGAAGTACCTATAATGAATTTTAGAAATGTCATTAGAGTTCTTAAATATTCATTTTAAGTGCTCCTAATTTTTTTCTCAGCTTAATTACAAGTCATAGCATCACTAAAAATGATTACAAAAATTTTCCTAAGGGTTTTAGGACATTTTGCAAAAAAGTGCATTTGCATTGATTTTGGCTTGTATTTGGTCAAGCAAGAGGTTGATTGAACTGATCATTTTCATGTACCTAATATCTGAAATCAAACTCAAATAGACATATTAGATACATATGAATTGAATGGTTAAGTCATTGTCAAAATATGGACAATGTATAACTCTTAGGTCAACATTCTTCTCATTAATACTCCTCTCTCGTCTACTCTTCCATATTTGTTTCACCAATTCCATCAGGTAGATTGGTAGTGCGCTCTCTAATGTTCTCCCTAGGATTCTCATTCTCCTAAATCCATATGCTTCAAATGTTGCATTAGAGTGGCTTATACCATAAATGAGTGGGAAGGCATGACAGGGAATCTCAAGGATGATTCCAAGGTAGGGAGGGTTGACATTGTTAAGAATCTCCTTATCAATAGTGGTAATCATTTGGAAGAGCACCAGTTATTATATATCAATATATTTCACTCCCTCTACCTTGGTAAGCCCTATCATGTCACATCCTATGGCCAGAAATACCGAGGTCATAATCCCTCCAATGACGAAGGGATTCTTATCTTGCATGGGATTGACCTTGTGTGATCAATCAAAAGCACCCCCAGGTTGACATGCCTATACTTTATCACATAGTGAAGCACAAAAAGGTCTTTATCAGAACAACTCCCTTAATTGTCATATTGAGTGTTAATAGTATTTGCAATAACAATTTTCTTATACCTCAAAAATGGGTTATACACCCACTGGTCTTTGATTTCACTGGTGTGAAAGTATCTTGCCCGATCAAACTCTCCCATAATGCAACATGGTTGATATTTGACTCTTTTTAGTGCTGCCATCATTGAAAATCTTGGCATGATCAGGGCTAGAGACAAAAATACTATTCAACTGGGAGGTGGTGAGTACATGGATTTTGTATCCCAAATGGATGGCATCCTCCCCTTCACATTTGATCTTCTCCATTGTTGTGTCAGTTCAATATATGTATCCTACATACTAAAGAGCACCTTGAGTAATCCATGGTCCATTAAGTCTGCCTCAAACATGTATCCAATACCCGATTCTTCAATTGTATTCATGTAGGCCAAACAAGTGGGCACCACCGTCTTAGTCATACACTCTAGAAAAAGAGGCTTTAGTATAATCATTATTTTTTCCCCTTCTCATAAGAGACAACCTCGAGTGCTTTCTGGAGTCCCTTCAACCTGTCTGAGTGTAGTGCTAACAAGTTGTCGATTGGCTCTTGCAACATCTCCTCCTCTTCAATGTCCCCCACCTCTTTGACCTCCTTGAATGCATGGGAGCCTAAACTAGTGTTCAAGTTACTTGCAACATCCTTGTGGGCTTCTCCTCTTGTTAATCTTCATCCTCATCAAGTAAAAAACACCATCGATCTTGTGGATATGATTGTGGTCTTTGCATCACCGATGACATAGAGTGGTGTGCTATAGTAGGATTTCGTAGATCATAAGAGGGAAACTGGGCAAATACACCTTTGCCACTCTATGGACGAGTGGTGGCTTCTGTCTCCAAAGATTCAATCAAAACACAAATGTTCGCATCAGATACCTCCTCTCCTTCATTGTATGTAGCACCAGAGCAATGGTGTTTGGAAGATGAGCAGAGATGAGAGACACTCATTGACGCCAAACATCAAATAGCGACGATGATAAAATTTGAAGGGGATGAAGTAGGGACGTGAGAGGTAAGAGGGAGGTTGGTGGAGGCACATTTGGTGTAGTCCTTTCACCCTGTGATAGATTTCTTGCAACACTTGATTCCTTGTGTGATTTCCTTCCCCACTTTCTTCATCTTAGAGGAATTTTTGGTGGAAAATGGGAGAACAAATTAGGTTTTTCAGATTTCTAGAGATGGGGGGCGGAATAAAGATAGGGGTGGAATTTTGGGGTGATGGGGGTAAGGGAAGACTTTTCAAGGTGGATTTGAGCTTAGTGGTAATACTATTTCTGCTGGTTATATTGGTTAATAAAATTGTTTGTATCTTTTTAGTTATCCATCATGCAACTTAGAAATTACACTTGCATCTACATTCACAACAGAACATCTATTGATAGAACTTGCATTCTCAGTAAGAATATCAATAAAATTTTAGTTAAATGATAAAATTTTACCTAAGAGTGATCGCAGCACCAACAACGACAGTCAGACTGCTGAATAGGAATAGGAACACATGGTGATTGAGGTATCAACAATGCCTAAGGTAGTGGGGAAGGCAACAATGACATGGAAGGCAATGCCAATGAGCTATAAAAGAGAACACAAACTATGCACGATGGTGGCAGTGGAGGCAAGTGCAACTCTTACTAGTGGAAAAGGGAGAGACAATAACAATCTAGGTAAAAATCATCTAAGATCAAAAAATATATTCTCACTAAATAAAATGAAAGTGGGAATGTGAAAAATCTAGATCATGAGGGATACTATACCCCTAATGTACAAGTTATAAACAACAAACCATAAGTTACATTACTTAACACGATGGTTACCTAGAAAAATCATCAACAAATTATTACATTTAAATGAATATCTGGTTCAAAATAAGTTGGCAATTGTATTTATATAACTTCCAATTTAAATAATGTCGATGGTTTTTTAAACTATAACCATAGACAAAAAAGATGCCACAAGAGACAGTTTTGGGTGTAGTGTATAGTATGAAAGTTTGTCAGAAGGTTTGGATGCATTGTCACCCATGTATTCTAATACGGTTATATGAACATCCATAGTGGGAGAAGACTCCCACTAGTGTTTGTACTAATTCACACCATCTTATTGTGTTTGCTAAATTAAAAGTGAGAGGTGAACAAAGGTCAAACGAGGTGAAGTATGTGGTCACTTTAGCGTGCCAACCATAGAAGGATTTGTGTAGTGACATTGCCAACAAATTATAGTCATTATTCTCTTAAGTTTGTGCGAGTCAAGGTTGCTTCCCTATTTATCCATTTCTTCTTTTTCTATTGACCTCCTTCATTTTTGTTAACAATATGTCTGGTACAACATTGGTTGACCTTTCTATGATCCTCAAGAATACTCACGACCCTTTTTTAGCCAAGGTAGGGTTAGGATGGTAATGCATGCTACCAATCTGCCACCTAGGTGGATGCACAACCACAAGAATGAAGATAGTAGTAATAGGAGTGCAGATGGATATGGGCCAACTAAGGTGGACAAAGAGAAGGACATGCCCTCATGACATGCACCTTGCCCATTCTACTAAACCCATCATCATCCCTAAATATTTAGACAAAATAACATGCATTCAAAATTTCTCCCTCCCCATTCACCTTTCAAGCTCATTCATTGTACCTACTTATGCCTAGTGTTTTTGAAAGAACAATATGAGTATCATCAAACCAAATAATATGTATACGATAGTCCTCAAATAAAAAAATAGTGAAACTAACCATCTACTAGTCTGTTTGATTTTCACGATAGATGACTCCCAATAGAGCAAGGTCACCACTTCACCTATATATGCCATTCATAACCAAAAACATGTCAAAAAAGGGTGACTTAATGATATTGAGCATTATTAACTTAAGTGTAGTACAGTGGGCAATATTAATAAAAAATGTAAAAATCATAAGCCTAAAGTGACATTCTCATATTAATTTATCTTAATTGATCAAATGACATATACATGTTTCCAAGCCAAAGTGAGCATATGCTACATTAAGTGATCAAAAACTTGATTTCACCCACATGTGGGCATGCTTTCAAGTCAAAGTGAGCATATACTACATTAAGTGATCAACAACTTGATTTCACCCACATGTGGGCATGCATGCACAAAGGATGGGCATAAGACACCACATTGTTCAATAAACATAATGAGTAACAAGTAATAAATGCAAACTAATCACTCTTCATGAATCTTAAAATTACTAAGGGAACATTTCATCCCTAACATAATTATCATATTCTTTTATAACTAAATGATTATCATATTATAGGAAGTATAACATCAATATAATTCATCATTATCATTATTTATTTCTTGACATTGGATAAGATAACAATTTAATAAGAAACAATATGGCATTGACGTTCTTTAAGTGAGTATTTCTAATCATTAATAAAAACCTAAGTGACAGAAGCCTGGGGCTCCCGACATAATAGGTATGTAGTGGTATAACTTAAGACTGTCTCCATAAGGAACCAATTTATATCAACAACTAATCTAGTTCAGTTAACTAAGTGATCAAATGAAAATAATTGATTTGATATAATTCTAAATTAGAGAAGCCAATCACATAATCCACTTTCAAGTTATTAAGTCGTGGAAGTGTATTTGGTGCCATGACACCCATTATACATATGATGAATATTCATAAAAGATGATAAATTCACTTCTTTCTCCTATCCCTTAAATATGTGATTAATGATTCCGCCTATTAACCAACTAGGTAGTGAGATTAATGCCTTCCAACTAACAATGACGCATATCATAAGAGCCTTTTATAGATTCCTCTTAAGAAAATAATTATCAACCTAATTACATGCATAAAGAGATATGAATGTAGTAATACCTACTCATTTTCTTGATATCCATTAAGTTTGTATCATTTTTGGGAATGATGAACTCATGGATGTTGTGTAACCTAGCCACTGATTCCCATAAGACATTATAAGCAGTTAGAGAAACAAAGAAGGAAATTTGTAATTAAACAAAGTGCTATTCATCACATGACTAATCAGTGCCCAAAAGGAACCAAATACAAAGGAAACAATCTATATCCATGGGGAATTCACAAACAAGGTTGTAGATTACACTCAGAAGAAGTTCATTGGAGTAGAAGTGGAGATACATAGGATAAGAAAAAAAAATTAAATTGCAACACTCACAAAGGACGAATCATATAAAATGGAGTTGAATAAGAAGCTTCTTACTCTAGATAAGGGATTATGCCTCTTCTTCCTTTTAGTCTATCTTTGAGTGAAACGCCTTTAGGTTCACCTCCTGCTCTTTTCCCAAAGTTGGGTGCCATAAAATAAAAGACACCTCCTCAAAACCACTCTATCAATATTTATATTTTTGCAAAAATCCAAGACAATGCGTCATGTTTGGGTACAAACACATCATCTCTATAGGTATTTCTGAAGGATCATGGCCAATGATTATTTGACATGACATATCAAGGGGTCAAAATATCTTGTCGATGGTTATGTTGAGTGGTTGCTGGTGAGGTGGTATGCCATGCATTGTCGTGATCGACTTGCCCAAATTCCCTTAATATGGGGCACGACCTGCTTGAGGAAAGCACGATGTGTCTATCACTCTGGAAGATAGATATTATTTTTGAGGGTAGGCAACCACACTAGTAGCAAAGGAGATATGGGGCCAGGTAACTATTGGATAATTGAGTTTCCCAATCATTTTTATGTACCTAAACAAATCTTTAGGTTGATCCCACTAATCTTAATATGATTTAATTTCTTTTTTTGATGCTAATATGATTTAATTTCATGATCTATAAGTGAAACTATGGGGTTTACTTCAAACATGATAGTTTATTTCAGAAGATCAAGAGCATACTTGCTTTGGGATGTGATAATTCCATTTTTGGACATAGACACATCATTTATATAAAGTACTTAAGATGGTCTAGGAGATGTGGAACACAACAGAGAAGATAACACATTATAAAATTTCAAAATTCATATTCAACTCCTTGGGACAAGTGATAACCTCCTATTTTATTCGATTATATTAGTCTTTTTCTTTAGTTTTCCATACTCTTTTTTTACGTTTAAACTATACATTATCCTAATTTTACCCCTTTTTGTAAATACACCATTAGACTAACTTTTTCCTTTTATATATGCAGAAAAAGCACAAAAAAATCATAAAAGAATAACCCAGCCTCAAGACCGAGTGGATTCAAACGGTCCCAAGACCGCATGAAGCCAAACGGTCCCGAGACCGCATGGAGTCAAACGGTCCCAAGACCGCATGAAGCCAACCGGTCCCGAGACTGCATGGAGTCAAACGGTCTCAAGACCGCATGAAGCCAACCGGTCCCGAGACCGCATGGAGTCAAACGGTCTCAAGACCGCATGGAGCCAACCGGTCCCGAGACCACATGGAGTCAAACGGTCTCATGACCGCATGAAGCCAACCGGTCCCGAGACCGCATGGAGTCAAACGGTCTCGAGACCGTATAGAGTTCAAACGGTCTCAAGACCGCATGAAGCCAACCGGTCCCGAGATCGCATGGAGTTCAAACGGTCCCAAGACCGCATGAAGCCAACCGGTCCCGAGACCGCATGGAGTTCAAACGGTCCCGAGACCGCATGAAGGCAACCGGTCCCGAGACCGCATGGAGTTCAAACGGTCTCAAGACCACATGAAGCCAACCGGTCCCGAGACCGCATGGAGTTCAAACGGTCTCAAGACCGCATGAAGCCAAACGGTCCCGAGACCGCATGGAGTTCATACGGTCTCAAGACCGTTTGAAGCCAAACGGTCTCACAGTCCAAACGGTCTTGAGGCCCCAAACGGTCTTGAGGTCCAAACAGTCTCCAAACCGTTTGGACTTCACTCAAAGCCTATAAATAAGACCCCAAGGGTCCTCCAAAAGAGGGATCTCTCGGACGCCCAAAAGGCTGCCCCTCCAGTTCCAGAGCAATTCCATCCTTCGTCCATTGCCCCAAGGCTGTCAGTTTGAGATCCACGTTCCATCATCAGGCTACCTTCTCTCTCTCTCAACAACAAAGAAGGTGGGAAGAGAAGATCCTTCATCAAGGCAACCACGAAGTGCGAAGATCGTTGCTCTCTTCACCAAGGGTTCAACCTTCCCTCCTCCGTGGAGATGACGTTCTTCCTTTCTCTTCTCGCCTCCTTCTTTGTCCTTGACATGAGCGAGTAGTATCATTCACTAGGGTGCGGGGAGTAGCCCCGCTACCCATGTTTTCATTTCATGCAATGTAATTCAATAGTTTGCAATTGAGATACTCTCCTTTTTAGTTCAACATCAATCGTTTAATGAATGCTAGTTGCTTGATCATCAACTTGTGTTACTTATTATCTTTCAGTATGAATTGTCTATGTTTGTACCCTTAGATCTGAAATATCGATTGAATGTTGGTTTTAGATGTATGTAGTCACCATATGTCTGTTTCGGTATCTAGGAGTGCTTTCATGAGTGGAGTAAACTCACCCCCCATCGTTGCACTTCCATACTATGAAATGGAATCAGTTGACGTATGGAAGTGCAACCTTGGTAAGGTCGAGGAACACATTTCATGAAGGAGTAATGCAAAGCAAGTGACTGTTCATTATGGAATGGCTGGCGTTGCAATACTCCACACTTCTCGTAGCTAGTTATCCGAAAGGAAGCTAGGACTACAAGATACTAACTATTTTGACTCTCTTTGCAGGTTGTTTTATTATGTTGCATGTCTTGATCCATGTGTAGTGGTGTGAAACCCGATAACATCCTAGTGGTTTTTAATCATTGTTTTCAACCTTAATTTCTACTTTCTTGCTACAACCCTTGATTCAACCCTTAACTATACTACGATAAGACTTCCGCGTGTCCTAGCATACGTGGGTGGGGATCTTACCATAGTACTAGTAAGGCTAAACTTAGGGATTCATCATCTCTAGGATTTTTAGTGGCGTTGCAAAACTCCATCAAAAATTGGCGCCGTTGCCGGGGACAACGGAACGTTTTAGCTTTTACTTAACAACTTCTTGGTTGATTAGGATTTTACACTTTTTCTTGATAACTACTCCAAATCTTCTTGATTTCTTCGTTTCCTTCCATTATCTTAACGTGTGATTTTCTTTCTACTCAGGTAGAAAACGTGTATGCAAACCCCGCATAGCATCGGAATCTCCCCTGAACCAGAGTACGACTCTGAGGTAGAAAGAAGTTTCCACCGAAGGATTAGACTTAACCGCCAAAGAGCCAGACAGATGGCTGAAGAGCAACACCTTCTTGCAGAAAGAGTTAACGCCGCCATAGCAGCACAACGAGCACAACTTATTGCAGACACTCGTGCTCAAGTGCAAGCTGAGATTCGAGCTGAGGAACAAGCCCGCATCCAAGCCGAGAATGCTGCTGCTCAACTTGCGCTAAGAAACAAGCAACTTCGGGACTACGCAGTCCCGAAGAATTATGAAGATGATCACCCAGTTCGACCACCAATTATTAACATACCAAACTTTGAAATCCGGACGCAATGGATCCAGATCATGCAAGGCATCTCTTTCTCTGGAGCACCCGGAGACGATTGCATGGATCACCTTAAGAGATTCAAGTCACTCTGCCGACTTGTACCTCAAGCAGGAATCTCCCTGGAAGCAATAATGTTACACCTTTTCCACTTCACCTTATCTGGAAGAGCGCTAAGCTGGTACAATGCTTTAGATAGACACCCCATCATCACTACTTGGACTCCTTTAGAAGAAAAGTTTCTTGAGAAATTCTTTCCACCTTCACTAACCTATGAGATTAGGGGATAGATTAATCACTTCGCTCAACTACCTGGAGAAACACTTGCGGAAGCTTGGGAAAGATTCAAGGAACTCCTGAGAAAGTGTCCTCACCATGGCATATCTCAAAATCAACTAATAGAAACATTCTACAGAGGAGTAAGTGATGATATCAAGCAATTTCTAGATTCCTCATCTGGAGGAAATTTTATGAGAAAGAACTATGAAGATGCTTGGAATATAGTTACGCTAGGGGCTGAGAATCAATCCAATTGGGGAAGGTCGTCTAACCAACCCAAGGGAGTTCTTAAAGTCTACAAAGCTGAAGAATATATGGAACTCAAGGCCATTGCAGAAGCCCTGAAGACTATTGCTAGCAAGCAACAAGCCCTCGAAACTTCTTTCGGGGAATATGATAAGAAGAAAAGCTCTCAAGTTCAACAAGTAAAAGCAGCTACTGGAACTTGTGAAGCCTGTCATGCATCTGATCATCCCACATTATCATGTGGTCTGTTGTACAATGTCATGATGGATTTACAACCACCCGTGCCGCAATATGAGCCCATTATTGAGAATCCCGAGGACCAAATGCCAGAGCAAGTCAACTCCATCCATTCAATACCTGGCTAGGTGTATTACAATCCAGAGAAACCAAGAAATCATCCTAGTTTCCAATATGGAAATCCTGCAGGAACTGCCAATCCTCAACAACAGATACAAGGTGGATCTTTCAGCAAACAACCACCAGGATTTCAGAATAACTTCGCCCAAAATCAAGGGAATTATAGAAATGGGTTCCAACGATCCAATTATCCTAGGAATCCCTCCTATCAAAACCCAGGATTGCACCCACAGCTGCAACAACCTCAGTTGCAGCAGCCACAACAACCGCAGTTGGTTCCTCAACAGAGGAGTGCTCCTTCCCAACCATCTAATGAAATATCTTTGATTAGGCAGATGCTGCAATCTCAGCAGACCATGCTTGCGAATCAACAAGCTCAACAAAAGGCTGTGGAGGCCCAATTAGCACAAATTGCTGCTCAGTTGAAACCACCAGTAGGTACCTTCACTGGGCAACCAGAGGCAAACCCAAGGCATGACCAAAATAGACCTGAGCAACTGAATGCTGTCACCACAAGGTCTGGTCGTGTCCTTCCTGATACCATTAGAATCATCCATGATGATGATGATGTAGCTATTCTCTCACCAACAGAAAGCTCAACTCATGAAAAGGAAAAATCCACTAAAACTACTGAAAGGGAAAACGAAAAGGGACCCACGCCAGAAGCTCTGCTCAGAATTTCTTACCCGGACAGGCTAAAAGGAACCAAAATGGATACTAGGTTCCATAAATTCAAAGAAGCTATGAAGAAACTGTATATCGATATCCCATTTCTAGATGCCCTTTCTGAAGTACCCGCTTGGGCCAAATACCTGAAAACCCTGCTGTCGAGAAAATATATGATAGAAAAGCATGAAACAGTGAAACTAGCTCAGACCACTTCAGATATTCTGCTTAACAAAATGCCAAAGAAAAAGAAGGACCCAGGTTCCTTCAGTATTCAGTGTTCGACTGGAAATGGCTCTAGCAAAAAGGGATTAGCAGATCTAGGAGCAAGTATATCCATTATGCCCTATTCTATGTGTAAAAGATTAGGCTTCACTGATTTGTTACCTACGTCAATGACAATTCAGTTAGCCGACTCTACCATAACTGCTCCCCTTGGAATTATTGAAGATATACCCGTCAGAATAGGAACAAATTCTTATGTCCCGTGCGATTTCGTTATTATGGACATACAAGAAGATCTAAGATACCCGATAATCTTCGGAAGACCTTTCCTAGCTACCGCCCGAGCACTCATCGATGTAGAAGCAGGAACGATTATACTAAGACTTGGGAAGGAAGCTTTCCAATTCAGAGTCCTTAACAACATGAAAGGACCAAGCATTCAAGAGGAAGTTTTTCTCCTAGATGCTATATATCAAATGTCCCAGTTAGAAATGTCCGAACCCTCCGATGAGTTGGAAAGTGCCTTGACAAACCCGGAAGTAGAATTTTCGGTAAATGACTAGTGCAAAAATGCCTTCAATATTTAGAAAAAGCTGAAGAAGCCCCAACAGCCACCTTTGAAGAACTCAAGGCTGTCACCGTCATAGAAGCAACCGAGCCACCTAAGGCCCCTGACTTGAAGGCCTTACCCGAAGGACTCAAACATGTTTTCCTTGATAGCGAGAAACTTTGTCCAGTGATTATCAACTCTACTCTGGAAGAAGACCAAGAAAACAGACTTCTTGATGAGCTAAAGAGACACAAGAAAGCAATCGGATATAAAATGACTGACTTAACTGGTATAAATCCAGCTTTATGCATGCACAGATTGCCTATGGTGGAAGAATTCAAACCATCGAGGGAACATCAAAGAAAGTTGAACCCTAATCTCAAGGAGGTAGTTCGCATCGAGGTTCTCAAACTTCTGAAGGCAGGTATCATCTACCCAATCTCGGATTCACAATGGGTAAGCCCCGTGCAGGTGGTCCCTAAAAAGGGGGGGACTACTGTTGTTCTTAATGATAAGAATGAACTGGTACCTACTAGGACAATAACTGGGTGGAGAATGTGCATAGATTACAGAAAACTTAATAAAGCAACAAGAAAAGATCATTTCCCCTTACCCTTCTTAGATGAGGTTCTCGAGCGCTTGGCTCATCAGAAGTTCTTCTGTTACCTAGATGGTTATTCTGGGTTTTACCAAATCCCTATACACCCGGAAGATAAAGAGAAAACTACTTTTACATGTCCTTTTGGGACATGCTTTCAAAAGAATGCCATTCGGGCTTTGTAACGCACCAGCCACTTTCCAAAGATGCATGTCTGCTATCTTTGTAGGATTAACAGAATCTATAATGAAGGTATTCATGGATGATTTCTCAGTTTATGGAGACTCTTTCGACAACTGTCTGCTCAACCTGGTTCAAGTTTTACAAAGATGCGAGGAAACAAACCTCATCTTAAATTGGAAAAAAATGTCATTTTATGGTAACTGAAGGTATCGTTCTCAGACACAGAGTGAGCGACAGAGGGATCGAGGTGGATCAAGCAAAAACTGACGTTATCTCAAAATTGTTGCCACCAAAAGATGTAAAAGGGGTACGCGCTTTCTTAGGTCATGCTGGGTTTTACAGAAGATTTATTAAAGATTTCTCTAAAATAGCAAAACCCATGACACAACTACTGACCAAGGGCATGGAGTTTAACTTTAACCAAGAATGTTTGCAAAGTTTCACAACTCTGAAAAATGCCTTGATTTCCTCACCCATACTAAGAGCTCCAGATTGGTCACAATCTTTTGAAATCATGTGTGACGCGAGCGATTATGCCATAGGGGCTGTATTAGGGCAAAGAATCGACAAGAAACCCTATGTTATATACTATGCATCCAAAACGCTTGATGAAGCACAGAAAAATTACACCACTACAGAAAAGGAATTCTTAGCTGTCATCTACGCGTTCGAGAAATTCCGCTCATACCTGATTGGAGCTAAGATCATTGTCTACACTGACCACTCCGCTATACGGTATCTAATTCAGAAGCAAGATGCGAAACCTAGACTTATCCGCTGGGTATTGATGCTTCAAGAATTCGATTTGGAAATTAAAGACAAAAGCGGAGTGGAAAATGTCATCGCTGATCATCTCAGCCGTATTGAAGTCGAGGATGGATACAAAGTACCTATTCGAGACTCCCTCCCAGATGACCAACTAATGAAAGTCGCTAATGGATTCCCCTGGTATGCCGACATTGTTAATTATTTGGAAACAAGAATCATTCATCCGTCTACATCCTATCACGACAAAAAGAAGTTCATTCATGATGCTAAGCAGTATTTCTGGGACGAGCCCTATCTATTCCGCTTATGCGCAGATGGACTTTTTCGTCGATGCATTCCAGAGACGGAAATCACCTCGGTTCTAGAGCACTGTCACTCAGGCCCCATTGGGGGCCACATGAGTTCTAAGAAGACAACCCTCAAAGTCCTGCAATCTGGTTTTTACTGGCCAACCATCGCAAAAGATGCACATGAATACGTGCGATCATGCGACAAGTGCCAACTATCCGGTGGAATAACCAAAAGAAATGAAATGCCATTGAATATATGGCAAGAAATCGAACTCTTCGATGTATGGGGAATAGATTACATGGGTCCTTTCCCCCCATCTTACAGATTCATGTACATCTTGGTTGCTGTGGATTACATTTCGAAATGGGTAGAAGCTCTACCAACCATTTCTTGTGATTCAAAACCAGTAATCAAGATGTTTAAAGAGATAATATTCCCCAGATTCGGCGTTCCAAGAACAATAATATCTGACGGTGGATCACATTTCTTGGAACGAAGCTTTGAAGCCTTATTAAGAAAATATGGAGTCAACCATAAAGTTTCTAAACCATATCATCCACAGACATGTGGATAGGTTGAAGTCTCCAATAGGCAAATTAAAGCTATCCTGGAAAAAACTGTCAATCGGCACCGTACCGATTGGTCCACCAAACTATCTGACGCTCTATGGGCCTACCGCACAGCTTTCAAAACACCAATTGGAACAACACCGTTTCGATTAGTGTATGGGAAGTCTTGCCATTTGCCAGTTGAATTAGAGCATAAGGCCTGGTGGGCCATTAAGCAACTAAACTTCGATCTCAAAGGCGCTGGTGAATTCAGACAACTTCAACTCCAAGAACTAGAAGAATTACGAATGACAGCCTACCACAATGCAAGAATCTACAAAGAACAAACCAAGATGTGGCACGATGGCCACATAAAAAGAAAAGATATAATCGTCGGAGACAAAGTCCTCCTATTCAATTCCAGACTAAAAATGTTTCCAGGAAAACTGCGTACTAAATGGTCGGGGCCTTTCACAATCAAACATATATACCCGACAGGAGCTGTCATTATTCTTGATGATAATGGAGGAGAAAGGACCGTTAATGGTCACAGATTAAAGAAATACCACACTCTGGCAGACAAATTATCAAGACAAACTATAGGGATCCATGATCCTATAACAACAACATAGCTGGAGCAAAATTTTGTCAAGCCAGCGATGTTAAACCAAGGCGCTACTTGGGAGGAAACCCAAGATTTCTACTTTTTCCTTTATGTTCTGTTCTTTTATTTTCCTCAGTTTTATCTTATGAAAATACAAAAAAATCTACATAACTAAAACTATAAAAAAATAATAAAAAACAAACAACATAAAAATGCATAAATAAAAAACAAACACAAAAATATAAAAACCTTTCTGCCTTTGCCCTCCCAAGCGGACTTGAAACCGTTTGGGACCAAACGGTCTCCAAACCGTTTGGAGCCAAACGGTCCTCAAACCGTTTGGGACCAAACGGTCCTCAAACCGTTTGGGACCAAACGGTCTTGAGACCGTTTGGAGCCAGACGACATTGAAACCGCTTGGAATACAAAGGGTCACCAACCGTTCCCTATAAATATAAACCCTACCCCTTCGTCTTTCTCTCTTCGAACTTCCGAACTCTCTGGAGCGCTTGTGCGAAGAACTGTTCTTTTGCTTCTGCTTCCTTTGTTCCCGCGCGATCACACTTCCGTTCACCAACCACCTGCAAGGTAGTCCGGCGACCACAACGCACACCGCCCTTCCTCCCTACCACCTTCGTCGCCGTTCCTAAACTTTCACCATCTGTTCCACCATCGCCGCCTTCTCCGCCGATGGTTTTAACGACCATCCGCATGTCACCATCATTCTCACGACGCCATCATTCTATCTTCCACCGTCTTCACCACAGTCATCACCTTCGATTCGGACCACTATCGTCTTCGACGATTTCTTCACCATCATCTGCATCACCGTCATCATCGCCGTCCTCACCGTTGCCGTTTTCATCACATCACTGGTTTCACCACCGTTTTCGTCGCCGGCACACCCTCCACCTCCGCGCCGATTCACCTTCATCTTCACCTGCGCCGGCAACCCAGCGGCTTTTGATTTTCCGAACGGTCCTCAAACCGTTTGGAACCAAACGGTTTTGAAACCGTTTGGAACCAAACGGTCTTGAAACCGTTTGGAACCAAATGGTCTTGAAACCGCTTGGAACCAAACAGTCCTCAAACCGTTTGGAACCATACGGTCCTCAAACCGTTTGGAACCAAACGATCTTGAAACCGTTTGGAACCAAACGGTCCTCAAACCGTTTGGAACCAAACGGTCTTGAAACCGTTTGGAACCAAACGGTCCCCAAACCGTTTGGAACCAAACAGTCTTGAAACCGTTTGGTCTTGAAACCGTTTGGTCTCCCACACCCATTAACCTTTCACAAAAATACAAAAAGACATAAACTACAAATAAAATCTAATTTGTTTCTAAAACTTTTTCGCTCTAACTCATAAATTCCTATTTTCCAGATATGGCATCACCACCAAGCAAAGCCATCGGGTTCGAAGGTCCTGAAATCTGGACAAGAGAGGAAATGCTGGAAGAACAAGCCAGGCTTCAAAAGATAAGAACAGACTTCAACAGGACTGGGAAGACACCCCCAAACGTCAAGATGATGGAAGTCCTGTGCGAACTTGATCGCCTAGATAGGATCTTCTCTGAGCCCCCTGAGGAGGAAACTGTCATCTCCTCTTCTGATGAAGATTCGGAGTACAATCCTAACTTCGAAGAGGAGTCACCTGCCAAAGAGAAAAAAGGGAAGCGCAAGGTCTCGGAGACTGCATCTGGGCAGCCCTCCAAGAAGCGGGCAAGGAAACAAGTCCGACCCGTTTCTGCCACGGACCAACCCCTCACCAAACCTTCCATCCCTGCAGCTACCATTGCTGCTACTACCATTCCCACCACCACCATTCCTACCACCACTATCCCCATCACTACCACCACTTTCATTCCCATCACCACCACGATACCACCACTAGAGAACCTCTTCATCCAAACCACCATCTCCACCGATAAAACCCTAAAACCTACCAAGTATGTCTGCTCCAGCATACTAATCAAGATGGGGATATATGATCGTATCTTCAACGTGCTAGACAAAGTCAACCTCACCAGGTTGTGTCTAGTACCTGAAGTATCCTACTATGAACCCACCATAGAATTCTTCTCCTTTCTGACCAAGGAGCCCGTTGACAGCACTGATAAGTCTCGGGACGGGGGTGACAGAAGGCTTGTCACCCAAATTTTTGGCAGCAAGGTCGTCATAATAGAGAATATGCTGAACTCCATCTTTATCAACGACCAGGAGCAACTGCGAAAGGCTAAAACAGTGGGAACCGATCATCCATAATTCAACAGACATACATTCTGGAAATCCTTAACCGGGATCCCCACCTACGATGCAAAGACGTGCAAGGCGTCAAACATACACTTTGGTTTTGTGCGCACTATACACAAAATCATCGCTGGCGCACTCTTCCCCAGGACAGAAGGGGGGAATGTTATAACCTCCGACCTTTTTGTTCTCTGGTCTATTCTTAACGAACGGCCAGTTAATATCGGCCGTCATCTGATCCAGAAATTCTCAATCTCCATCCTGGGGAAAGAGATTTGCATGGGGGGTCATGTCACATCTATCATCAAATATCTTAAGATGGACAAACCTCTACCCCACTGCATGCAACTAAAGGGCGACATCCTCACCAACGAGCAAACTCTGAAGAACTCGTTCATAATCAAGGAAAAGGATGGCAAACTACACTATGTATTCTGCCCTATGGTCAAGTCATCAAGGACTCTCCTCCCACTCCCGGAGTTAGCACACTATGATATGACACAGCTCCTCTTCTCTGACGAGGAGCTTACTCATCTGCTAGCTTCGGTTAAAAAACTTGAAAAGAAAGCAACCGCGGGTCAAACAGAGATGAGTATCACAGCCCCGACAACTCGACCTACAAAAATGCCTGTCAAACGGCCTTCTAGAAGGCAGTTGCAGGCCCAACAGCTGTCGGGGACACCAACATCTCGGCCAAATCCGGAGGCTGAGCAGTTCCATGAAGAAGTCTTAACAACATCCTCCATTGACTCTTTTATCCAGAGTCTCCACGAGCAGCTAACCACTGCCACCACCACTCCGCCTTCCACCATTCCAACATCTACCACTCCCTTCCTCCCCACATCCACGCAACCTTTCACATCCACTTCTTCACCCATATTTACGTCGGACTTCCCTTTCTCCATCCCTATGCCCGACTTCACCACCCTTCCATTTACTCTCACAGTTTCCACCCCATCATTGTCACTACCACCACTTTTCACATCCGCCACCACCCCGACACCGCTGGTGACTACATCCACAGTCACTACGCAGCTCGGGGCATCATCAGTGTCTCTTCCGCAAGACACTAACACCGTCCCACACAGACCCCAGTCATCTCACCCTCCCGCTCCTGGGGTCCCTTTTACTAACATCGGTGAGGAATTCGGCCGTCAATTTGACGCTGTCTGAAACCTCCTCACCGATCCTTCTAACATATTAAAGTCTATTTTTTCTTGTGTACATGATTTATCACGGCAGGTAACCAAGATCGACGAACAACACCGAGCCTTGCCTACCTTCCTCCAAGGCATCCAGCAACGACAGGACGAAGTGGCTAAGCAAGTTGAGCATATCAACAGCCACACCAACAACCTGCCGGACCTGGTCCTTGGAGCAACGCGTCAGCAAGAAGCTACAGCACAAAAAGTCGATGGGATCTCCAAATAGACTCAACCTCTGCCAGAGAATCTCCGCAAGCTTGAGAAACATCAAGAGGCCCTGAGCACGCGCTTGGCTACCATTGATGGAACACTTACGCAGCTACATCATCACCAAGAGGAGGCAAATAACAATGAAACCCAACAGCTACGTGCCCAAGTCACAGAACTGACAGCACGTCTCCTCTCCGCCGAGGGCAGATTCACAGACCTCAAAGAAGCCCACGATGCACTGCTTGAAAAACACGAGCATCTGCAAGTGGCTTTCGACGAGCTACAAGCCACTCATCGGCGGTGTAAAAAGTCTGCCAACAAAAAGCAAACAGATGAAGCTACGGATGACAAAGATGACGATGATGAAGAAGACAACGACTCCGACTCATCTGCTGACTCCAACAAAGATACACATTCGGACGACAAGCATGATAACGGAGAAGACCCCGGGCATGCAGCAGGACCCTCCCAAAAAGGGTCCGACAAAGGTCACCAGGACAGTGACCATCACCCCAAGTCCCCACACAACGACAATGTCAACATGTCATATGGGGATCAATTCTTTGACTATTCAGCTATGGGGTCCATCGGGGAAGCTGCCAAGGACGCGGCCTACACTGAGTTACAACAATGCATATTAGGAACCAGCGCCAGCCCGCCAAAAACCTCTGCTCTCTTCTCTGCACCTTCTCCCCCTTACCAAGACGAGGCAGACCGAGTAAGTCTAGACACGTACGAGGATCTTGACTCAGCCTCTGACTTGGACGATAATCTAGAGGGCCATGTAGAGGCCTTCGAACAACCTGCTTCTCCTCCACCACAAGAGCTTCCCCCGCCACCTCCTCTGCCGCACAAAATGCACGACCTAGATATGGCAGCCATCTCTACTTTAGATGCTCATGACATTTTTATACTGAACACTATAGTGGATGATGCAAAAGCAGGGGAAGACATAATCTATCATAACACCAAAACCAGGCGTAAGTTGACACGTGAAGATTTCCATTGCATCCTACGATCTCGGTCCACGGTGCCAATGGCGATCTTCCGTGTCCTCCTCGCTAATTGTATAGAAACATATAGAAGTCACAAGCACCAACAACCGGTTTTTAATGCTTCGCCCGCTTTGTCTTTTGGCCTTTTATACAAAGACATACGCGAAAAATCGGTTGAGCGGCTGCATGTCGGTTTGGCAAGAAGGGCACGTTATCTTACACTGCCCTTCCAAGTCTCGGACCACTGGCTTTTTATGATCGTGGATACCGAGGCTCGGGATGCCAAAGTATACAACTTATGTAGCACCGAGCTACCAACCGACATAATAAATTTCGTAGGAGAAGCAGCAGGAGAAGCCAGGTGTATACCCTTCCGGCTGCTTAAATTAATCTGGGCTGCACGCCCATCTCTTCGCCAAGACCGGAGCCAACCATGGTTCAAAATCATAAACCCTCCAGTCCAAGCCACTGAGGGATCTGGGGACAATGCTTTCTGCACCATCCGACACATCCAAGCGCTAAACTAGGAAATCCCATTCAACAATCTGGTAGCTGAAGATTTTCATTCCCTACGAGGACGCTATGCCATGGAACTCATCTGTGATAGACGATTCTTCAACGACCCAACTATGTCACCAGATGATGTTCCTCGGTACCTTTTCTCAACTGTCCAGCGACGACAACGACGACCTTTCCGACAAGTTTTGAAAGAGTCAGAGCAGACCAAGTCGCCCGAGCAAGATAAAATCAAGAGCGATCCTGCTTACACCATCAACCCAACATTTCCTGATTTTGATCGCGATGCTTGTAAGGGTCTGAACGATCTTGAATTGCGTATCATTATGGCGCGACTCTCCGCAGACAAAGATGACCTGGTATTCATGTCTCGAGACATACTCGTAATGGTAGATTCACTGCGAGAGACTCTACAGGATAAGGGACCCCTTTCTGTCAGCCTCATGGCCGCCTACTAGTTTCTACTTGGCCAAACCAACCCAAACACATACATGGCGTCTCCATATATGAAAGATGATCTCCTAAAGCTCAAGAACTTCGGCACAACCGACGCACTGATCTCATATCTCCAACACACAACGCTGAAGTTCATCATGTTACCCATCCTGTATCATGAGCATTGGATTCTCCTGGCAACAAACCTCCCAGACGGAACAATCACAATATACAATAGTTCCGACAGCCAGTTCAACACTCGACAGCGACACTACGTCGTGACGCCAAAGACGCCAACAGAAGTAGTGGAAAAGGAGTGCGCCGAGAAATTAATCGATTTTTTGAGTCAGCATACAAAGGCGTACGACAAAGAACATTTCCATCGCCCCGCCTTCTGCCACAAATGCCCCCAGCAAATACGACAATCGAACGATTGCGGCTTCCACGTCCTCTACTGGATGTACACCATCATTGTTCTTCAAAGACCAGTCGAGGAAATGACTGACGTGGACTACCACGCTTTACGAGGACAATTCGCATCCAATCTACTTCGTTCCCCGGGGGCAAATGAAGATTTACCTTAACCCGCGGCCCTTGTCCTAATGACTTCTCACCCTATCACTTTGCCACTCTGCGGACAGAGTGCGTGATAAGTTAGGGGGGGTGCATTAGACAAGGGCGAAGTATCAATTTCTACACTCCTCTTTCTATCTAACACTTTCCATACAATTCCTTATTCTTAAAATCCTTTTTACTTAATTTCTTCTTCAAAAATAGTCACCTCAACTAACTCTAGAATCATGTTAGTCCCTATAAGTAAATAGCACTTAGACATCGAATGACGATTTATCAATTTCCACCCACTAGTGATTTCATATTTTTGCTTCAATTCTTCATCTGACTCTCCACAGGTCAAAATCAAGGCAGAAATAAGCCAAGATCTCGAGGATGAGAGGGAAATCAGGCAACTTCCAAATCAAAAAGTTCTGCAAGTGGACCACAAACCAAATAAGTGCACGTTGAAAAACTTTAAGAATAGTTTTCCTCTCTTCAAAATAAAAGAGGCTCGGCCGCCCAAAATAAATCCTCAAAAATCCCAAAACCCAAGCCTGTGAGTTATTGAATAAAAGCCAGAGAGACGAATAAAATTATGAGAGTTGTGCCACGCATAAGGATCTATACGAAGAACTGACGAAGGTCTCACCCGACCGACACATTCCGCTACCCTCACAAAGGCAGATGTGTCATGCCCGGTAGTGAAACCCTAAAGTTTCTAAGTATATAAAATGCTCATAAAGGACTCGCCCGACCGGTACATTTAGCTGCCCTCATAAAGGCAGATGTGTCATGCCCGGCAGTGAGATTCTAAAAAGCATAGACAGCCCCTCCCCCACTTGAAGGGGGAGCTACACTTCAAAGCCTTTAGCCAACCCTCATACCCTTTCTAGCTTCCAGTAGGTTTTTCAGAAAGGTATAAAGCTGATTAGAGTCAACAACATGCACAAAAAAAGGTGGTCCCAATGCAAACTTTGAGATACGGGAAGAACCTGAGATCCAAGCAACTCTCGAAATCCGAAAGAATCAAGGCATGCAATAAGACTTGATATGACCCCAGGGGAACTCAGGTCAAGAATTGAAGCAAGAGTATGGAAATCCTAAATAAAATTGCCTCGCCATTACATGTCTCAGCTCTATCTAACTTGAGGACAAGCTAGACTCTAAGTTAGGGGGGGTGATAACCTCCTATTTTAGTCGATTATCTTAGTCTTTTTCTTTAGTTTTCCATACTCTTTTTTTACGTTTAAACTATACATTATCCTAATTTTACCCCTTTTTGTAAATACACCATCAGACTAACTTTTTCCTTTTATATATGCAGAAAAAGCACAAAAAAATCATAAAAGAATAACCCAGCCTCAAGACCGAATGGATTCAAACGGTCCCAAGACCGCATGAAGCCAAACGGTCCCGAGACCGCATGGAGTCAAACGGTCCCAAGACCGCATGAAGCCAACCGGTCCCGAGACCGCATGGAGTCAAACGGTCTCAAGACCGCATGAAGCCAACCGGTCCCGAGACCGCATGGAGTCAAACGGTCTCAAGACCGCATGGAGCCAACCGGTCCCGAGACCACATGGAGTCAAACGGTCTCATGACCGCATGAAGCCAACCGGTCCCGAGACCGCATGGAGTCAAACGGTCTCGAGACCGCATGGAGTTCAAACGGTCTCAAGACCGCATGAAGCCAACCGGTCCCGGGATCGCATGGAGTTCAAACGGTCCCAAGACCGCATGAAGCCAACCGGTCCCGACCGCATGGAGTTCAAATGGTCCCGAGACCGCATGAAGCCAACCGGTCCCAAGACCGCATGGAGTTCAAACGGTCTCAAGACCGCATGAAGCCAACCGGTCCCAAGACCGCATGGAGTTCAAACGGTCTCAAGACCGCATGAAGCCAAACGGTCCCAAGACCGCATGGAGTTCATACGGTCTCAAGACCGTTTGAAGCCAAACAGTCTCACAGTCCAAACGGTCTTGAGGCCCCAAACAGTCTTGAGGTCCAAACGGTCTCCAAACCGTTTGGACTTCACTCAAAGCCTATAAATAAGACCCCAAGGGTCCTCCAAAAGAGGGATCTCTCGGACGCCCAAAAGGCTGCCCCTCCAGTTCCAGAGCAATTCCATCCTTCGTCCATTGCCCCAAGGCTGTCAGTTTGAGATCCACGTTCCATCATCAGGCTACCTTCTCTCTCTCTCAACAGCAAAGAAGGTGGGAAGAGAAGATCCTTCATCAAGGCAACCACGAAGTGCGAAGATCGTTGCTCTCTTCACTAAGGGTTCAACCTTCCCTCCTCCGTGGAGATGACGTTCTTCCTTTCTCTTCTCGCCTCCTTCTTTGTCCTTGACATGAGCGAGTAGTATCATTCACTAGGGTGCGGGGAGTAGCCCCGCTACCCATGTTTTCATTTCATGCAATGTAATTCAATCGTTTGCAATTGAGATACTCTCCTTTTCAGTTCAACATCAATCGTTTAATGAATGCTAGTTGCTTGATCATCAACTTGTGTTACTTATTATCTTTCGGTATGAATTGTCTATGTTTGTACCCTTAGATCTGAATATCGATTGAATGTTGGTTTTAGATGTATGTAGTCACCATATGTCTATTTCGGTATCTAGGAGTGCTTTCATGAGTGGAGTAAACTCACCCCCCATTGTTGCACTTCCATACTATGAAATGGAATCAGTTGACGTATGGAAGTGCAACCTTGGTAAGGTCGAGGAACACATTTCATGAAGGAGTAATGCAAAGCAAGTGACTGTTCATTATGGAATGGCTGGCGTTGCAATACTCCACACTTCTCGTAGCTAGTTATCCGAAAGGAAGCTAGGACTACAAGATACTAACTGTTTTGACTCTCTTTGCAGGTTGTTTTATTATGTTGCATGTCTTGATCCATGTGTAGTGGTGTGAAACCCGATAACATCCTAGTGGTTTTTAATCATTGTTTTCAACCTTAATTTCTACTTTCTTGCTTTACTTTCCTTGCACTTAGCTTAAAACCAAATCAAACTTTCGATCTAAATGTCAACTGTTAAGTAGTTAAGTACGACTAAAATGTTTTCCATCTTGAGTACATCAAGACCGTTGTCCCGAGGATTCGACCCTTAACTATACTACGATAAGACTTCCGCGTGTCCTAGCATACGTGGGTGGAGATCTTACCATAGTACTAGCAAGGCTAAACTTAGGGATTCATCATCTCTAGGATTTTTAGTGGCGTTGCAAAACTCCATCAACAAGCCCCCTAGATAGGTTTTCATACTAAAAGACATGAAACCCTAGACATGATGAAATGACATAAGTTTCCTAGAAAAATATGAAATCAAAACAAAACAATTAAATTTGCAACTAAGTGCATATAATTGGATAAATTGCACTTTGGTTCCTGCATATAAAATATTACAAATTAAATGTAGTTAAGCGACTTCATGCTCCATGGCTTGGTTCTTGGACTAGTATTTTAGTTGCAGAAATGATTTCAACCACAGAATATTCAAACAATCCTCTCCAGTAATAACAATATCAATCATCACAGATAATTAGTCAAATATATCTAGAAAATCCATGTTGACAAAATGTATAGTGATCAAGACTAGACCATTGTAGACCAAACTCCTAGATAGATTGGCTAAATTTTTGGAAGCATGCACAAGGTGACTACTCTAGAAGATAAAGAAATTTATGGATTCAACAAACCAAGTGAGAACCCTGGATGGCAAGAAACCTAGGTGGTTTCTCCATATAGATCTATTCAATCAAATCACAATGAAAAAGCACATTCTTGGTGTCCAACCGGTACAATGAAAAAAAATGAGCAGCTAAGAAAATGAACATTTTGATAGATTAAATTTTGTCCATAGGTGACAAAAGTCTCCAAATCGTGTTTCCCATAGACTGAGTGGAATTTGGCTACATGTCTGTCTTTTAGTCATTTGACAGTTTCATATAGCTTTCACTAAGAATGCCCATTTGTACCCCCATAACAACCTTATTATAAAGAGGAGGCACAAGGCTCACAATGCAATTTTCTGAAAGCACTTTCATCTCATCTTTTGAGCTTGTCGTTAACCTGAGTGACTTAGAAGACATATGTAATACCATTTACTAGTACATATTAGGGTGGGGTTAAAAGCAACATATGAAGGAAATACACAATCATAAAAAACATAGTTAAAAAAGTTTTATAAACAACAATATAGCTAGTCACAATGTATATGAATGTTGGGCAGTGAATAGACAGAGTGTCAACATAACATGACAAAAATGTGAACATAAGATACAAAAATACAAAAGGAATGGCAATTTTGTTGAGAAATGTCTACATAAAAAAATTAAATTGTGATAGAGAAGATTACATACTACGTTACATGAAGTTATCCTCTGATGGTATGGACATATGCAATGTATGTTGACAAATTCATCAATTAGAAGTAGTTTAATTAGGTTGTGTATAGTTAAAAAAGGCAGGCTAATCTCACTTTAAGAGAGCACATTAGGAGAAATGTGGAATGCTTACATCTTAATGAGAATATCGTTGGTACTGTAGCTGAATTAAAAGGAAGGATCCATCCAACTGACTCTGATATTCTTGGGAATTAGGATTAAATGATGGTATTAGTGGTATTGCTCTTCAACATGTGTTTGAGTTTCACTGCTTAGTCTTCCAACTTTCTATTCAGATGGTGTCAATTTAAGCTCTCAGACAATTATTGGAGGTACGTTGTAGCTTTTGTTATTATTATAAATTTTATTAGTAAATGAGTACCCACTACAAGTAGGGTCTCTTGGACGGATTCAAATCTAATGTCCTAGACTTGCTGTCCCAACATGTCCCATTAAATCTCTGTCATACACACACCTCATCAATGTATTTAGGAGTGAGTTGTTGGGTGAATGTATGATTTTTTGTGACACAACTAGAACAATGAGTCTGATACAGTAGAATTAGAGGCCTTTTAGACTCAATTCAACAAAGTAAAATTTGGGGGTCCTGGTGTCCCACATACATAGGTTATCTAATTAAGTATGTAAAAGTCAGCTGTAAGGCGTGCTATTTTTTTCGGAGCATTTTTTAAGAGTGGTGTTGAGTGATTCATATGAGCTTCTCATCCCATGAAATTTTTTCTTACTAGGTTTCAATAAACCTTTAGTTTTTGAAAAAAAAAACTTACAGTTTGATATTTCTTTCTTTAGATCAATTTTATATAAGAAAGTCTATTGATGAATTTTTATGTTCTTTTTCTTCTATTTTCATAAATTACAAAGTAGTATTTGCATATAATCTATACTATATAAAAAAGAGTATGAGAAGCAGTTCATGTACTTTTAAATATATTCATAACAAGTTAGTCTTTTATTCAAATGAGGAAGTAGTATGAGAAAATAGAAGAATTTGGATGTATTTTGTATTTTAGATCTTTAAATTACAAATTGGCATGGTGTATTCTTATAGTGAAAGATGTGGAGGAATTGAATGTAATATTAGTCTTTAGTTTTATAAATACATATCGGCCCTTATCTTTTTACATAAAAGGTCGTGAGAAGGATTACATACAATTTTTACATTAATTTTTATTCACTATTTAATCATTGTCTATTCTGATAAGTATTTTGGCTCATATTAGTCCCCCCATCGCATCACAACGTCTTTTTATTGTTGTTAAGATTGGAAGTGTGGAATAACTAAGATTAGAGAAGCCTACGTGGAGGAGGTGATCACTCCTACGTGACCCTAGGAAAGATTCGAATAGTAATGTAAGCCAACACATCATTTGTTTGCCTTCTGCTTCTCTTTTTATAATTTTCTTCCTTGATATTGGCTATAATATGACATCAATTTACATATGTTTTTTCTTCCTACCATGTCTTACTTACAGCTAATTACAACTACATTTTCAGCTTACCTTTTTTTCTTCCTTTAAGTAGATACCATGACGTGACACCGCCTTTTTGTTTATATGATATTCTCACATCCTTGCAATGTACAATATAAGCCTAATTTATCTATACTAATATAAAAAGAGTGAGTTTCTTAAAAAAATTACAAGCATGTCATTTTTTTTTTAGAAAAAAACTGACAAATCAGATTGTAGCATTTTAAAATGCCGCTTCCTCCTTCCTTTTCTCTCTTCTCACATTTTTTGCCGATTTGTTTATCTATTAGTTGATTTTTTTGTGACACTTCCGCTTGGTCATCCTCATCCACTAACCGTTCATATCCCACGTTTATTTAGTTCTCTCTATCCACCCAACAACTTCCTTATTTTGTGCCCCTTCCTTCTTATGATAAACATATGGAGCGTCTATAACCATATTTTCAAAAAGAACGTGTGGAGTGGATGGAAAACAAACTAAATTCTCCTCTCTCCTCCTCTAACTACCACCCCCAAACCAATGCAGCTCTCCAACATTCCTTAAAATATACGTCCTACACGACAACAACTAATGACAAGGCTTTGGTTATTCTCATTGAGGGTTAATCTAAACAAACGGGATAACATGAAGCTCCACCTTGACACTGTCAGATTCATAGGACGGGCTACACTGAAGACCAATCCACCATTTCTTACTTCCAGGTTTGCATCGAATTTTAGTGATTCAGGAAGCCATAAATGCAATCTACTTTCTTTCGGGACTCAAAGTTCTGATAATGAATGGTTGCATCATGCGAAAAGGACAAAGGACAATGGCCACGCCACATGAAGGATAGCTGATATAGACTGAGGAGCAGAGCATGAATCGAATCTATAACTCATAATTTCCGCTGGTAGGTTTAGATCAACATCATGCTAGATTTCTCAACTTCTAATTCTTTTCTTCGTTCTCTTAGCTTTCTATTACTAACCATCTCATCAATTAGATGCTTGAAAAAAGTTTTCCAGATCGGTGAGAGGGACAACGACAAACCCTCTCTTTGAAAAGTAAAACAACGAAGGTGAGAAGTCAATACAGAAAGGAAAACATAAGTCAAAGCACAATAAGGTGATGACGTTTTTGATATTTTTTTGTGCCATCATATAACATAATACCAGAAAACTGTTCATCCACATTCTGCGAACCTCCTACAGATGAATGAATGAATTGAGATGTCAATCCTATAGCTGGTATCTTGAACCCTATGCTACTGGTATTAATTCATATCTATGCATTACTTTTGCATTGATTAGCCAACTTTGTGAAGCGAACTCTTGTAGATTAAAGAGTCATGATTACTATTTAAATTATGGATTAATTTGTTTGCTACGAATTTTCCTAATTCATCACCTACATACATAATAAATCATTCAATATTTTTTTAGAAATATGTATCACCTTGCTTTTTTTTATCAGTGCCAAAACTACATGATTTATTGGATTTTACAAAGCACTAAAGTTCCAAGATACTGTCATTTCCCCTCATTCTTAGGCAACTGATTATTGACGTTCACCATTTAAGTACATGCTAATATAAAGTATTAGAAAATTTTATATCATTATTTTTGTAATGGACAAACTGCAAGAGTAGAAAATGTATTCTGTTAGATTCTATCGTAGATATTATGCATGTATATATTATATTTTTGCAAGCTTACAAGACAAGAGACATGTATGCTTTGGCCCTTTCTTATCTATTTTTCATTTATCCTAAAATAATAATAATCTTTTTATTATTAATTAAACATAATGTTTCAGTAAAAATTTCTCTCTGCAATCACAACTTTTTTGTGCTAGAAGGGCTATATCTTTGTAAAACTAAATCATAGAAAAATGAAGCCATTTGACTGAACTTGACCATCCCGTCATATCTATTTCTTGATGAGTGGGTGGCAATTTGAAACCCTTCGTGCACGCAACAAAAAGAAAAAAATTATTATATGTATTCAGCAAGTAATTAGATACTAGACGGGTTACTTGACAACCACATCCTAGATTTCATCTCTATAACTTATCTCTTATTTTGTCTTATTTCCCTCTATTTTTCTCATTTAAAGACCAACCTATCAAATCCCCACTCTTTCTATTAACTACAACACTCTCTTTCCTTCCAAAAATGTTTACATTTTTCTTCCGGACTGTTCTCTGTGTGCCATTATTACTCATTCTAAAATAACTGTCTTTCAAATGTTTCTATCAAACACAATGATATAGTCTCTTGTGTGAACCGTTTCACATTAAATGAGATTCTATAATAATATTCAGTAGCAATATCTTTCCTAATAAATCTCCACACTTCACGCTTATTTGTCAGTCTTTCCTCTCTCTACTTCTCTCTTACCCTTACACTCTCCCCACGTGCATGGCTCTATATACTTCTTGATGTTAGGTTTCAATTTTGAAAGATAGGAGGCTATCTCAAATAAATATGTCCATTAAAAATCTTGTTATTGAATGATTTATGACATACCTATTTATGATATAAAAATAAAAATTATTGAATCAATGTCAAATTTCACGTAGATCACCATTGAAAAAAACTAGACACTTAATATCAAGAATATAAAACTCCACAGTTTTACTGTCCATTTCAAAGAATCTCTAATGTTGACTTAATAGATAAAGAAAATGAATATTTACATAATTAAGGTTAACCGTATGTAAAATAAATAATAAAAAAGGTAATGATTTGTTTGTAAGCTTTGTATCACATATGTATGTAAAAACTGTAATCTACCCTCTTATGATACAACTGAATGTGTTTGTGTTTGGGTAGCATCAAATTTACACCCATGCATTGTAATTTTTATTTATTTTCAATTCAAAGTTGTATTTTCCTTATTGAAGCTGGTAGATACCAATATCAAAGATAAAATTTTAGTTCTTCACTTATTATCATTTAATTCTTTTTGTTGAGTAAGATACAAATAGGGGAACTATATTTTTATGATGACTCGCCTATACATAATTACAATAAAAATCCTCTACCTTGTGAGATTTTCTCTCTCTAAATGTATTGAGATATATCTAAATTATATGTTTATTTTTGCTACATCTACCAACTTGTGCTAATATTCTTAGCTTTTGTCTCTTCCATAAGAACAAATCAAACAAATATATAACTATGCAAAACAAAGAATCTCATTTTAATTCCAACTATTCTTTATTAATTTTTTTTCTACATTTTTATTTTTATATAAAAAATATGTACATTATTTTTTATACTTTTTGTGTTTGAAGCTCTTTTTTCGACACAAAACTTGTTTCAACTCACATTTAGAATATCAAATATATAAAATGTAAAAAATAATTGTCAAGTAGGATATCACTATAACTTGGAGTATGATTCAAAATATATATTTAGTAGTTTGACTTTATTTCTCCTTTTAGCTACTACTTTTTATTTAATTTTGTATATTTTATTGAATTTAATACACAATGGAATAAAAAATAAATTTAAATAATAAAATTTTGAGTTAAGTTTTGACAATTTCAAATCTGATAAAAACTTATAATCTTATGTTTCTGTTAAGTTCAATTTGAATATGGTGATAATTACCCATATTTAGTTCTACAAATTCATATAGATATATGATTTATTTTAGAAACTAACATATTTTTTTACAGAACATAACGATTCTTAGAAAAATTAACTACTAATAAACCTTTTTTTACTAAGTTAACCATTCCCTAATGCCATTACCAATTTATTTGATTATGCGTTCCTTAAAAAATTAAAGTCTGCACAATGTAAAAAGATAGAATCAAATAATCACAAGATCGCCATTTTAAAATGTTTCCTTAATTCAAATAAATTAGGGGAAACGGTTTTAATTAAAAGTACACTCTGATTGACTTTTTTCCTCTTCTTTTATTTATTTATTATATTTCATCTAATTTAATTACCCTATTATCTCTCTCCTAGCCCAGTAACAAACTCCCCCTCATTCCCAACATAGCACGACTTCATCCATTATGTTCCAATTCTTTCTCTTGATTTCTTTTATTTATGTTTCTCATTCTTGAAATGATAGAATCTATTAATCACAAGATCACCATTTTAAATTGTTTATATAATTCAAACAAATTAGGGAAAACCGTTTTAATAAAAAGTGTGCACTCTCGTTGACTTGTTCTACTCACTTTTTTCCTTCTCATTTTTCTATTTGTATCCATTCATCTACTTCAACTACCCTATTATCTCTCTCCTATCCCAATAATAAACTTCCCTCGATTCCTACCATATTGCATGACTTCATCCGCTATCTTCCAATACTTTCTCTTTATTTACTTTTTATTGTAAATCGTTCTCATATCTTTCATCTACTCTTCCTATTCCTTCATTTTGAATCCACACATTTTGTGTTAATTATCAATGAGATTTTTACTAATAGTACAAACTCACTCTTCCATAGATGCACTATTTTTTAGAGTATAATAATAATATCTTATAATGGAAATATTCCAATCTACCTTTATTTATGCAAGTGGGTGTGGATGTGCACATACATAAACAATATCTGAATATAATGATGGCTCCATTGTGCTTACCATTTTTGTTTTCATACTAATATATATTTATTTATAAAATATTATTCCTGTCATATATAATATTATTAGTTCTTACTACACTGGTATAAACATTTAAAAAATACTATTCATTTTCCAAATATTTTTTTAACCCTTGAATGGTAATGAATAGAAAGAACTATATATATAATAAAAATAATATACACAATGTGGATGCATCCAACTATATTACATATTAATAATAAATCAGATATATATACATGAATATGGATATATCTAACTAAATTACATATTTACATGCATCTGATATTTGTTTTTATTAATATACAAAATATATGAGGAATTTAGTTATTCTTTCTTTAATATATTAAATTTTTAATATAAATTTAATATATTAATAAGGCACATACATGTACACGTGTTTATTTACTAGTATGATAAAACACGCGTACTAACATGTTAAGCGTCCGCGTAAGCAAACAAGCAGCCATGTCTAATCCGCTTATTCAATCGACTCCCTTATTATCAACAAACTAATGAACTATCATGTAGAGTCCTTCGAGGTATAAATTACGACAATGGAAATCTCAAATTGATCAAGCCCCTACGAAAGACGTGACAACACGTACCATATGGAGTTCCAATTGCTAAATGTGGCTTAGGACTGGATTCCAAGTTTTGTGTTATTTTAAGTTTAACGTTACGTTCATCCAATGGTTTCATTAGTTATATTGTCAATTATATAGTGTCTTTCTCTTGAAATTGTTATTACGTGCCTGCATCATCGTACACAGGTACCGTACATAATAATGTTAAATGGGAAGTGGGATGGCACGAAGTAGTCCATAGCCGAAAACGTTTACGTTTTGCTTAGGATTGGATGAGGTTATCCGTTGACGGAATTCCCTATAAAGGGCAAGTGATTATATCATTCTTAGTTCATCAAGCAGAGATACACATCCTCAACCACCCAATGGCGAATTCTTCGGTCTTCAAATTCATCATTGCATTCGTACTTGTTGCCTTGCTTAGTTTAGTCATTTCCATTGATGCCCGACCTGGCAGAGATGGAGGCACGCCGCCAAATTTTGTGCCAGGAAACACGCTCCCGAGCTCCATGGCGGGTAATATGCCACAGTATGGCAGTGGGGGAGGTGGCTGGGGTGGTGGGGGCGGTGGATCATTGAACGTTGGTGGACAAACATACGAAGGCGGGTGGGCGGGCGCTGGAGGCGGCGGCTACAGCCCTTCAGGTGTCGGCGGTGGCAGCGGTGGAGGTTACTACTTCAAAGGACCATATGGAACTGTTGCCGGTGGTGGGGGCGGTGGAGGGGGAGTTGGGTTCGGCCGCCCAAACTTTCCGTGAAGCTAGAATATGCAAGTGGAGTGTCATTACTGTCCCGACAATTTTCAACTTTTTTCATCTCATTCTCTATTTGATCATTTCACCAATAAAAGTAAGTGCTTGTTCAGTGCTTGGTTGATATATCATACAACTACATGATTGTCCAATGTTGTGTGATAATTTTAACTACAATTGTTTATTTTAATTCATCTATGTATCATTTGAAGATAAAATGTACTCGGTTTACTTTGTTATGTAGAATTACTACTTTTATTGCCAACAAAGTGCATCTACTGCAAAAGTATGTGTGTCCATTTAACGTAACAAACAAGTTTTCATGTAAAATATACATGAAATACTATACCCTAGAAGTGCATGAGGAGTGGTAGAAATGCCCACGATAAGGAATAACAAGGAATTACTGTAACTCATCGCACACATGGTGATCATGTTTTCATTCTATGAGATATATGTTAGAATTGTCCATCCATCAAGAAGGAACTCAAGTAATTCATATGACATAGAGTTTAGCAAATGACAGCCACCAATAGGGAGTAGGTGGAGTCACGGGTAGGACATGAGATGTCATACTAAAATGATGAATATGCTGTCGTTGTGCAACAAAGCATATATACGTAAGGGGCAATGAGCACTAAAAGGTGGAAAACTAAATTCAAACGGGGGAGACAATAACATCTTGATTTCTAGGGTTTTATAACCGATTTTGGGTACTAACGTGTAACTAGAACTCATCATATTCAAAACATTATTTGAGGTTTAGTTGGGGGTATTCTTGTACCTTAGACCCCAATGACTGTCTTTGAATACTTTCGAGAATAATACATATGAATATGTGTTGAGATTACTTATGAAATGATCAAGTACATTGAACAATACATGAGTATGCAGTTCAAGTGTGTCTAAATGGTCATATGACATCTATGATATTTCATTTAGATGATCATGAATCTAAGGTTTATAGATAAACAGACCTTGGAGAAGAAAATAGTGTCATAAAATCCAAACTTCAGATTCATAGTGAATATATGGTTTTGTATGACAATTGAGGGTTTTTGAACGAGTTTGGATAATCATATACTATTAATTAAGCCATTTTGGAGCAATTTGTAGATGTATGTGTTCGAATGATCAATTGGACTTGCTATGCAAGTTTATGCCACCATAACTCATATTGTAGTTTATGTTAAGCCTTTTGAGCTTCAACTAATAGTTGGAAAAATTCAAAAATTGACCGACTTAGAACGTGGCACCAAAATACAACTATATTTAATTGGGTCTTAAGAATCAGACTTTAAATTTGTAACCTGACACTTAAGATACCTACAACAAAATATGGGGTTAGAAATAGTAGACGGGATCGAACACAATGAAACAAGATTGGTAAGATGTCATGAGCTTTGATCTTAGCTTAACTAAGTCCATAAGAAATGATAATTTAGGCATTCCTTGTTGAATGAATAAAGATAAAAAAATGCAAAAAATAGAACGTAATTTAACAAATAAGGATGTAATGGTATTGAGTTAAGATATTGTTAATGGAATTGAATTGGGTTTTTCATACCAAGGACACTCACAAAACATGCAAATACTCAAACCCATTTTACACCCTTACCATTTTTAGTTATGTCCTGAGATCCATCATGTGATGATTGTAAAAGAGGTATTTGTGTTAGATTTGATATTAATAAAATACAATTCCACTTATTACGTTTGTTTCAATACTGAGTTAATGTATAAACCTAGTAGTGTCTTATTATTGTTTTGACTCGATGATATATCGTTTAGTTTGAGGACCCAAATATGAGATCATATGTATACTTAAGAGTGCTCATGTCCCTAGTTAGTTATTATTGTGGATATCGTGGGATAGTCATAATATATAAGACTAGTATATATGTTGAGTGACGACTATGTCTCTTTATCAAGATATTAGATATCAACTCAGATACATAGGTACTTGTAAGAGAACAAATATACTAGAATACCCCCTTTGAGAATAACACATGGAAGTCATGTAATGACATGTTAGAGTCATATCTCAATATGACAGTGGTGACTGTGATCCTTAGACTTGCAATCACTATAAGAATCACATATTATTCTGTGTGTTTTGACTCTAGTCCCACACAACTCTAAATAAAGGTTGACAAATAGGTGGTGATTGCATGCATTGTAACACTAGTGGATTACTACGGGTAATGTAGATGAAATTTATCCCTCCTTTGGATTTATATTCTAGCCACTTGATAAGTGAGACTATGGAAATGCAAAGACATGCTCATTTGAGTCAATACATAATATTGAGGTTACATCATCTCAAATCATTTTCTCTAGTTCAAGGAACATAGATTGAATTATGAGAGAACGACAGTTTCATGCATTAGTTTTAATCTGAATATCCATGGGAAAGGGATTATATAGTTACTGTAAGACTGGTCACAATACTAGGCTGAAGTTGTTCTCCCACTTCTCTAGTTATTTGAGTGGCAATGAGTTCTTTCTACATACGAATCATCATTTGTGAAAACAAATTATGATTATTGATATCACTACCAACGTAATTTGGAGCCTATAGGGTTAGACACAAAAGATGCATAGGGGAAAGGAGTATAATCATGGGTATATGCTTAGTTGGTTTCTAAAAGTCTTAGACAACTAATTGAATCATTAATGGGTTGACTAGAAGGTCAATTGACATACTAGATTGGGTTTAGTCAGCCAAATGTATTAGGTCTCGTGGCTCAACCAGACTGAGTCCAGTAACCCAATTGGACAAAGCTAATCACCTGACTAGAGTGAGTTTAACAACAGGCTGGACTTGAACAATCAATCGATTGGTGTGCGTCCAACTACCTGATTGGATTGGGTCTAGTGGCCCAACTGAAATGAACCACATGGACAATCAACCTACTGGATTGGGTACAATAGCCTGAATGGACTGGGCCCAGTCAGCCAACTAGACTGGTACCGCTTGCTCGATTAGATTGCCACGTGACGATTGTTGTAAAAATAGCTATTGGTCCTTTTTGCTTCCTAGAGTTTATTAATAACCTTGCTTCTCTTCCTTTCCTATATATAGGGGAATGACGTCCAAGGTTTTAGTGAAACCTTTTGACAACTCTTAAGAGCCAACTCTTGTGAGGAAAAGAGAAGGCAACTTTGAGAGATATCTGACCATTTGTCATTATTATCAATAAAAGAAGGGGTTAAGAAGTGATTATGCAATTCTAGTCTTTGACTATCTTCCTTATCTATTCTTGTGAGCTCCATTTCTAGATCTACTATGCAAAAAAGATATAAACTTAGAAACTTTTCTCCTTGGTATATTATTTATGAGATATATGGATGGGTACATGGAGAGACACAAATTTCTTGAAAATTACCACTTCAACGCACGATTCTCTCTCAATGGGTTCCTATAGTGGTAATAGAGCCACACCGATCCAAGATATATCATAGTTCAAAATCAATTTGATCTAATTTCCCATTTATTCCATTTTTTCCTTTACATATGATGTGAGTGATTAAATGTTACCATGCATATCCTTTTAACTCGACATAAATGCATGGGGTTTGTCCCATATGACAAGATAGAATCTTTATATATATCATATATGATATATCTAAAATTATATACATCACTGTAAAAATATTTTGTTTGGTGGATGTGTACATGGTTATGGTCAGATACCCTTTTGTGTGCATGATATGGATGTATACTTTCTTTTTATGGTTAACAAGTATCCATCTTGCTTGCCTAGGCTGGCCTTTAATGCATAATGTAATTTTTTTATATCTTCTCACTACCCTCAAATGTAACTTGAGCTTTCTAGACAATAAGTAATACATATAGGAATGTAATACATTTTGGATGACTTAACATAATGAGGAAACCATGACGATCTAAGGAATGTCCATGGAGTCCTTATTCTACACAAATCCAAGTCCATAGTTTGAAGATGCATATGATGCAATAGACCTTATGTGGATAGTATTCCTTTGTGGCTCCAAAGGATTACTTTGGTGTGGCCATAACCAATGTTATCTGTTATGTGATTGTGATTGTGGATTCTTGATAGATGTGTATATTATACATATTATAAGTATGTCGTGTGTGTGTATATATAACCCCTTAAAACAAATATTAATTCTTAGATTCTTTCCAATAAGAAATACACATGAAAAACTTAAATTCTTTCCAATAATCAATACACATGAAAAGCTTTATCGACAAAGTGTGAGAATGCCAAAAGTGTGCACTTTCTAACTCATAGAAGTGTGATAAAAAATATGTGGGCCTGCCAAAATAGGGTGCATATTCTATTGTATTAGATTTTGAGTCTATTTTAAGTAGGTGACCATAATAGTATTTAGCACCTACAAGCATAAAGAGTTGTGCATCCGTCTATCAAAAGTTGCATTAGATACAATCAGAAAATGCTTCCTACCTAAATAGTCAAGTTGTGGGCAATCAACCAAAGATGACTCAAGATTTGATGAAACACATATCTTGTCTCTAGAAGAATTTATGATGCAAATCTTCCAAATTAATAGTGAGGGCTATTAATTTGAAATAAAATAGTAGGAGTGAAAGTAATTAACTCTCGATACATTACATGAAAATTAGATTTTTGAAATAAAATTTCAAATCAATTGTTGACTCATGAAAATATTTTCTATGCAAAGAAATGGAAAACATAAACGACCTTTTTTGCTACAATCGATCCTTGAGAAGGAAAAATTAAATGATAATTATTTTAATGGCTGGTTTAGAAAACTAAGCATTTTTCTCACACATGAGTGGAAGCTCTATGCCCTAGTCATACCAATACCTAATGAACCAACTTCGTATGCATCTAAGTAGAAAGGGAATCTCATAAGAAGCATTCCAATGATGCTATGTACATCAAGTGCCTTATTCTATGCTCCATGAATTATGAGATTCAAAAGAAAGATGAGAATATATATTTTATTGAGATGATAACACATCTTAGGCACGTGTATCAAGAACAAGTAAGGCAAGGGAGGCATAATGTATCCTAGGTATTATTTAAGTGCAAGATGGTAGAAGGTGATCCAGTTGGATCTTTAATGTACTCAAGTTAATTGTGTATATGGAAAGTCTAGCTAGACTAGGATTTCTTTTAGGTGAAGAGTTGGTCACAAATGCGATTATACAACTGTTTCCATATTAATGCAAGTTATTAATCATGAATTACAAGATGAACAACTTTTCTAAACCATTGACAGAGCTACTTGGCGTGTTGAGAACTGATGAGTGGCAAATGAAAGATAAGCCCAATTACATGTTGACAATTAGTAGAGGAAAAGGAAGGTCCAAATAAAAAAGCAAATTCAAGAGAGGTTATAAGGTTGGCCAAAAGTCTTCTACACTTCAAGAAAAAGGAGGAGTGGTAGAGGGAGGCAATTTTCACCATTGTCACTAGACTAGACATCAAAAGAGAATTTGTCCTCTCTACCATGAGGAACTTATAAATAAGAAGTATGGGATAGAGATCTCTATTTCAGGTATATTTGTTGTATAAATGTAATTATCTACTTATTCAACATGGGTATTAGATACCAATGTAGATCTCAGATATGCTCAAATATTCATGATCTAAAAACAAGTAGACCCTTGAAGAAAGGGGAGGTGGAGATACACATAGAAAATGGAGCAAGAGTTACTGCCACTAATGTAGTCACCTAATTTTCATCTAATTGTCTGAAAGAAAGGTAGGGTGAATGATGCAGTAAGAATAGATTATTATTGCTTGATACTGAAGGAAATTAGTGTACTCAACCTTAGACACAGATGCAGTTTGATTTCCCAATGGGTTTGTAATAGGGTTAGATTAATACAATTATGTACCTTCCATTGATAGAAATATCATTTCTATTTCATTTGTGGATAAGAATAGTTATGAATTTCATATTGACCACGATCAAGGCTCTATTTATAAATATGAGATCTTTTATGGAAGCACCCATATGTCATATGATCTTTATTTGTTAGATCTTTGGACATATTTCTAAAACATAAATACTAAGAAGCAAAAACTTGATGAATCAAAGGAAACATATATATATATATATATATATATATATATATATATATATATATATATATATATATATATATATATATATATATATGACATCATCGGCCATGACATATAAATGAGAATCACATTTCTAGGCTCAATAAAATTGATATCTAGACTCATTTAATTATAAATCAATTGAGAGATGTGAATCTTGTTTGTTAGGCAAGATGAGAAAAGCACCCTTTACTAGCAACAATGAAAGGGAAGGTGACTTATTAGGATTCATACTTACTAATGTATGTGGACCTTAAAGCACAAACACTAGAGGTGGGTATCAGTATTTCATCACATTTACTGTGAGAACCCGTTACACTAAACAAGATTACTCAAAACATAAAATACAATTAATCACTAATTAATCATATACCCAAAAATATGGGTAAATTAAAACCGGTTTAAACATCAACTCCTGCTCAGAAACATTTAAATAAGATCTCAAAATCTTTCTTGTATCCATACTATGCCAAGAATTTGATACAAATTGTTCTATCTACTTAGCCACAACATATATACACAGGAGAACAATATTCATATATGCCACACAAGCAAGCATTAATATGCTAACAAAAGTTCGATTCATTTGAAACACCATATACAAACTTTTCCTGCCCGGACCTGAGAGTACAGGGACAACTCTAGGACACACTAGACATCTAATCAACTTTATCAAAGATTCATTACTATAGCTCCTCTTTGCTGCCACATGTTTATTTTTGTCACTTCTGATTACCTAAAAAATGTGGTGAACCATAAGGGTGAGACCCATGTCCCAGCAAGAGATATAACATCCAACAACATTAATTGATTATAAGATTTTTAAGTAACTAAAAAGTTAAGAGGTTTAATTAGATTTAACAAATAAGATCAGCAGTATTGATGATTAACAAAATACATTAAGGAGCAGATAATAACTATCATCATTATCCAGACTATCATCCTTTATCTTGATGACAATATAAGCAATTCAGTAGCATATGCATATCTAGCATCTTGAGCAAGTCTAGTAACATAGAATCTCTATCATTATGAATAAGTCTAGCACATAAGCATAGCTAACAACATGAGCATGTCTAATTGGTTGATCATATCAACATCATAAGAAGAGCTAACAACATAAGCACAACTATCTGGATAAGAATGATTAGCAGTATATGCATTTCTAATTACAAAGACATGGCTAGCAGTATTAAACATAGCTAGCAACAACATCTTTACCATCAATGTCAGTATATTTGACAACATAACCATGTTTACAACATGAGCATAGCTACAACATAATCATATCTACTATCTCTTCTTGTATTATACATGATCTCAGTGAAAAGAAAGCAAACAAGGGTTATCATCCAATATGAAGCGTTGTGTATAACCCTGAACAGATATGCTACACGGCTGTCTTACATCTTTTATTATGCCCTGGAGAATTTGAATCGTACCATTCAAAGTCCAACTTACCCCTGTGAAGGGTTATTTGGTACCATACAAGATCTAGGAGTGTCAGTATCCTAAGATCTCTTCCCCTCGATCAATACGAGTAAAAAGGCAGTGACATAGCAGTCAAAGCTGCCACCACAGTGACATATAGTCAAGCTGATAACCACTAGTCCGACCTTGGTACAGGTCACAACACTAGAAACCAGGGTATTCAAACCCAATCACTGAGGTATAACCATCATTGTCCTCTAATCACATCATATTATAATCACCAAGACACGACCACAGCCATTCTCAATCACATTAGATGTATGAGGCATGACCATAGCCAACCTCTACAATCTACATTATGGATGACAAGTATATATCCTCAACCTGCCACCCCCACATACTCAATAGTATGTGCTCTGAGTTTCCCTTAGGAATACTCATTTCACCATCCAGCAAGTTCTGACACTGAAGATGGCTCTACGTCACCGGGCACTACATGATTAGAGTTGCACTTGATTAGTTATGCCAATTGGATGAATTAAGGTTGCATCAAACAAGTGGACATACAAACCCTAATTCACTTCTAGAAAGCATATAAATATCAAAACTTGAAAAGATATAAAAAGTATGAAACATAATTTCTCATCTCATCATGACATCGTACTATCCACTTGCCATTAATGAGACTACACTAGTCATCATATTATCACAAGATATAAATCCTTTTCACAATATCACAGGGTATCAACCCTTATCAACATAAGAGGATTACACCTCATTCAAGGCTCAACCGTGCCCAAAGGTCATTAAGAACATCATACTATTCCTTTCAGGATCATCATTATCTTTTCATGCCTTATATCAAGGCTCAACAACATCACTTACATGTAATACACCAGATCCGTACAATATTACATTAATGAGCTAGGAGATATTCATAAACAATCATAGCAGGGTTATATTAACATTAAGAACATTCCTTTATTACATCAACATGCAAGGAATCTAGATATTATTAATACTCATCATATTCATAATGCACATGCTTAGCATAATAAAGTATCAACCATGTGGCTATGATAACCACTAATTAACACATTTAGGTTATGATCAGGTTAAGGAGGTTATTCCACCATCATTACATCATATAAGAATGTTAAACATTAATACTCATATTTATCTATTTGCATTAGAGTTAGGTTCAACATGATAAATTATATCAATGTTACTAATCAACACTCATACCCAAACTCTAACTCACGAAATCCCCATTGGATCTTGGATGCATAAGGTGAAGCATCACCATCACATTCCATTCTATTCTCAAGTATGAACCAACACATAAATCTAGGTGTAACGATCAGGTTATAACATACTAGGGCTTCAACAACATTAAGAGAGTACTCCATGATTGTATTAATCATTCAAGGACTATTCGTACCCAATTACCATCATTTAGTTATATTAAAGCTAGGTATAACAATATATACCTCTTTAGGGTTACATATCAACACAATATAGTTATCATCCCTCCTATTCATATGAGTGAATATGTAATACTACCTTATTAAGTGAACACTCCATTGGTTCCATCATCATTCAACCTGTATCACCATACCACAATGTCACCCAGAACCATTATATGTTTAAAAGGTAATGCCATGGGTTGTTTACATAAGTAAACACCTTAGATAAGCCATCTATGAAGTCTTTGATTTGTTCTCTAGAAAGAGTCACCATCTAACCCTAGGCATCCCTTGATTAACAACACAAAAAGTTCCATTGAAAGTAGGGTAAAACCCACAATCGACTGTTCATTTAAAACAAGTCATCCATTGTCAACAAGTAAGCTCCTTAAGTTGATCATATAAAGGAAACCATCTAAATCAAATTATTAGGACCAACATATTACATTAGCCATCATTCCACTTTATTGGAGGAATAAACATTATATCTTGACCATTGGGTCAAATTCATATATTAAAACCATCAATTACAGTATAGGTCCGACCATTGCATCAAGTGACCCAACAAACCATTGATTTAAGGCTTAGTTGATGCTACAAATGCAATGCTTGACTCAACATAGGTTTTAGAGACCTGATCCACCATCATTAGTGACCCTTAAATCACCATAGGTTGTTAGATCAATTCTGTATTCATTAATCAACATCAAATATTAAACTAATGTAACATACTGGATCTTAGACCCTACCCTGGAAGTTTGACCTTTTGGGTTTGACCAAACAAGGTTGAGGTTAGAGTGATCCTAATAGTCAAATGTTTGAATAATGTAATATAATATGTCATATAATTCATTTGGTAATAATAAAATGATAAATAACTTAATTTCATGCATAATATGGTTAATGGGCCTCTAATGGGCTAGATGATATAACCCATGTAAGAAAGCCTCAAATTAAACAATAGACTTCAAATTCGTAATCTACACATTAAAATAAGACTACATGTCAATTTTCATTTAATTTGGACAACCTTAAAATAATATGGTAAGTTAAGAGAGAGAAATTGCCTAAAAAGTGTAATTAATAAATAAATATAATAATTGACCCCAAAATAGGAAAATAATGTTATATTCATAATCTATATAACAAATATAGCCTTTGGGTGAATTTTCATCCAATTTGGAGAAAGTTTTCTTGAAAGGTGAAATCAGGAGAGAGAGAGTGTGTAGAACCTTCAAAATATTAAATAAATATTCAAACAACCGTAGTATGTAAAATTGATGGCAAGTTCATATCCAACACATTAAATATGACTTATGGGTCAAGTTTCATCAAATTTGGATAATCCTAAAGCCATTAATGAAGAAGGAAAGAGAAAATGATATTTGATTTATTTAACCCATTAAAGGTTTCTAAAAGGCAAAACTAAGTACATAATCGGAATCTACATGCCTTAATTGGCCTCTGTGCAAAATTTCACTTAATTTGGATAATGTTTGGGCCCTAATTTAAGAAAGCAGAAAAAGAATTTAAATACATTCACACTATAGTTCTAATTGGAATCGAATTGGATTTGATTTGTCACGCATAAGGTGTTGGGTCACGTTGGTTTTGTTGGTCGGGTTTGTTTTGGGCCGTTGGATATGGAATCCAATGGCAACTGCTCTCTTTCCTTCCTCCGCTTCCACTCTTTCCCTCGCGATCAGGCACATGTCTTCTCTCAATTTTCCTTCTCTATTTCCTCCCTTTCCTTTCTTCCTTTCCCTCTGTTTTCTCCTCCCTCACCTTCCTTGCTTCTTCCCAAATCCAATGGTCCTATAAAAGAAAGGACACCATCTTGACAACTTGTATTCACCAGGTGCCACTCCCATCCCCTGCTTGTCCCCTACTTCCATCTTCCTTTCCATCTCTTCACTGTTGAAGGGCTTCAGACTCTTAGAAAATCATCCTATGCTCATCCTTGCACCCATATGTACCTTTCCGTTGGTTGGTTCAGGCTATTCTGCCCTCGGTCATGCCTTCCCTACTCTGTTTGGGTTCTCCAGTGGTCTGAGCGATCCTTTGGAGTTTGCCACTGTTCCGGCGTCCTTGCGGGCCTTTCTTAGAGTGGGGTTTGGTTCGGGATGACTCCTCAAAGCATCAACCACCCCCAATTTATCCCAGATTTGGGTATGATCATTTTCCCTCTTTCTGCCTTCTTCTCTGCTGGTTGGGTCCTCTGAGGTGATTCTTTGTGTGTCAGCCTCCCATCGCCATGTTTTTCCTGTAGTCGCCTTCGTCGGGTTGTTGGCGGTTGGATGTAATAGAATCATCAGGTTTTGGTTTTGGTTTCACTAGTTTATTCACTTCTTGGCTTGAAGCTCTGTGCTTAGCCTCCATGGCGTCTATGCGTGCAGGGAGATGTTTCCCTAGCATGTTCTGCTTTTACCCCCGCCTTCTTCTATTTCTCAAGTTTTCTCGCCTTGGGCTTTTTGGTCTTTTTGGCTTTTGTTTGTTTTGCTTTGAACGACGCCACGCTAGCCTTGACCGACTGACATGGCCACCGTTGTTTGGGCCATGTCAGTGGGCCAGTCTTCTCTCTCTTTCTCACAAGCTCTTCTCTCTTAGTTGGCTTTTTGCAATTTTGTGAATGACCAATGTTTAAAAATTAATAACTAATTAATGGATGATCAAAAAAATATGGAAAAATACTCGTTGGATTCAGAAAAAGAAGGTATTTCTAATGGTATAAGTTTTGGTGTCTAATTCTAATGTTTAATAATAGGTGTTTTCAATGGATCTAATTAATGATGAATTAACTTTTAAAAAATCATAACTAATTATTTATAAGACATAAAAATGTAATAAAATATGTTTTGGACTCGTAATAAAATAATATAAAATATGGAGTGGTTTTGATAACCTAATTCATTAATAATAAAAAGGCGATTTTTAGGGTTTTGAATAATTAATGGAAACCTAACCCTAATTCCACATATATGCTTAATAGGTTCTTTGGATGCCTAGGCTTGGACCTAGATGTGACTTTGGATCATTTGACTCTGAAGTTGAGGTATGTTGTATCCCCTATTCATCTTTGTTGAGAAATTCACCTATCTTATCTTTCTTTTGACTTTTGCCTACACATATGTCTATTCTCTTGATATCATGGTTCGTGTGAACTATCTTGCTTGTTATGGACTTGGATATTTTCTTGATATCTATCTTGTGCCTTGGTGCATGTTGGTCACTTATATTGGTATGTGCCACTTTGAAGTGGATGTTATATGGTTTGTGTTGTCCATTGTGTGATGGCAACCTTTGTATCATATTCTGACTATACTTTCTACTTGCCTCTATATTAAACATGCTATGTGATTCAGTAGCACTAGAGTAGTGTAAATTGCATTGGTTTTATTTATAGCAGATGTGATATTTCCTGCTCTTTTTGGGACGGCAAGGAACCTCGTACCCAGGGCAAGATGTGTGTCTTGACCCGTTATATATATATTTGAGAGATTAGTAGTATTCCTTTCTCTATCAGGTTTCAGCTTTATGGGGGTTGGAAGCCAATTGTGTTTATATTGTTCTAGGGCTATGTTTATCTCACATGCATTCATGATATTTATTGTGGGGTGTGTGTCCTACTTGTGCTTTATTTCCCACCATGGTAGTGGATTTATTTATGGCACAATCCTTTTATATGTTATTTTATGGCAAGTATCCTCTTTTATCATGTTATGATGATTCTTTTCTTTTATGACCAATTTGGGTAGTCCCTATCTCTTGCATGGGAAGCCTTTTATTTTGATGTCCTTTATTCTTTATAAATTTCCCAATTTACTTTTTAGTATGAACATACCAGCCTTTGCTGATGTTTCCTGTCGTTTCTATTTTACTGGGGTATGCTTCCAACCCTAGGTGAAGGAAACATATGGCTTGACATGTGGACCCGAACTTAGATTGAGAAGTTAAAGCTTGGAAACAATATTGAGGTGGTTTAGATTTCCTCTACATGGATCCTTATGATGTAAGTTTGAGATGTTCCCTTTGTTTTATAATTGAATATAGTCATGTTTTTATTCCGATGGTATACTTTGGTCTTTTGATTACCATTATATAAAGATTTGAAAATTTTACACCCACTCCATTCATACCTTCTGAGTGTGTTTGGACTGGAGGTTCTATTGTTCAAAATTTTAGTAGAGAATTGATTTTACTTCTTTACAACATGGTATCAGAGCCCATGGTAGTCGGAATTGACTATTTCAATTTTGTATCCCTATAGGACCCTTGACTTTTCTAGATAGCTTTAAGTGAGATGTTGACCCTAGACTTGATCAATGATGATCTTTATATGCAATAAGATTTTGTTTGAGGATAAGATTAGGTTATGAGAAGACCTTGATATAGATAAATTGTGACTCGGTTCTTGTATTGATTTTTGCTAGCATGTTGGTTTTACATCGCATAGTTTTCATCAACAAAAATTATTTTCATTATACTACTACATGTACAAAATGTTTTCTCTGGATTTTTCACGAAGTTTTCTCAAACTAAGTCACAATGAAGAGAAACTCTAGTTTGAGTAGAAGCTAACCCTAGTTTTGTGACTAGGTTTGATATAATGGTGTAGTTGACCTACCCGATGACTTTTGGATGTTCATGTAGGGTTGATAGGTTAGAGACACGAGGACCTAAAGCTCAACCCTAGATGGTGACTTTAGTTGGATACATGAGAAATATAAATCTATAAAACTTTTACGAACTAAGAGATGTGGGTAGCTCTAAAATGTTGTTTAGTTTGACTTGTTAGATTGAACCTTTTAAGGGGTGGAGAGTAATTAGTTGTTGATGTTTAGATCTATAGATTTCGAGGTTGAAATCCTTTTAAGGGGTGGAGTGTTGTAACATACCAGTCCTTAGACCTTACCCTGGAAGTTTGACCTTTTGGGTTTGACCAAACAAGGTTGAGGTTAGAGTGATCCTAATAATCAAATGTATGAATAATGTAATATAATATGTCATATAATTCATTTGGTAATAATAAAATGATAAATAACTTAATTTCATGCATAATATGGTTAATGGGCCTCTAATGGGATAGATGATATAACCCATGTAAGAAAGCCTCAAATTAAATAATAGACTTCAAATTCATAATCTACACATCAAAATAAGCCTACATGTCAATTTTCATTTAATTTGGACAACCTTAAAATAATATGGTAAGTTAAGAGAGAGAAATTGCCTAAAAAGTGTAATTAATAAATAAATATAATAATTGACCCCAAAAGAGGAAAATAATGTTATATTCATAATCTATATAACAAATATAGCCTTTGGGTGAATTTTCATCCAATTTGGAGAAAGTTTGCTTGAAAGGTGAAATCAGGAGAGAGAAAGTGTGTAGAACCTTCAAAATATTAAATAAATATTCAAACAACTCTAATATGTAAAATTGATGGCAAATTCGTATCCAACACATTAAATATGACTTGTGGGTCAAGTTTCATCAAATTTGGATAATCCTGAAGCCATTAATGAAGAAGGAAAGAGAAAATGATATTTGATTTATTTAACCCATTAAAGGTTTCTAAAACACAAAACTAAGTACATAATTAGAATCTACATGCCTTAATTGGCCTCTGTGCAAAATTTCACTTAATTTGGATAATGTTTGGGCCCTCAATTTAAGAACGAGAAAAAAAGAATTTAAATACATTCACAGTATAGTTCTAATTGGAATCGGATTGGATTTGATTTGTCACGCATAAGGTGTTGGGTCACGCTGGTTTTGTTGGTCGGGTTTGTTTTGGGCCGTTGGATATGGAATCCAATGGCAACTGCTCTCTTTCCTTCCTCCGCTTCCACTCTTTCCCTCGCGATCAGGCACAACTCTTCTCTCAATTTTCCTTCTCTATTTTCCTCCCTTTGCTTTCTTCCTTTCCCTCCGTTTTCTCCTCCCTCATCTTTCTTGCTTCTTCCCGAATCCAATGGTCCTATAAAATAAAGGACACCATCTTTACAACTTGTATTTACCAGGTGCCGCCCCCATCCCCTTCTTCTCCCTTGCTTCCATCTTCCTTTCCATCTCTTCACTGCTGAAGGGCTTCAGACTCTTAGAAAATCATCCTATGCTCATCCTTGCACCCATATGTACCTTTTCTGTGGGTTGGTTTAGGCTATTCCACCCTCGATCATGCCTTCCCTACTCCATTTGGGTTCTCCGGCGGTCTGAGTAGTCCTTATGAGTTCGCCACTGTTCTGGCGTCCTCGCGGGCCTTTCTTGGAGTGGGGTTTGGTTCGGGATGACTCCTCGAAGCATTAGCCACCCCAATTTCTCCCATATTTGGGTATGATCATTTTACCTCTTTCTGCCTTCTTCTCCACTGGTTGGTCCTCTGAGGTGATTCTTTGTGTGTCATCCTCCCATCACCATGTTTTTCCTGTAGTCTCCTTCGTCGTGTTGTTGGCGGTCGGATGTAATAGAATCGTCAGGTTTTGGTTTTGGTTTTGGTTTCACTAGTTTATTCACTTCTTAGCTTGAAGCTCTGTGCTTAGCCTCCATGGCGTCTGTGCGTGCAGGGAGATGTTTCCCTAGCATGTTCCACTTTTACGCCCGCCCTCTTCTCTTTCTCAAGTTTTCTCACCTTGGGCTTTTTGGTCTTTCTAGATTTCGTTTCTTTTGCTTTGAACGACGCCACGCTGGCCTTGACTGACTGACATGGTCACCGTTGTTTGGGCCATGTCAGTGGGCCCATCTTCTCTCTCTTTCTCGCAAGCTCTTCTCTCTTAGTTGGCTTTTTGCAATTTTGTGAATGACTAATGTTTAAAAATTAATAACTAATTAATGGCTGATCAAAAAAATATGGAAAAATACTCGTTGGATTCATAAAAAGAAGGTCTTTCTAATGGTATAAGTTTTGATGTCTAATTCTAATGTTTAATAATAGGTGTTTTCAATGGATCTAATTAATGATGAATTAACTTGTAAAAAAACATAACTAATTAATTAAAAGTCATAAAAATGTAATAAAATATGTTTTGGACCCCTAATAACATAATATAAAATATTGAGTGGTTTTGATAACCTAATTCATTAATAATAAAAAGGCAATTTTTAGGGTTTTGAATAATTAATGGAAACCTAACCCTAATTCCACATATATTCTTAATAGGTTCTTTGGATGCCTAGGCTTGGACCTAGATGTGACTTTGGATCATTTGACTCTGAAGTTGAGGTATGTTGTATCCCCTATTCATCTTTGTTGAGAAATTCACCTATCTTATCTTTCTTTTGACTTTTGCCTACACATATGTCTATTCTCTTGATATCATAGTTCATGTGAACTATCTTGCTTGTTATGGACTTGGATATTTTCTTGATATCTATCTTGTGCCTTGGTGCATGTTGGTCACTTATATTGGTATGTGCCACTTTGAAGTGGATGTTATATGGTTTGTGTTGTCCATTGTGTGATGGCAACCTTTGTATCATATTCTGACTATACTTTCTACTTGCCTCTATATTAAACATGCTATGTGATTCAGTAGCACTAGAGTAGTGTAAATTGCATTGGTTTTATTTATAGAAGATGTGATATTTCCTTCTCTTTTTGGGACGGTAAGGAACCTCATACCCAGGGCAAGATGTGTGTCTTGACCCATTTTATATATATTTGGAAGATTGGTAGTATTCCTTTCTCTATCAGATTTCAGTTTTATGGGGGTTGGCCACCAATTGTGTTTATATTGTTCTAGGGCTATGTTTATCTCACATGCATGCATTATATTGATTGTGGGGTGTGTGCCCTACTTGTGCTTTGTTTCCCACCATGGTAGTGGATTTATTTATGGCACAATCCTTTTATATGTTATTTTATGGCAAGTATCCTCTTTTATCATGTTATGATGATTCTTTTATTTTATGCCCAATTTGGGTAGTCCCTATCTCTTACATGGGAAGCCTTTTATTTTTATGTCCTTTATTCTTTATAAATTTCTCAATTTACTTTTTAGTATGCACATACCAGCCTTTGTTGATGTTTCCTATTGTTTCTCTTTTGCTGGGGTATGCTTCCAACCCTAGGTGAAGGAAACAAATGGCTTGACATGTGGACCCTAACTTAGATTGAGAAGTTAAAGCTTGGAGACAATATTGAGGTGGTTTATATTTCCTCTACATGGATCCTTATGATGTAAGTTTGAGATGTTCCCTTTGTTTTATAATTGAATATAGTCATGTTTTTATTCCGCTGCTATACTTTGGTCTTTTGATTACCATTATATAAAGATTTGAAAAATTTACACCCAATTCATTCATACCTTCTGAGTGTGTTTGGACAGGAGGTTCTATTGTTCAAATTTTTAGTAGGGAAGTTATTTCACTTCTTTACAGCTAATGTCACAATTGATTGATAACATCAGTAGGGTACTTAATGGTTGATCATTAAACTTCTAATTGATCCAAAACCTGACCTAAGGGGGTGGCAATAGGTTGTCACCATCATTTGACATCCTTGATAATGACCATCAGTTGTTATGAAGACAACACCATAGGGTTGTTGCTATGGTACCATCATCAGATCATGGTTTATAGAAGAAATCAACTTATAACCCTAAAATTGGCCATTGTTTGATAGGTGCTTAGCACCATAGGTTGTCAAACTAACCTGATCCAAGTCATATTATACCTTATGAATAACATAAAAATGGTCACAAGTTTATATATAACTGAAATCAGAATAAGGAACATTATAAAAATCGAAATCCAAGTCAAGCATAGCTTTTTAGTGCATGAATCATCATTTTCAAGCAAGAACATGATCTCGAAATCTTATAGTAAGCAATAAACGTGGAGAAAGTTATAAAACTTGCCTATAATAACAAGATGAAACCCCACACAGAATAAATCTCGAGCAGGTAGGGTAGAAAATCCAAGAATTAGCTATGAATTCGTCCATCTAGCATCTTTCTTCATCAAATGAGCAAACCCTAAGCATAAGGAGCAAGAAAGGTAGAGTTTTAGATCTTTAGAGCAAATTCTACCTTGGAACAGAAAGGTTCCAACCTGGAGAAAGCTAGGAGGAAGGACAACAAAGGAATAAATAGAGGAAAAAAGGGAATTCTTATACTTTTAGGTCAAGATCACTAGAAGGAAGCTTTTTCAACCCTAAAATGAAGTAAATTTCAACCTTAGAGCCTTTCTTTAAGAAGATCCCCACTTTCGAAAATTTCGAAGCTGAATAGAGGGAGAACGAGGTTGGGAGAAGGAGGGAAGTGGTGGAAAAAAATGGCTCGTTTTGGTTCTTGAGGATAAGTATATGACACTTTAAGATAAAGAAAAAGAAAAAGTTGAAATTCTAGTATCTATCTAAGTGTCCATGGCCTCAATTTATTAATCATATATAAGAAAACACACAAGCAGCTTCCCCACCATGTGTATATACCTGATTAGCTTTCCTTTGTCGAATTTCCTAGCCAATCAAATAATTCATTAGTTGATAGCTACTAAAGGTAGCTCATCCGTGAAGGGGAAAACTCGAAAATACCCTTAGAGAAAACACCTTCAAACCAAGGTTTAAATAGGCACCCTATGGATAAAAAACCTCAAGAATGATGAGAGAATATTCAAGGAACATAATGAATGTGATAAATTGCAATGAAAGCCTCTCAATTGGGTAAATTGCAGAAAAGTCCAAAATGTGCATAAAATTGCATAACTTGCTCAAACAGTGTCCAAATTGGACAAAATTTGAAACTTAATCTTGTCTTATGATTTCAGAGCATATCACAAGGTTATATTAGGGTTCTAAGTATTCAGTTATGGTAATTAATCTTGTTCAACTCATTAAGCAAGTTTAGGGGCCTTACAATTATAAACCCCTAACATGGATTTCTCCCACAAAATCTAAGGTAAGCAAAGATGGGTACTTCCTTTGCACCTCTTACTATTACTTTCACATGGTTACTTTCATATCATTGTGATGTCACATCATTCATACATATCTCATCTTGGGTCAACACAAAAAAACCCATCTAAGAAAACATTCTCAATATGGAATGTAGAATCTTGTTGTGTCATCTGTACAACTCTAGTAGTAAGGTTCAACTTTAAATTCTAGCTATCATCCTAAAATTATATCTATTGTATCAACACATTACTCAAAAGTCATGCTTGCTAGCTTTTTACCAATCATAGCATGTGTCCTACACCATTCCTTGAAGCATAAAAAAAGCAATGTATCCATCCTTTTTTTTATACTTTGACACTAGAACTCGTGTAAGTTCTTTTTCAGCATCAAAAGAAATGCTGACGCTGACAAATGTCATTCCATATAAGGAAATATCATTCCTAGTCAAACTTGTTAAGGGTGAAACAACAACACTATCTTCACCTTACTAGGATTTACACAACCTACTTAGAAGACATATCATGATCTCATAAAGACATTTAATCAACCCCATCTCACTATTTTTCAACTTGTCTCATAGCTATTGCTGCTTCATCAACCCTATGATTTTTGAAGAAATATTGATCATATTTTTTGACCATATTTGAAATACTTTTACATGTCATCCAATCTAACTCTTATGCATTGATATTTGATCATGGGTTTATCTTAAAGGAACATAGTATCACATATCTATTGACCAACAACCATCTATCATTGATAGTGGTCTTGCCATACTATCATTGAACCATACACAATATTATAGAATCACTTTTGTTTTTCCTTCAAAACAACATTTAGAGGGTCATCATCAACTCTCTTTCTCTCTCTAAGGGAGAGAAACACTTGGAATATTCATTTAATAAACATTTCCAACCTTCACATACTTCCCATACAGGTGATACATCTTGGATACTAGGATTCATTACCTTGGTATCCGCCTCATGTGCTATAAGGAACTCACATCCTTATCTAATCTACTTTTACCAGCATATCAAATTTCAAAACATATAAAAGGAGTCTTCCTAATTATTGGAAGGCTCAAAAGAAAAATCATCACAAACTTTATGAACTTGGAACCATAGTCCAAACAACCTTATGCTATAATACACTATCCACCCTCATGTTTGCAGCAAATCTACATGTACCAAGTGGCAAAGATCCACTCGAAAGTTGTTCCCTAGAAAGAAAATACACAAAGGGAAACACACTTCCCACATCATAGCAACATTGTTCAAGGTCACTAGCAAAAAGGTAACCAATTCTATTTTCATTATGCATATTACAACTTCTTATGTATCATTTTACCTTTTTCATTTTTGGTTCCTTGCCATTAGCATAGGAATTGTCATGATTAACATATCTCATTACTCATTCCTTGATGACTATTTATCACACTTGGGTATGTTCTCATATTTTATTAAGTTTTTAAACCACTAATCAACATGTAAATCATCATATTCATTAAAAATGGATCATTTGCCTTAATTTCTTTCACATGCTATGCTTATTTTACAATAACACTTTCTTACACACATAGGTTGGTCTGAGATTAACTCAGGTTCCACCTTATTCCTTTGTCATTGTTCCCATTTATCTTCTCATTTTGTACTTGTTGTAGGAGTTCTTTCCATCTTATGTGGATTTCATACCTTGATTCATTTTATAAGCATAGACTTATCTGTCTTTTATTTTATTATATTCTTGAATCACATCTTCAAGAATTCCTCCTTTTCTAATTTGTATTCAGATTTCGATTTCATGGTGTTGTATATTTTCTTATATTTACGAAACATTCAAGTTTTGACAGATAATGATGCAATTCTCATCTTCTTGAAGGTAGGATTGAGATATTCACACCATGATTTCTTATTCGTTATACTCTTTAGATTGTCTCAAAATGAATACTTGATCAGATTAATAAAAAAGATGACAATCTAAGATTTTCATACTTACCTTTTCATCAATAATTGAATACCTAGCCAGGGCACCCAAATATTGAGATTAAGCAGTATGCACCATATTTTTATATCATATTCCTAACTTAGACATCATTCTAGTCCTAAGTCCTAGTGTCCCTATAAACTCAATGAACGTAAAGCTCTGATACCAACCTGTGAGAACCCGTTACACTAAACAAGATTACTCAAAACATAAAACATAATTAATCACTAATTAATCACATACCCAAAAATATGGGTAAATTAAAACCGATTTTAACATCAACACCTGCTCAGAAACATTTGAATAAGATCCCAACATCGTTCTTGTATCCATACTATGATAAGAATTTGATACAAAATTTTCTATCTCCTTAGCCACAACATATATATACAGGAGAACAATATTCATATATGCCACACAAGCAAGCATTAATCTGCTAACAAAAATTTGATTCATTTGAAACAACATATACAAACTTTTCCTGCCCGGACCTGAGAGTACAGGGATGACTCTAGGACACACTAGACATCTAATTAACTTTATCAAAGATTCAGTACTATAGCTCCTCTTTGCTGCCACATGTTTATTTTCGTCACTTCTGATTACCTAAAAAAATGTGGCAAACCACAAGGGTGAGACCCATGTCCCAGTAAGAGATATAACCTCCAATAACGTTTATTTATTACAAGATTTTTAAGTAATTAAATAGTTAAGTAGTTTAATTAGATTTAACAAATAAGATCAACAATACTGATGATTAAAAAAATACATTAAGGAATAGATAATAACTATCATCATTATCCAGACTATCATCCTTTATCGTGTTGATAATATAAGCAATTCAGTAGCATATGCATGTCTAGCATCACGAGCAAGTCTAGTAACATAGAATCTCTATCATTATGAATAAGTCTAGCACATAAGCATAGCTAACAACATGAGCATGTCTAATTGGTTGAACATATCAACATCATAAGAAGAGCTAACAACATAAGCAAAACTATATGGATAAGCATGATTAGCACTATATGCATTTCTAGTTAAAAAGACATGGCTAGCAGTATTAAACATAGCTAGCAGCAACATCTTTATCATCAGTGTCTATATATTTGACAACATAACCATGTTTACAACATGAACATAGCTACAACATAAGCATATCTACTATCTCTTATTGTACTATACATGATCTCAATGAAAAGAAATCAAACAAGGGTTATCATCCAATATGAAGTGTTTTGTATAACCCTAAACAAATATTCTACATGGTTGTCTTACATCTTTTATTATGCCTTGGGGAATTTGAATCGTACAATTCAAAGTCCAACTGACCCCTGCGAAGGGCTATTCGGTTCCGTACAAGATCTAGGAGTGTCGGTATCCTAAGATCTCTCCCCCCGGTCAGTATGAGTAAAAAGGCAGTGCCATATTAGTCAAAGCTGCCACCACAACAACATATAGTCCAGCTGATAACCACTAGTCCAACCTTGGTACAGGTCACGACACTAGAAACCAGGGTATTCAAACCCAATCATTGAGGTACAACCACAGTTGTCCTCTAATCACATCATATTATAATCACGGAGACACGATCGCAGCCGTTCTCAATCACATCAGATGTATGAGGCATGGCCATAGCCAACATCTACAATCTACATTTTGGATGACAAGGATATATCCTCAACCTGCCACCCCCACATACTCAACAGTATGCGCTCTGAGTTTCCCTTAGGAATACTCATTTCACCATCTAGCAAGTTCTGACAGTGAAGATGGCTCTACGTCATAGGACACTACATGATTAGAGTTGTACTTGATTAGTTATGCCAATTGGGTGAATTAAGGCTGCATCAAACAAGTGGACATACAAACCCTAATTCACTTCTAGCAAGCATATAAATATCAAAACTTGAAAAGATATAAAACGTATGAAACATAATTTCTCATCTAATCATCACATCGTACTATTCACTTGCCATTCATGAGACTACACTAGTCATCATATCATCACAAGATATAAATCCTTTTCACAATATCATAGGGTATCAACCCTTATCAACATAAGAGGATGACACCTCATTTAGGGATCAACCATGCCCAAAGGTCATCAAGACCATCATACTATTCCTTGCAAGATTATCATTATCTTTGCATGCCTTATAACAAGGCTCAACAACATCACTTACATATAATACACTAGATCAACACAATATTGCATTAATGAGCTAGGAGGTATTCATAAACAATCATAGCAGGGTTATATTAGAATTAAGAACATTCCTTTATTACATCAACATGCAAGGAATCTAGATATTATTAGCACTCATCATATTCATAATGCACATGTTTAGCATAATAAAGTATCAACCATGTGGCTATGATAACCACCAATTAACACATTAAGCTTATGATCAGGTTAAGGAGGTTATTCCACCATCATTCCATCATATAAGAATGTTAAACATTAATACTCATATTTATCTGTTTGCATTAGAGTTAGGTTCAACATGATAAATTATATCAATGTTACTAATCAACACTCATACCCAAACCCTAACTCACGACATCTCCATTGGATCATGGATGCATAAGGTGAAGCATCACTATCACATTCCATTCTATTCTCAAATATGAACCAACACATAAATCAAGGTGTAACCATCATGTTATAGCATACTAGGGCTTCAACAACAATAAGAGAGTACTCCATGATTGTATTAATCATTCAAGGACTATTCTTACCCAATCACCATAATTTAGTTATATTAAAGCTAGGTATAATAAGATATACCTATTTAGGGTTACATATCAACACAATATGGTTATCATCAATCCTATTCATATGAGTGAATAGGTTAGACTACCTTATTAAGGGTAACCCTCCATTTGTTCCATCATCATTCAACTTGTATCACCATACCACAATGTCACCCAGAACCATTGGATGTTTAAAAGGTAAGGCCATGGGTTGTTTACATACGTAAACACCTTAGATAAGACATCTATGAAGTCCTTGATTTGTTCTCTAGAAAGAGTCACCTTCTAACCCTAGGCATCCCTTGATTAACAACACAAAAAGTTCCATTGAAAGTAGGGTAAAACCCACAATCGACTATTCATTTAAAACAAGCCATCCATTGTCAACAAGTAAGCTCCTTAAGTTGATCATATAAAGGAAACCATATAAATCAAATTTTTAGGACCAACATATTACATTAGCCATCATTCCACTTTATTGGAGGAATAAACAATATATCTTGACCATTAGGTCAAGTTCATATATTAAAACCATCAATTACAGTATAGGTCCGACCATTGCATCAAGTGACCCAAGAAACCATTAGTCTAAGGCTTAGTTGATGCTACAACTACAATGGTTGACTCAATATAGGTTTTAGAGACCTGATCCACCATCATTAGTGACCCTTAAATCATCATTGGTTGTTAGATCAACTATATATTCATTAATCAACATCAAATATTAAGTTAATGTCGCAATTGATTGATAGCATCAGTAGGGTACTTAATGGTTGATCATTAAACTTCTAATTGATCCAAAACATGACCTAAGGGGGTGACCATAGGTTGTCACCATCATTTGACACCCTTGATAATGACCATCAGTTGTTCTGAAGACAACACCATAGGGTTGTTGCAATGGTACCACCATCGGGTCATGGTTTATAGAAGAAATCAGCTTAAAACCCTAAAATTGACCATTGTTTGATAGGTGCTTAGCACCATAGGTTGTCAAACGAACCTGATCCAAGTCATATTATACCTTAGGAATAACATACACATGATTACAGGTTCATATATAACTAAAATCAGAATAGGGAACATTATGAAAATCGAAATCCAAGTCAAGCATAGCCTTTTAGTGCATGAATCATTATTTTCAAGCAAGAACATGAACTGGAAAGCTTATAGCAAGTAATAAACATGGATCAAGTTATAAAACTTGCCTCTAATAATAAGATAAAACCCCACACAGAAGAAATCTCGAGTAGGTAGGGAAGAAAATCCAAGAATAAGCTATCAATTAGTCCATCTAGCACCTTTCTTCATCAAATGAGCAAACCCTAAGTATAAGGAGCAAGAAAGGTAGGGTTTTAGAGCTTTAGAGCAAATTCTACAATGGAACAACAAGGTTCCGACCTAAAGAAAGCTAGGAGGAAGGATAAAAAAAGTATAAAAGGAGGTAAGAAGGGAATTCTTACACTTTTAGGTCAAGATCACTAGAAGGAAGCCTTTTCAACCCTAAAATGAAGTCAATTTCAACCTTAGAGCCTTTCTCGTAGAAGATCCCCACTTTCTTCTTCCTTGGGTAGCAAAATTCGCAACTGAACCGAGGGAGAATGAGGTTGGTAGAAGGAGGGAAGTGGTGGAGAGAAAATGGCTCATTTTGGTGCTTGGGGATAAGTATATGACACTTTGTTTTTGAAAATAGCTCAATATCATTAGAAGTAAGCCATACGACATCTACAAGATAGACATCTCTCATCAAGTAACCAAGGAACAACTCCTTTTGCGGTAAGACATAACACAAGGCTCAGATTGGGATGTGATAGGTACATTTCAGCACCGTCCACCTCTTGTAGTGGCTGTCTAAAATAGCTATCTGGGATGGAATTCATCAATCTACACGAGCCTATGAGTACATAGGGAGAGGAGTTTGCATAGCCACTGGCAGAGATTACCATCATGAAGACAACGAATGATCACCTAAAAAAGAGCTCAACCACAAAGTAACAACACAAACACAACACTACACAAACAAAACTAGAAACACAACTACTAGCAATGAAGCAAAAAGAAAAACAAACTGGTCAAGGAGCCACCTAACAACGCAACGTTCACACAGACAAATGTCGAGCACTAAGGGTGCACCAACCAGGAGACCCGGGAAGGAGGCCAAACCCGAACGATGCAGATACAGAGGAAGGATGGCTCATGTGGATACAACGGTGGGGAGTAGAGGGTGCCAGGAACCCCACCACCACTCCTGACCACCACTGTGAGAAGGGGGCGGAAGACCTGCACGAAGCACAAACCTAGCTTAATCCTCCTCTGCCTAAAGCACCAAGGGGCGCCCGAGCTCACCGTCCGCCCAAGAAGGAACCCAAGGAGACACTAAAACAGACAGAGACCAGACAGAAACAAGAAGGAAAGAAACAAAGGGCTAAAAACTAAGCAAACCAAGGGACACCAAATGACTACTACACACCTAACCTAAACAAGAGAAGGGGAAACCTCAACTCTAGCAGTAGAACATGGGAAATCCCAACCACGAACCAGACCGTCGACACCCAACCACCAGCCTAACGCCTAGAAGAAGACGTGGGCACATGGAGCCCACCCAAGATGCACAGCAGTGACCATGAAACAAGAACAGAGAAAAAACAACATACGAGGGAAAAATAGTAAAGGGGGTATATGACACTTTAAGATAAAGAAGAAGAAAAAGTTGAAATTCTAGTATCTATCCAAGTGTCCATGGCCTTAATTTATTAAGAATATGCAAGCACACACACAAGAAGCTCCCCCACCATGTGTATAGACCTACTTATCTTTCCTTTTTTGAATTTCCCAGCCAATCAAATAATTCATTAGTTGATAGCTACTAAAGGTAGCTCATCCGTGAAGGGGAAAACCCTAAAATACCCTTGGAGGAAACACCTTCAAACCAAGGTTTAAATAGGAGCCCCATGGCTCAAAAACCTCAAGAATGATGAGAGAATATACAAGGAACATAATTAAAGTTCTAAATTGCAAAGAAAACCTCTCAATTGGGTAAATTGTAGAAAAGTCCAAAATGTGCATAAAATTACATAACTTGCTCAAACAATGTCCAAATTGGACCAAATTTGAAAATTAAGCTTGTCTTATGATTTAAAAGCATATCAAAAGGTTAGATTAGGGTTCTAAGCATTTATTTATGGTAATTAAGCTTGTTCAACTCATTAAACAAGTTTAGGGGTCTTACATCTACGGATGACCTCAGTGGATTTGTCTATGTGTGCCTTATGAAACACAAGTCAAAATTCATTGAAATGTTTAAAAATTTAAAAATGAAGTAAAAAATTAATCTGGGGAAAGAATTAAAGCACTTTTTTTAGATCGAGGTGTTTATAATCAAGCCAATAGTTTGAGGCTTTATTTAGGGATTGTGGTATTGTTTCACAGTGGATTCCACCTAGAACATGAAAAAATAATGGAATGTTAGAAAGAAGGTGATAAATCATGGACATGGTGATAAAGCATGTACACAATAGTTTGAAGTCAAATGTTTCATAAATTTCTAATGAAAAAAATTCATATACAAAAGATACTATAAAGCAAAAAAAAAATACACAAGGCTACTCGAGTCCTAGAGAATAAGGAAATTAGCCTCACATGTCGCACACATAATTAAAATAAAATTCTCAAGAAAATAAAAAGATGAAACTATTTAGAAATAACCTAGAGTGATGATTAATGATGATCCCCTCCAAAGATGAGAGTGAATGGACAATGTTTTGGCGACCAAATCACTCCTTGAGGTAGCCATAATCACCAATTTTCATCATCTCCACATTTTCTTCTCTCCTCCTTTCATGCTAAAAGGTAGATGATCTTTGATGACCATTTGTCACATAGGTTATATAGGACCCAAATATCCAAGATATAATGTGAAACATTGGATCGTATCATTATGATCTAAACCTATCAAAGTGACATACTCAATGACACCATCATCGACTTGATGCTACCAACTCTGCCTTCCTAATGTGATAGAACTATGTTGGTTCCATCGACTAGGGTGTTGGTGGACCAAGTTGTATCTTAGGGTATCTTGTTCATTTCTAGACACTTGTTGATGTTTCTCTAGAGGTGACTTCCTAGTTTTTCTTTGTGAGGTTGTGGATCCCCACAAAGATCCAAGTAGCATCAGATTTGGTTGTACCCATGGATGGACTATGTGTCTGCAACTTGGGAATAAATCATTTATCTAGTTACCCATCTTCATGTATTACAAAGTAAAACTCTATATTTTAGCTTATTATTAGTGAGATCTTGTTTAATACATGGAAAAAGGGTTATATCTTAGAAAAATACAAACATCATGGCCATTTAAATCAAAAGATAATGAACTACATAATTGAAACCCTATACTGTAGTTTTTATGATTTAAATGATCTAAAATTACTAAAGTACCAATGGATAATGATGACTTGATCAACAATGAGATAGAATATCAATTGGCAATCATGAAGGCAATAGGCATAACAATTTTGTTTTTATCCATCAATCCCACAAGAAGGTCTTGTCAACAAAAAATTATCAGAAAGGAAGGATGTGTTGTATTCCTTGTTATAGAGAAAATATGGTGGTATTTCTCACAAAGAATATGATATGAATAAAAGACGTCGATGTTGTCCTCTTAAGACAGATAGAAAAGCATCTGTATCCTTATATCATCCACACACATGATGGGAACTCGACGTCACACTACAAAGAATTGAGAGGTAAGGATCAACCTTTTTGTTGGCAACATGTTAGCATTGCACTTCCTCTCCTCTATCTTCTTATGGATAATGACAACTAGGGTTCATGTGTCAAATAGTGTAACAAAAACCCTGGCTATCATGCCCCATTTTATAGGAAAGACAAGGAATCAATGTTTCTAATAAACCTTGAGAAACCAAAAGACAGCGGCTGCTTTCAAGCAATCGACTCATGGGTAGCTAGTCGGAAAAATGTCCAGTCTAGTCGGGTGACTGGTACGTGATAGTGTAGGGAAATATGACAGAAGATAGGCAGTAGAAACAAAATTTTATTGACATATTTCCCATTAACCAACATATCATATCAACAACTATGCAATGGGAAGGATGGTTTCACGAATATATACCTGGTCCTGGAGCAAGTCCAGTGAAAATCCCCATCAATGTAGATGCCTACTCTGTCTTGGATGGTGTCTATGTAGCTCCTGGTCACACTCGAACTCTTTTGACTTCTCCTCCATAGACAACAGACTTGGACACCTGCTGCAGCGGCTCCTCAGATCTCGCCACAAACTGTGAGTTGACGTTGCCCCTCCTAGCAGCAGCCAAAGGACTCCTGCCTCTAGAGTGGTCCACACTGATCAAATAGAACTCTTATCATCTACAAAAATGGACAAGAAGGAGTTGTCCCTCCCATTGGTGTACTAGTCACAAAAATACTCTCCCACAACAATGATCCTCAACTGTTTCTCACCCTTGGCTATCCCTCCCTAGTCTGGTAAGAATTGCATGGGCTCTCGTGGTTACCACAACCAAAGAAGACAACAATTGTCAGAGAAACTGATTCTCAATTGTCTGTGTAGTAGTTGTTCTCTAGGAAGCCCCCAATACCCCTATATATAGGAGGGGTTAGGTTCCCAGTCCCCAACCAATGCAGGACTAAAGTGGGAGTGGGAAAGACTATAAGATCTTGAATTTTCACAACAATTTTGGAAGTATCACAACCTGTGTGCACCAAAACGGTCATCTCATTCAATGAGACAATTGTTTTTCTAAGAAAAACAATCATTTTGCACCTTCCAGTTCTGCACATATGTTGGCAATTCAATTCCAACCAGTACTCAACTTGACGTCAGCACCAATCCTTTGTGAAATCGTATAGCACCCCCAAAATGGGTGCCTGGTGTAAACGAGACAGGCATATCACACCATCCTAGATGACTGTCTCACATATGTGAGATGAGCATCTCGCAAACTAATTCAGGAAGAATTCCAACCAATGTAAAATACAATCAATATAACACCCCAAACAAAAGTCTCAACACTTGAACCGATCATTTGGCAGTCTATTCAGCTGATCTGTTGCGTGAATTGAAATACTTAAACACTTTAGTAATCAATTCTATTATCATTCAAGATTAAACTCCTCTTCTAGATGAGTTCCTATGTGTGTGACCCTATAGGTCCCATATCACGTTGTCAGTGAATGTCCATAACTAGCTTATGACATCACAAGCAATGAGCGGTGCCTAGTCGCACATCATTGCTACCAAAGTGAATGGAAACTTGGGGAGTAAATTGAACCTACAATCTATGAGTGGTGTTACAATATTTTTATGGTTCCTTTGTCAATGATATCTAGATTGAACCAGAGGCATGGAGTAGTCATCCTTATTATTATTCAATCTTATTCCTTGAACCAGAATAGACTGCATGAGATATATGTAAGCTCAATATCACATATTGACTCACATGCGTATGGCCATACTTTTCTTGGTTTCTCTAATCAAGAGGCCTTGGATATCATACTCATGTAGAAGGGACAAATCCCATATCTATCACTCATAGTCAATCTGCATGTGTTAAAGTCACCCAATCATCATCGTTATAAAACCCATGTTTCAAGACATCATTTTATGATGTCAAAGTATACCCAACGACATGTGATGAGTGCACTAATTTTAGGTCTAAGAACCACAACCACCACCATCACTATTATAGATGACTATGACTTCCATGATGATGACTTCCATGTGTCCGTCTCATGGTGTGTCTATTCGATACACTATTCTCTAACATGTGTCTATGTGCTTGGTTTGATATTGCCATAACATGACTAATGAGATTTAGTCATCAACCAACTCATACTATGATCTTTTGTGTTTTTGTGATCTATCAACCTTCCACAATAACAACTGATCAGGGACATAATGAGAATATGTATAAGTACTCTTAACATCCGAATATCTCATCCACAAGGATAGTAACTTGAATACATATGCCATTGAGTAAAATAAATCTCTAGACATTTATTATGTTATTTATTATCTCATAACTGAATATGCGAAATAAATTGGAAGCTTGCCTTTATTTTTAATCAAATCATTTAAATGTTATGCCATCACAATCATCATATGATTGAATCTCTGGGCATACATACTAATAGACTCCCACTTGCACTTAGAGCCAATCACCCATGAATCTGATCCCAAGTGACCTATCATGACCATCATGCTTCTTCTGCATAGGTGCCTTTATAGCGAGTTTTGCAACATTTGCTTTAAGTCGGTATTTTGCAATTTTCACATCTCTTCACTGTATGACTACTCATATGAGATGGAAGTGCCATAGTATGCTATTTGAGATTCCCAGCCTAACTAGTAGCTCCATTGTTGTCATCAATATTTCTACTGTGTCATCAATGGTTTGAAACCTCATACAAGTTCACCCATATAAACTTCTTGATACATACAATATCCCTGTTGTTCTCATAACACAAATATACTCGCCTTCTTTTGTAGATTTGAACAACTGTCATTAGCTAAAAACTCTTTATATCATACCGTTCTCATTCTTCATCAAACATAAATTTAGATTGTGGTTATTTTTTCAATTTGGAAGCTTGAATGGGTGTAACCCTTTACATCTAACTCTTCCTTGTTACCATAACCAAGGAACCAATCCTTTAAGTGCTTCAAAAGCACCCAAGTATGTTATTTATGGTAGTTCAATGAATCTCATTGGTATCTGACATATACCTTCTCATCATGTCCAATACATATGAGATTGCTAGGAAGGTATATATATGTCTTCTCATCATGTCAAATACATTTGAGATGTCTGAATATCCTCTCATCATGTTCAATACATATGATATTACTGGATATCTTCTCATCATTTCCAATACATACAAGACAATGAGATAAGTACATAACATTGCATTCAAGAAAGATCCAAATGCATATGGAATCTATCTACGTGTTTCTATTCTTCATAATAATTGGAATACTAGGCTCTTAAGAGACTAATCCATGGAAAATGGACACATTTTCTCTCACTGATTCTTGCATGTTGAACCCTTCAACATCTTGCCAATGTATGTGCTATTACTTAGGTCTAGAAGCTTTCTATATCTATCTCTATAGAACTTGATTCCTATCACATATGATGCTTCACCTAAACCCTTTAGAGAATGTACTTTCCTTGCCAGGTTTTAACATTTGCAGGATAAGGACATTATTCCCCATCATTATGTGGAATATTAAATATGCTCCTGCTAAATCTTTTTAATCACATATTCCATCTTCATTCTAACTCAAGTCAAACCCTTTGATTGTCTTGTCAAATCAAAGATTCCAAATCTAATATGCTTCTTTCAATCCTTCAATTTACCTTTGTAGCTTATAGACTTTATTTATATTAATGGATTTATAAAACCTTTAGGTTGAGTCACATACACATCCTTATGATTATTCCAATTATGGAATGCAGTTTTAACATCCATATGCCAAATCTCATAGTCTTACTAAGCTGCTACAACAAGCATGATCCAGATGGATTTGACCATGGTAACTGGTGAAAGGACTTCATCATGTTCAACACCTTGAACTAGTTTGAAATTATTTGCAACCAATCTACCCTTCCATGATGGTCTTGTTTAAAGAGACCCAAATGCACCCAATGGGTTTTACCGCTTCAAGTGGATCCACTAAGGTCATACCTTGTTGTTTTACATGGAGTCCATCATTGATCTTATGGCCTCAAGCCATTTCTCAGTATTCTGGTCCCTAAATAGTTTCTAGGTAGTTTGTTGACTCATCTCTACGATCAACTTATTGCTTTATTGAGTTATAAGATATCATAATATTTCAATCTCAAGGCGTGTTCTACTAGCACCATGAGTTCTGTGTGTTACATAAGGAACTTGAGATTCCACAACAACTTGTGATTCTCCTTGTTCCTATTGTACCTCTTTAGGTTCTATGTTTTCAATGTTTGTCTCAAACATTTCAACTTCTACTTTTACTCCCACGGATTACTTCAGAGCAAATTTCCATTTCAGGAATACAATCATCCAGACTAACAAAAGTCGGTTGTTGGATTGGAATATAAGCAGTATTCAACAAGATAACATTCATGTGATTTATGGATAAATCCTTTTAAGAAACTATTTTATTATATAAGCTTTCAATCCTAATCACTATATAAGACACATTGGGATACTTCCCATGCCATATCTCATATGGTGTCTTTTGAACCAATTTACATTTTACATTGTTTTAGTGTAAAGCATGTGCCAAAAGAAATTGTAAGATTAGCTAGATATGTTGATAATCACACCATGACTTAACACGATGTGATTCCTTCTTTCTGATACACTTTCATGGTACACTATCATTATGTTTTAGGTGGAGTTCATCATGATACATTATCATGATCTCCAAAAGGTCCTGAAACTCTTGGTTAAAATATTTCAACATTGATCGTATCTAGGTATCTTAATATTTTTACCAAGTTCGTTACAGACTTCATTTATGATCTCCTTGAATACTTCAAGAGATTCATGTTCGTATTTCATCAAATACAAACTTTCAATATCTACTGATCACATCAATAAATATAATGAGGTACTTGTAACTACTTTTAGAAGTCATTCTAAAATGTCTATGTACATCAACATGTACTAGTCTTAATGAAATAGTCGATCTCCCACTACATCTAGTGAAGATGCAATTATCATATTGCAAAACAAATAAGACATGCATGTCTCTATTGGTTCAATAACCAAAAGAGTTTAGATAACCATCATATGTATTCTAGAAATTCATTTCTCATTTATGAGCTCTAGATGACAATGTTATAGGTATTCGGTTTGTTTGTGTAATGAACTGAAATCCATGTATAATATTCGTTTCATCCTTTTTCTGATCTTTTCTTTCTTTTATGTCCTAGATGTTGAATTAGTGGAAATTATTAAGGTTTTATGTACACTTGTTCCCAATATTTTACTTTGTAAGGAGTTAAGCACAAATATCTCAGTATAAGTTTGCAAATTGGGTTTAATTTGCTAAATGACCACTTAAGAGAGATAAGAATAAAATAAAAATTGGTCTAGAAGTTTCCATGGTTTTTGTGTGGAAAAAAGAGAGAACATCCTAAAGGTGAGGATGATGTGACAGTAAATGAATTTACTTTCCCATTAAGTGAGTACAAGGATAATTTGCCTATTTGTTTTTATAAAAATGGAACTTAGAAGATAATTCTAAAACCAAATTCGTTTACTTTGGGTATAGGATTGCTTGGGTGATAAGTTTTACAACTTTTGGAATATTGGTAATTATAATTGCATTTATTGAAAGAGAAAATAGGAGATAACTTAAAAATACAAAATAAAATATTTAATAACTCCAAAAGTAATAATGGATTCCAAATTTATGTTCTACATATTAAAATATACCTTTGGGTGACTTTTCACTCAATTTGGAAAATATTTGTTTAAAGGGTGAAATTAGGAGAGAGAAAGTGTGTAGAACCTTCAATATATTAAATAAATGAACAAGTAATCTCAACATGTGAAATTTATGACAAATTCATATCCAAGGCATTTAGGGTGACTTGATGGTGAAGTTTCACAAATTTAGGGAATCTTATCACCTTTAATGAAGGAGGAAAGAAAAATAAGTTTTGAATTATTTAACCTATATAAAGTCCCTAAAAGGAAAAACTAATTTCATATTCAGATTCTACACCTCAAAATCAATTAGGGTGTTAATTTTCATTAAATTTGGAACATGTTTTCCCCTTCAAATGAGGAGAGAGAAAAAGAGAAATTAAAATATCCACACTTTAGTCCTATTTGGTTTAGGATTGTATTTATCGTGTCACGAGTTATTTTCCTTTATTTTCTTTTTCTTGCAGCAGTGAATGGCCCATATTGATTGCCTGATAGATCAAATGGCTAGGAACTCATCACTTGGCTTGTGACTAATAAGGAAAGAGTGCAACTCGGATTGGGATTTTCGAATTGATATTTCTCGATCGTTTCTTAATGAAATTGAACGATTTGTTATCCTATGGTTTCCAAATTTGATTCTGCATTGATTGATCCTGATATTTTGGTATTTTGTCAACAGTTTGGGAAAGCCCCAAACCTTGCTCTCTAAGCAAGACTAGGCAACCACCTACATGCCTCCCTACATGGCCTTACCTATATATAACCCTACCTGAGGTTTGCTGAGTTCCCTTGCAACTCAACCATACCCTCAATTTCCCTCGTGCTCTTATGGTTGTTCATTTGGGATCGGGTTTTCTCTTGAGCTTGTGGTAGATCGTGCTCGAGATCCTCGACGTCTCGATTACAATTGACTGGATTATCAGGTTCGTGATCGTTCACTTGTTCTTCTTGAGTGCTTGCTTTCAAGTTTGATCCACTCATGCAATTTTTCCCAAATCACGAGCTACTTCTCATCAGCCATGGGGTGGCGTGATGAAGGGGATGAATCCCCTGTGTGCTTTGTCTATCCTGCCCTTCTTGCTTTCTTCTTCTCTTCATTTTCCTCCCAAGGGCAAAGGTGTATTTTCACACAAGTTTTGTTTCGCTTTGGGGCGAGTCAAGGCTGCGCCTTTGACTCTTGACTTGGACAGCTCTGATTGGGCCAAGTTAGTGATGCGAGTCCCCTCTTTGCTTGACTTTGGTGCTTTGCGATCACTTTTGCCTACGTGGCAATTTTTGATTGGCTGATTTTCATAAAATCATAACTAATTAACAGTTTGTCCAAATTTAAAAACAAAATATGTTCTAGACTAAAAAAAATCCCATCTTTCTAATAAAAATAGTTTGAACATCTGATTTTGAGTTTGTCAAAAAAGTATTTTTAGAAAATGAATTAAATGATTAAAAATCACCAAAAATAGATGTCAACCTTCATAACTCCAAAATATGCAAAATTATATGTCTTCTTAATCAGAAAAATCTAACGACAATGGTGATAATTTTAGGGTCAAAAATGAGGTTTTGTTTGAAAAATCCAAAATTTAGTGTTTCCTTACCTTTTACATGAGTAAACCCTAATTCATGTTTAAATATTGAAAATAGGAAAACAATCTTTGGAATCGATTAATGTAGTGAAGAAGGAGTAATTGGATCTCTTAAGAAAAGGTATGTGCTTTCCTTACACCTAAGTTGGGAAAATTTGTAACTTAACCTAGTTTCCCTAATGAGGCTATCATAAAACCCTAATTTTTCCTTTTTGACAATTCCTTAGCTATAATTGCCTCAAAATTAGTTTTAATGTTTATTTCTTAGGTCTTGTACCCCACTGCCATGTCTATAATTACTTGATGCTTTTACTTACCATATTTTTAGCATGTTGATTTTATTAGGCTAATAAACTACAGTAGTGGTATTTTTGTACAACCACCCATAGATAGGGCATGTGTAAATTTTCCTTGGGCAATGTGTTATTATCCCTAATATAGAAAATTTATAGGTGATTGGAATGTGTTGCTCTCCCTCACCTATTGGTTGAGGTTAGGTAGGTGCCTCAACCCGACATAGTTTAGGTAGTCAATATTATCATGCATGCAACCTTTTTACTATTTTTTGTTATGGCAAGCATCTACTTACTTATGCCTCATTCTTTTGACTTTCTTCATCTTATGTTGAAATCTTAGCCCTATTTCCTTATAGTTTTCTTATCTTTTGTTCATGTTCATTTTCTCTGACACATACCTTGTTTTCTTTCCCTTTTGCTGGGTGCTTTCCCAACCAACCAGGGATAGATCAAGGTGTTGAACAAGGCCAAGAGGACCAAGTTTAATAGTAGTAGATTCAAAATTTGCTATCAAGGATGACTATGTTTCTTGTTGCTAGATCCCATAATTTCTTTTATGTTCTTTTCTTTTTCAAAGAAACTCATGTAGTGAACAAGAGTTCATAAGCAATGCAATAACTAGTTTCTTTCCATTACTATTGACATTTTATATGTATCTGAATCATGCTTATTTACTGGGAATATTATACATACATTCCACATGGTCTATTTTCTTAGAAAAAGTGGATGTTTTGTATTTCCTTTAAATTTTAGTAAGGAGGTGATCTCACCTCTTTACAACATGGTATCAGAGCCTGTTGGGCAACTACTAGGGCTTAAGTTAAAAGCAAGGGTGCCTAGAAAGGATCAAAGGTCTGGGGGCTGGCAATATTTTCTTCCGCGCTACTAGCTTGGTTTACGAGAACTCCAAGATCCATATGATATCAGCCTGGCCTGCGCTAATACTGACTGCCTAAAATAGTATGCTCAGAGGCAATAGTAGCCTTAGCCATCCTTGTTACCTACTCCTGTTATCTTATGTCATACCATTATCTTTCAGGAAGGGGGGTTTGTTTGGAGACATGAAAAACTCTGCTCTGGGGCTACATCTGGCAACACTAACAACCGGAACAATCTGATGACTCCCTCCAACACTAGGAAAGTCCCTACTGCCCATGTTTGTACCCCTCTTCTGACCCCTGAACAAGAGCTGACCATGTTACGCCAGCTACTCTCGACTACCTTAGTGGGACAACTTTCTAATGTTGTGGATGCTACAGCCAAATCAAAGGAGTTCACCCTTACATACTTTATCAAGATGCAACCACCATATTTCAAGGGCGAGAGTGAGCCAAACACGGTAGATAAAGTTGATGACTAGGTTTTGGATTTGGAGCGTACTTTCAAGGGCATGGTGTGTCCTCCTCACCAGAATGTTTGTTTCACGTCTTACGTGCTAGATGGGGTGGCACGTGTCTGGTGGAAGGGTATGAGCTGCTAGCATGACTTGGTTGCAGTTCCTCAAGCTGTTTTGTGAGGAGTACATCTACCCTGCATTTCTGAAGGAGGCAGAGTTCTACAACCTGCATCAAGGAAGCATGAGCGTCTCTGAGTATGTGCAATGTTTCCTCCTCCTGGAGCGTTATGCGGTGGACCTTAGAGCTGAAAGGAGATCAACCATATTTCTTGAGGGTTTGAGCTACAATGTTGGTTGAAACCTTGTTCCCTAGTTGCCCCTGACATTCCAAAAAATGGTGGATAAGGCTTTGGCCATTGAGTCTTATCTGGGATTCCAGTATTTCAGGCACAACAACAAGAACAATAAGAGGAAGAATGCTAGTGGAAGCCAAGGACGTGACAGGTGCAACCACTATTTGTGTTCTCACATGTCAAGAAGGTGCCCTGCTGGCCATGGTCAACACTGTAGAGATGATCGACCTAAACCTATCTTCCATGAGTGCGGTCACGCTGGACACATTTGAACCAACTTCCCTCAACTTGGGTGAGGACCAACTCTAGTCCAGCATCCTGCTCAACAGCCACAACATGGACAAAATCCGACTCCAATAAACAACAATCAAAACCGGCAATGCCAACAACCACCTGTGGATAGGAAAAATGGAAGGGTGTTTGCCCTTAATGCTGAGGAATATGAAGGAGATAATGAAGTAATCAAAGGTATCTTACATCTTAATATGCATCCAATTAATGCTCTCTTTGATTCTAGTTCATCGAATACATTCATATCATCTGAGTTTGCTTCCCTAATAGAGATAGAATTAGAATATATGGATCATGTTTTATATGTTAAAACCCCTAGTGGTAGGATCTTCTCTTCTTATCTTAAACTCGTGACCATGGACCTCTGTATCTCTAGTATAATGTTTCTCTCATATTTCATCTTACTTGACATGATTGCCTTTGATGTCATCCTGAGAATGGATTGGTTGAAGAGGTACAAAACTATTTTGTTTTGTGAGGTATCAAAAGTTAGTTTGTTACATCCTATTGTGGGAAGAATGTGTGTCAAGGGTAGGAAGTGAGAGGATAGGAAATTTGTCATCTCCACCATCAAAGCTGAAAAGCTTGTCTCGTAAGGGTGTAGAGCTTTCTTAGCCTCTATAGTCCTCAATGCTACAACCCCTGCTCTTGATCACATTGATGTGGTGAAGGACTTCCCCAATGCTTTTCCTGAGGAGTTGCCTAGATATCCACCAACTTTCAAAGTGGAGTTCTCCATCAAGCTCACACTAGGAACTTCTCCCATCTCGAAGCCTCCATATCGCTTGGCCCCTACAGAACTTGCCGAGCTTAAGAAGCATCTTCAGGAGCTTCTCAACATGGGCCTTATTCACCCTTGTGTTTCACCATGGGGAGCCCCTGCCCTATTCGTGAAGAATAAGGATGGTTCGTTGTGTATGTGCATGTATTATCATATGATTAATCAAGCGACGATAAAGAATCGCTATCCTTTGCCTCACATTGACGATCTGTTTGATCAGCTGAAGTCAGCCACTATGTTTTCAAAGATGGATCTGTGAAGTGGCTACTACTAGATGCGTGTAAAGGATGAGGATGTCCTGAAGACAGTTTTCAGAACACGTTATGGGTATTATGAGTTCTTGATCATGCCTTTCGATTTGACTAATGTCCCTGTTGCTTTCATGACTTGATGAATCGAGTATTTCGCCCATACCTCGATCAGTTTGTAGTGGTGTTCATCAATAATGTGTTGGTCTACTCCGAGTCTAAAGAACATTATCATGAACATTTGCGGATCATTCTGAACACATTAAGAGATAATAAACTATATGCTAAATTCTCAAAGTGTGAGTTATGGATCAACGAAGTGATGTTCTTCGGTGATGTGATTTCTGGTGGACATATTGTTGTTGATCCTGCAAAGGTAGAAGCTGTGACCAAGTAGAAAGCTCCACAGACCCCATATGAGATTTTTAGTTTCCTCAGTTTAGTAGGTTACCATTAGAGGTTTATCAATATTTTTTCCGAGTTGGCTATTCCTCTGACAAAGTTGATAAGAAAAGTAGTCAAGTTTGTTTGGACACCTGAATGTGAGGACAATTATCAGAGGTTAAAATGTTGTTTGACGTCTGCTCCTGTTCTTTCTCTACCTGTTGAAGGCAAACCCTACATTATTTTCACTAATTCTTCTAAGTAAGGGCTAGGGTGTATCTTGATGTAATAGGATCGAGTGATCTCCTATGCTTCATGCCAGTTGAAACCTAATAAAGAAAATTGGCATACCCATGATTTAGAGCTAGCAACTATCGTGTAAGCTTTAAAAATCTGGCAACACTATCTGTATGGAGTGAAGTTTGAATTTTTCTCAGATCACAAAAGTTTGAGGTATCTGTTGACACAAAAGGATCTAAATCTAAGACAATGTAGATGGATGGAGTATCTCAAGGACTACGACTTTACTATCACTTATCATCCCTATAAAGTGAATGTAGTCGCCGATGCTGAGTCAGAAGAAGAATGTGGTATGTGCTGCCATGAACCTGGAGTTTGTTTCCTATTGGCAATCATGGCCTGATGATGATGAGGATGTTGAGAAGTTGTGTGTTCACATGGCTAGTTTGTCCATTACACATTCTTGGATTTTTGAAGTTGTTGCTGCACAGCTTGAAATTTCTGAGCTTGAGGAGATGAAAGCCTTAGCTGAGAAGCCACCGACTGACTTTTTAGTTGGAGTGGATGGAGTTGTACGTTTTTGACAAAGGTTGTGGATACTTGAAGTTGTGAACTTGCGACAGAAGGTTTTGAGTGAAGCACATGGGTCTAAGTACACCATACATCCTGGTACTACCAAAATGCACAAAGTCCTGCAGTGAAGTTTTTGGTGGAAGAACATGAAGAAGTATTTCACTCTATTCATCGCAAAGTGTTTGACTTATCAACAAGTCAAGATCGAGCATCAATGACCTGGTGGTCTTCTGCACCCGCTTGAAATTCTAGAATTGAAATGGGAGAAGATTACTATGGACTCTATTACTGGTTTCCCAAAAACCAAGAAGGGTTTTGATGCTGTGTGGGTTGTGATTGATCAGCTTACTAAATCTGACCACTTTTTGCCTTTCAACTCCACATACAAGGTTGATGAGATGGATCAGTTGTACGTGGATTGGATCATTCGTCTGCATGGAGTTCCTAAAGTGATAGTGTCTGATCATGACCCAAAGTTCACCTCTCAGTTGTGGAGTCAGATTTAGGCAGAGGTGGGTACTAACTTGCATTTTAGTACAACCTATCATCCTCAAACTGATGGTCAATCTGAAATAACAGTGCAAATTTTAGAAGATATTCTTCATGCATGTGTTATGGATTGGGGAGGTGTATGGCATAAGTTTCTTCCATTGGCAGAGTTTGCGTATAATAATATCTACCAAGCTAGTATTGGTATGCCACCTTATGAAGATTTGTATGGAAGACCTTGTCGTTCTCCGTTACATTTGGATGATGTGGGGGAATGCACTCTAGTGAATCTAATGATATGTAGATGATGATAGAGAAGGTTCAATTGATCAAGAAGTGAATGAAAGCTGCTCAAGATCGATAGAAAATATATGATGATAAGAAAAGGTCCGATGTGAGTTTCTTAGTGGATGACTATGCCTTAAAATCAAACCTATATGTTCTATTGTGAGGTTTAAAGTTAAAGGCAAGCTTAGTCCCCATTATGTTTGACCATTTGAGATCTTGGATAAGGTGGGAGACTGTGCATACTGTTTAGCCCTTCCTCCTGCCTATGATAAGATCCATAATGTGTTTCATGTCTCTGTGCTAAGAAAGTATGTGAAGGACCCTTCTCATGTACTATCAATTGAACCTCTAGAAATTCAAGAGAATCTGTCATATGAAGAGTTACCTATGAAGATTCTTGACTCCCGAGTTAAGCAGTTGAAGAACAAGGAGATCGAGTTGGTGAAGGTTTTATGGAAGTATCATGGTTTGGAAGAAACCACTAAGGAGCTTAGAGATGAGATGTTATGTACTCACCCTTCTCTTTTTGTATGAGATTTTGGGGATGAAATCCTTTTTAATGGGTTGAGTGATATAATGAAATGAAATCCTTGTATAATATTAGTTTCAACCTTTTTATGAGCTTTTCTTTCTTTAATGTCCTAGATGTTGGATTAGTGGAAATTATTAAGATTTTATGTACACTTGTTCCCAATATTTTACTTTGTAAGGAGTTAAGCACAAATATCTCAGTATAAGTTTGCTAATTGGGTTTAATTTGCTAAATGACCACTTAAGAGATATAAGAATAAAAAAAAATTGATCTAGAAGTTTCCATGGTTTTTGTTTTGAAAAAAGAGAGAAAATACTAAAGGTGAAGATAATGTGACAATAAATGAATTTATTTTCCCATTAAGTGAATACAAGGATAATTTTCTTAAAAAATTATAAAAGTGGAACTTAGAAGATAATTCTAAAATCAAATGCATTTCCTTTGGGTATACGATTGCTTGGGTAATACGTTTTACAACTTTTGGAAGATTGGTAATTATAATTGTATTTTATGAAAGGGAAAATAGGAGATAACTTAAAAATACAAAATAAAATCTTTAATGACTCCAAAAGTAACAATGGATACCAAATTTATGTTCTACATATTAAAATATACCTTAGGGTGAATTTTCACTCAATTTGGAGAATATTTGTTTAAAGGGTAAAATTAGGAGAGAAAGTGTGTAGAACCTTCAATATATTAAATAAATGAACAAATAATCTCAACATGTGAAATTTATGACAATTCATATCCAAGGCACTTAGGGTGACTTGTAGGTGAAGTTTCATCAAATTTAGGGAATCTTATCACCTTTAATGAAGGAGGAGAGAGAAAATAAGTTTTGAGTTATTTAACCCATTTAAATTCCCATAAGGCAAAACAAATTTCATATTTGGATTTTACACCTCAAAATCAATCAGGGTGTCAATTCTCATTAAATTTGGAACATGTTTTCCCCTTCAAATGAGGAGAGAGAAAAAGAGAAATTAAAATATCCACACTTTAGTCCTATTAGGTTTACGATTGTATCTATCTTGTTATGTGGTATTTTTCCTTTATTTTTCTTTTTCTCATGCTAGTGAACGACCCAAATTGATTGCTTGACTAATCGGACGGCTAGGAACTCGTCACCTAGCTTGTAACTAACAAGGAAAGATTACAGCTCAGATTGAGATTTTTGAATTGAGATTTCTTAATCATTTCTTAATGAAATCAAACAATTTCTTCTCCCATGGTTTCCAAATTTGATTCCACGTCGATTGATCTTGATATTTTGGTATTTTGTCAACATTTTGAGAAAGCCCCAAACCTTACTCTCCAAGCAAGATCGGGAAACCACCTACACACCTCCCTACACGACCTTACCTATATATAACCCTACTTGAGGTTTGATGAGTTCCCTTGCAACTCAACCATGCCCTCAATTTCCCTCATGCTCTTGTGGTTGTTCATCAGTGATTGTGTTTTGTTCCTGAGCTTGCGGTAGATCATGCTCGAGATCCTCGGCTACTCGATTCCAATTGACTGGCTTATCAGGTTCATGATCGTTCACTTGTTCTTCTCGAGTTCTTGCTTTCAAGTTTGATCCACTCATGCAATTTTGCCCAAATTGTGAGCTACTTCTCATCAGCCATGGGGTGGCATGATGAAGGGGATAAATCCCCTATGTGCTTTGTCTATCCTACACTTATTTCTTTCTTCTTCTCTTCATTTTCCTCTCAAGGGTAGAGGTGTCGTTTCGCCCGGGTTTAGTTTTGCTTTGAGGCGAGTCAAGGCCACGCCTTTGACTCCTGACTTAGCCATCTCTGATTGGGCCAAGTCAGTGATGCAGGTCCCCTCTTTGCTTGGCTTTGGTGCTTTGCGATCGCTTTTGCCTACGTGGTAATTTCTGATTGGCTGATTTTCATAAAATCATAACTAATTAACCATTTGTCCAAAATTAAAAATAAAATATGTTCCGGGCTCAAAAAAATCCCATCAACGTCTGATTTTTAGTTTGTCGAAAAAGTATTTTTAGAAAATGAATTAAATGATTAAAAATCACCAAAAATACATGTAAACCTTCATAACTCTAAAATATGCAAGATTATATGTTTTATTAATTAGAAAAACATACTAAGTCAATGGTGATAGTTTTAGGGTCAAAAATAAGGTTTTGTTTGAAAAGTCCAAAAGTTAAGGTTTCCTTGCCTTTATACACGAGTAAACCCTAATTCATGTTTAAATATTGAAAATAGGAAAACAATCTTTGGAATCGATTAAAGTAGTGAAGAAGGAGTAATTGGATCTCTTAAGAAAAGGTATGTGCTTTCCTTACACCTAAGTTGGAAAAATTTGTAACTTAACCTAGTTTCCCTAATGAGGCTATCATAAGACCCTAAGTTTTCCTTTTTGACAATTCCTTAGCTATAATTGCCTCAAAATAAGTTTTAATGTTTATTTCTTGGTTCTTATACCCCACTACCATGTCTATAATTACTTGATGCTTTTACTTGCCATATTTCTTAGCATGTTGATTTTATTAGGCTAATAAACTAGAGTAGTGGTACTTTTGTACAACCACTAATAGATAGGGCATGTGTAAATTCACCTTGAGGAATGTGTTACTCTCCCCAATATAGAAAATTTATAGGTGATTGGAATGTGTTACACTCCCTCACCTATTGTTTGAGGTTAGGTAGGTGCCTCAACCCTACATAGTTTAGGTAGTCAATATTATCATACATGCAACATTTTTACTATTTTTTATGGCAAGTATATACTTACTTATGCCTCATTCTTTTGACTTTCTTCATCTTATGATGAAATCTTATCCCTATTTCCTTATAGTTTTCTTATCTTTTGTTCTTATTCATTTTCTCTGACATATACCATGTTTTCTTTCCCTTTTGTTGGGTGCTTTCCCAACCACCCAGGGATAGATCAAGGTGTTGAAGAAGGCTAATAGGACCAAGTTCAGGAGTAGTAGATTCAAGTTTTGCTATCAAGGATGACTAGGTTGCTTTTTACTAGATCCCATAGTTTGTTTTATGTTCTTTTCTTTTTCAAAGAAACTCATGTAGTGAACAATAGTTCATAAGCAATGTAATAACTAGTTTCTTTCCACTGCTATTGACATTTCATATGTATTTGAATCATGCTTATTTACTTGGAATATTATGCATATTCCACATGGTTTATTTTCTAGGAAAAAGTGGATGTTTTGTATTTCCTTTGAATTTTAGTAAGGAGGTGATCTCGCCTCTTTACAGTTTGAGTTATCAAGTCATTCACTATAGGTGTCATATACATTTGTATTTGCAACTATCAAGTATAGTTTGTGAGACATAGGCCATTTACACAAGGATCATATCTTTTAAAATGAAACATAATGTTCTTGTCATACAAAACATTTAATGTTTTCATCAATGGAGAGTACATAATAGAAATTCACTAATTCTATTATGTGCCCACGAATGACAGTTCCCAACTGTAAAGATAGAAACCCTTGCTTCACACAGTTCTAGCTTACTTCTTCTCAGGTCCTAAAGTGGAGATCTCTATCTCTATCTTCTTCATGAGATCCTCTATAAAGAAGATAGTTTTTTCCATTGTCCAGGCAGGTGACAATGGTGGCACTTTATTTTCTTTATCCTTTAAGTGAAAAGTTCAAATTCCTTTTACACTTACCCTTCTCCATATATTGAGTGCAGAAGACTTGGGCTTCAACTTAGCCTCAAAATACTTCTTAGCCTTGCTTTTTCCCTAGGACTCACTTCGGATGATCACTATCACGGATTTGTCCTTATTCTTCCTTCCTTTGGCATCACCATGCCCAACACTTGATAAACTGACTATATGATTCATGCAACACTTGGATAATCATATTCATGATAAACTCTTGACCTAAGAGAAATCCTAATCATTCCACATGTCCAATCATATTGAGCACATGGGGTTGTATTTGACCTCCCTTTGTTTGTTTGCCCTCAATTAGTGCTTTGGAGAAATTATACCTTCTTTGCTTTACATGATTCTTAGGATGTGTTACCATCTTGAGAATGTCCATGCTTTCATGTTGTTCATGCAATTCATAGTACATACAAAAGATCATTAGGAATTCAAATGTATATGGCATCATTGACATGCTTCCAATAAGAGTTGGTTCCTCTGGCATTGGTCTTTCAAGGACATGGAGCTTTCGCTCATTGAAGAGAATATTTCTCAAAGTGATTAACTAGTTATGAAACTTTATCCCATTTTGCCCTTCACAATTTGAACATGTTTGTGTTTGACATTTGATTCTACAAAGAAATATTACAACATTTCAAAACATTTTTGATTTGGTTTGATTTGATAAGTTTGATGATAATAATTTGGTCTTTAATTAACTATCGCTCCCAATATTTTATTCAAATTGATAGCCCTAAATATCAATTTGGATTATTGCAGCACACAATATTCTAGTGAGCCAAGATGTAAAACAACTGCATTAATACCCAACCAACGCTTTCGCTAATGACCAATTATTAAGGTAGGGAATCATGCCAATTGCTTCATATGCAACTCTTAGATAGATGATATGTGTAACCCCTTGCCATGATCATCTGCATGCCTATGAGTCCACACTCTCTGAGAATCACCAGTCAAGCCTGACCCAAAATCCTACATGATAATAATGCACCCTGCTTGGCGGGCCCACACTACTACCATCACACTTCCACGAGATAGATGAAACACCTTCCTCGGGGAGCCCACACTTGTTCGATCAAGCTTTTCATGTGTGCCACTTTTGGAAAGCATCTAAGACTTGATATTTTATTTGAGGGAGTTTGTATGTATAGATACATATACTTTATCCAATAACCACATATATAGTACATATCATATAAATGCTATAACAACAAAATAGAACATGAAATAAATAAAAGACACAAGCGATGGTTATGGCCATACTAATGTAATTCCTTAGAGCCATAAGGAATTACTACCACCTATGGTCCACATCATATGCAACATGTTGTTGGTGAAGATCTATGCTCGAACCAATCTAGTTGATGGTTCAAATCTTGAACTGGTCGGCTCACCTCTTGGTTGCTCGGTTGGGTTCTTATGAAGTGGTCATCTGGTTCTCAGGTCAAAGTAGTGTATGGACACCTCCAATTGGTTGGTTCGGCCACCAGTCAATCAGTCTATCCTCATATCATCTGGCCTCCTTGATCCTCTAGCTGATTAGGTTGTCATACGAGCCGCTTGTTTTATCTTTGTGCAGATCATCATCTCAGTCAAAATATAAATTAAAACTATCCTATGTCTTATTACATTGTATATAGAGAAAACCTTGAGTTACATTCAAGGGGAAATAGGAAGAAGAGAAATAATTTACATTTGGAAGGGAAAGGGAGGCTCGATATGCAAACTAATTAGCAACAGGAATAAATAACCACAACCATGCACACACATATATGGGGTTTTGGCCATAACTATGCTTCACATCTGCCATCAAAAATGATTTTATGGTGACAGGAGTAAATTGCATGTATAATATATATGTATATATAATATAATATAATATATATATATATAATATATTCATTTGGGTCCTTATGTGGTGATTTAGACAGACATGCACATCAACCAGTTTAATTATTCATATCATATGCAATAAATAAACACAATAAAACCAAAATCTGATCATATCAATTATCCCAAAACATAATTAATTGACATGGCTTTGGTACCACTGTAGGGAAATACAACATCAGATAGGCAGTGGAAACAAAAATTTTACTGACATATTTCTGATTAACCAATGCGTCAATAACTATGCAATGGGAAGGATGGTTTTGTGAAGATATACCTGGTCCTAGAGCAAGTCCAACGATAATCCTTGTCAATTTAGATGTGCAATCTGTCTTAGACAATGTCTGTGCATCTCTTGTTCACACTTAGACTCATCTGACTGGTCCTCCATAGACAATAGACTCGGACACCTACTACAACGACTCCTCAGATCTCGCAACAAACTGTGAGTTGACGTTTCCCTCCTAGTAGTAGCCACAGAACTCCTACCTCTAGAGTAGTCCACATGGACAACTAAAACTCCTGTCAACCTATAGGAACGGACAAGAAGGAGTTATCCCTCCCGTTGGTGTACTAGTCACCAACATGCTCTCCCACAACAATGATCCTTAGTTGTTTCTCTCCCTTGGCTATCCCTCCCTAGTCGGGTAATACTTTCCTAGACTCTCATGGTTTCCACAACCTGAGAGGACAATAATTGTCAAATCAACTGATTCTCAATTGTCTATGTAGTAGTTGTGCTCTGGGAAGCCCACAGTACCCCTCTATATATAGGTGGGGTTAGGGTCAGGGTTCCCAGTCCCCCGCCAATGCGGGACTAAAGCGGGAGTGGAAAAGACTACAAGATCTTGAATTTTCACAACAATTCTGGAAGTTTCACAACCTGCGTGTGCCAAAATATTCATCTCACCAAGTGAGACGGTCATCTCACATGTGAGATAGTCTTTTTGCCAAGGGAAACAATCATTTTGCACCTTCCAATTCTGCACATTTGTTGGCAATTCAATTCCAATTAGTACTCAACCTGACGTCATCACCAATCCTTTGTGCAATCGAATTGTACCCTGGAAATGGGTGTCTGGTGTAAATGAGACGAACATATCACACCATCCCAGATGGCTGCCTCACACTGGTGAGATGAGCATCTCATAGCCTGAGTCAGGTAGAATTCCAAACCATGTACAATACAATCATCCTAACACTCCTAATAAGAGTCTCAACACTTGAACTCATCGTTTGGCAGTCTCGTCAGCTGATCCATTGCGTGAATTGAAATAAATAAACACTTTAGTAATAAATTATATCATCATTTAAGATCAAACTGCTATTCTGGATGAGTTCCTATGTATGTGAGCCTATAGGTCCCATATCACGTTGACACTGAATGTCCATAACTAGCTTATGACATCACAATCAATGGGCGGTGCCTAGTCGCACATCATTGCTACCCAAGTCAATGGAAAGTTGGGGAGCAAATTCAACCTACAATCTGTGAATGGTGTTATAGTGTTTGTATAGTTTCTTTGTAAATAATATCCAGATTGAACTAGAGCCATGGAATAGTCATCCTCATTATTATCCAATCTTGTTCCTTGAACCAGAGCAGACTATGTGAGATATATGTAAGATCAATATTACATACTAAATCAAATGTGTACGGCCATACTTTTCTCAGTCTTGCTAATCAATATACCTTGGATATCATACTCCTATTGGAGGGACAAATCCCATATCTATCACTCACAATCAATCCCCATGTGTCAAAGTCACCCAATCATCATTGTTATAACAACTCATATTTCACGACTACGTTTGATGATGTCAAAGTATACCCAACGACATGTGATGAGTGCAGTGATTTTAGGTCTAAGAACCACAACCACCACCATCACTGTAAGAGCTGACTATGACTTCCATGATGATGTATTCCATGTGTCTTTCTCACAGTAGGTCTATTCGATACATTGTTCTCAAACATGTGTATGTGTGCTTGGTTTGATATTTCCATATCATGACTAATGAGACTTAGTCATCAACCAACTCACTATGATATTTTGTGCTATTGTTGTCTATAAACCTTCCACAATAACAACCAATCAGGGACATAATGAGGATATGTATATGTACTCTTAACATCTATATGATCTCAACCACAGTGATAGTAACTTGAATACATACATCATTGAGTAATATAATTATCTTGACATTTATTATGTTATTCATTATCTCATAATTGAATATACCAAATAAATTGGAAGCTTGCCTTTATTACTAATAAAATCATTTACATGTTAAGCCATCACAATCATCATATGATTGGCTCTCTAGGCATACATACCGACAAATAGATCATTCTAGAATAAACCACCCAACTTATTGATCTTGTCCATTCATCGTTTGGACTGTCTAGTCAACATATTGGTCTAATTTCAGCTCAACCAACCAACTACCCTTTTTGGTTGATAGAATGGTCTGTCTAGTTAGGCGATTGGACTTTCAAACCATCCGAATGATTTTCCAAATAGTCTATTAATGATTGAAATGATTAGCTAAAACTTATAGTAACCAATTGATCTTGTTCCCGTGATTATATTCCTCTTACCTATGAATGTTATGCGCGTAACCCTATAGTTTTCACATTCTATTGGGAGTGATGTCTATAATCAAATTATGACTTCATAGACAATGGTTGGTATCTAGATATACTTCATTATCACCCAAGTATATGGAGAAGTTGGAGAATAACTTCAACCTATTGTTGTGACTGGTGTTATAATTGTTTTATAACCCATTTATCATCAATATACATATTGATTTTGAGGCAGGAAAATGTCATCATCTTAATTTTCAATATTTGTTCCTTAATAATAGATTAGACTATTTTAAATACATAGCCACTGAACATCATATATTGACTCACATGAGTGTGGACATGAATTCCATTGTCTCACTCATCAAGTGGCATTGATACCACTCCAATAAGAGGGAAGAGTTCCATCTACATCACTCACAAAGATCCACATGTGTCACAGTGCACCCAGTAATACTAGTATGGAAACCCTTATTCAAAGTCACTTTGAGTAGTTTTGAAGTACACTGAACAACATGTTATCATTATAGTGTCTTCAGGTCGAAGGACCACAATCACCACTATCACATTGAAATATGATTATGACTGCCATTTCTGGCTTTAATGTTTCATAGTCAAGCTAGGTCTATCCAATACACTTGTTCTTAATGAGCAACTATGTGGTTGAATCGATATCCAATATCATGACTAATGATGCATAATCTTGAGTCAACTCCCACATTAGTGTTAATGCATTATTATGGCCCTAATTTCCACAATAACATCCAACTAGGACCTAGAAGAGATTGAATACCCTTAGTATACACATTATATCATGCTCATATCCTCAACCTAAAATCACTTGTCATTGAGTCATACATTCTTAGGAAATTAGTACATTTATTCATCATATCCTAACATTATCTATGGAATTGACCTTATGAATAATCAACTCAATTACAAAGTATGTTGTTACAATTCTAATATGATCGGCTCTCAGGGAATGCTATGAATAATATCATGGGTTGGATATGACATATCAGAAAAGGATGTGAGACCTTTGATTATTTTTTAAATTTATTTAATGCCTTTCATAATGATGTAAGGAAAGTTTTTCATTTTTGTTGAAACTTATTTTGGCTAAAAAACCTTATATATTTCTATAAATTAATAGGATGTTAGTTACATGTACAATTCATGTAATATATTTATGAACATTTATGCAATATTAGATATTAATATTTCTATTGAAATAAAGGTCATATGCTCATGACTATTACCCATCTAAAATGGGATAGGAAACCCTAACTTGACCTAGGAGGAACGAGTTTTGGGTTTGTGGATATTCTTGAAATGTTAATGATATCTGATGGATATGGTTTTATCTTAAGCATTAAAGAAATAGTTTAGATTTCTACAATGGAGGCAAATGGTCCATTCCTTGGTCATACATACTTCCTTATATTTTTAGATTACATAATATACACATACATCTTATTTAGGAACAATTATGATCATCAGATTAAAAGTGTATAAACCTAAGTGAACAACTTAAAGTTTATTTTATTCTAAGTATATGATCATATAATTAAACTCATGCACTAATTCATTCTTTGAGATCAATAATGTTTTGAGGGTGTAAACCCTACTTTTAGATAGATCAAGATGTTATATATAGGACTCTGCCCGGGTTATATTTTTCCTTGTTGACATCATATAATGGACTTAAGTAGATACTTTCTATCAAGCCAAATGATAAAGGGAAGACTACCTTCAATTCTCCCCTATGGTACCTTTATTTATCAACTGATGTTGTTTGGCCTATGAAATGCACCTACCATGTTTTAGAGGCCCATACTTTCTATATTTTCAGATATGATTGAGTGGTGTTTAGATATTTTCATGGATGATTTTTTTTGTTAATGAGGAATCTTTTTAGGGTTGTCTAGCTAGTCTAGATAAAGTGTTACAAAGATGCAAGGAGACCCATTTGCTACTCAATTCAAAGAAGTGCCACATGATGGTCAATGAGGGTATTGTGTTTGGAGACTAGGTGTCTGAAAAAGGTATGGAATTTTTCTCCATTAAAATAGAGTTAATATCCAAACTATCTCCGCACATGTCGATGAAGACAATATGGAATTTTTCATGACATGTTGGTTTTTATAGGTGATTCGTTAAGAACATTCCAAAAATTTCCATATCTCATTTAGGATTACTTAATAAGGATGTAGAAATCATTTTTGATGTATTTCTATTTGAATTCCTATTTTTTTATAGAAAATAAGTTGATCTTAGACCCTGTTGTGGTGGCTCTAGATCAGAGCCAACCTTTCAAACTGAATAGTGATGCCTTTGGCTATGTCGTCATGAATATTTTGGGGGCAACACAAGGACCAATATCTATCAATATTTTTTTACACCTCACAGATAATAAATGATGCACAACCGAGTTACAATACAAATGAGAAAGAACTTTTGATCATGGTTTTTTCTTTTGACAAGTTCTATCAACATTTGTTAGGGGACAAGGTTATTGCATGGAATGATCATGCAAAAACTAAATATTTGATGTAGAGGAAGGATGCTAAAACTTGACTCATTAGGTGGATCTTGATTTTTCCATAATTTGATATTGAGGTTAGAGATAAGAAAGGAATTGAGAATGTGGTTGATGATCATCTCACTTATCTGAACAGAGTATATGAAAAAGATTTAAAGATTCATGTTCATGAGAATTTCCCAAATGAGAAGCTTTTGAACATGTCCCTTAGTTTTCTGATATAGTTAATTACTTTGCATGTAGGCTTATGCTTGAGGATTGGAAATACTGAGAGAAGAAGAAAATATTTGATTCACTCATATACTTCATTTGGGATGACTATATTCTTCTTTAGTAGTGAAGATATGAAATTTTAGGAGGTGTGTACCCAAGTGGGAAGAAGAGAGCATATTGGCTCACTATCATTCCTCACCCATGGTGAACACCATACTAGTTATAGGACAACAAAAAATTCTTTAGAATGTGGGGTTTTAAAGATGGATATAACTATGCACAAAATTCTTTAGAATGTGGGATTTTAAAGATGCATATAACTATGTGAAGAGATGCAATGCATGCCAACACGTTGATAATATCTCCATGAGGAAGGATATGCACATGAATATCTCCAAGAGTTAGAAGTTTTTGATGTTTGGGGCATACATTTCATGGGGCCTTTTATCTTTTCAAATTATTACTTATACATATATCTTGCTTTTGATTATGTGTCAAAGTTTGTGGAATCGATTCCGCCCACACCAAAGATGCACAAGTTGTGTACAAATTTGTTAAAATTACATTCTCTATAGATTTGAGGCCCCACACATGATCATGAGTGATGATGGATCATACTTCACTCTGCCAATTTGGGGGCTTTTTGAGAAAATATGGGGTGAGACATAGGGTAGGAACATCATACCACCCACATACCCAAGGAATGTTGAGGTTTCAAATAGGGAGGTGAAATATATTTTGGAGATGACAATCTCTAAAAATGTACTAACTAGATCATGCAGTTAAATGATGGAATTTTAGAATGTATAATAGACCTCAATATGCCTATAGGGACTAACTATAATGGTAGGTTATGGCAGGGAGTTCCATCTTCATGTTGAGTTGGATCATAGAGTGATTTGGGCTCTATAGAAGTTGAATTCTGATGGGACTTTAGTAAGTGCAAAGAGGAAAGTTGAGTTTAATGAGCTGGATGAGATACAATTAGATGTGTATGATAATGTTAAGTTTTACAAATAGGGGACCAAGAGAATCCATGATACACATATCTTACATAAACAATTTCATCTGGGGCAACAAGTTCTTCTTTCCTACTCTAGATTGAAGTTGCACCTGGATAGGTTAGGGTCTAGGTGGAGGATCCCCTATGAAGTACTAAATGTTTATACACATCAAGCTATAGATGTGAGTGACCACTCTTACATGTTTAAGACTAATGGAAATATACTTAAGTATTATTTTGTAGGAGAAGTAATTGAATAATATAATGAATTGAAGTTAATTGATTTGGTTTAATTTATCTTTAATAATTTTAAAGTTAAACAAGGGAGTTGGTGGAAGAGAACCCACATTTTGTTTCTTGTTTAGGATCTTTTCGTAGGTTTTTCAATTTCATATTCATACTTGTTATTTAATTAAGTTTTGAAGGAAGATTAAGATGATTTTGACTAGTTGCTACATGCACAGAAAACAAGCAGAGTTGGTACCTCTGCTTGGGTTGGTGGCACTGAGATCTTCACCAATTAACTTCATTAATATATGATAATGCTCCAAGTTACAAGTCAATACCACTGGCCCACAAGTCAATGGAACTAAGAAGATCCCAGAAGATTGCTTTGATTTTCATTATCCAAGATCAGTACTACCAAGTTGAAAGTAGTAGCATAAAGATAATCACCAACTTGCAAAGAAGGGTTCATAATTGAATTCGATACCAGCAACAAATCATAGGAATTTTCCTTTTAGATACAAAACATAAAAGTAAATATCATTTAGAGTGGTCGACGACATAGTTAAATTTGAAAAATTCCCATGCATGCAATAAAATCTCAAGCTGACACCGTCAACTGAAGAGTTGGTAGAACCCACTCAAGTGCTTATTTTTATTATTAAAACCCATGAATGAGGTTGGAACCACCTACTCTAGCCCAAGGGGACAATGTGTGTCACTGACAACTGCAAGTGCACTGATCCAACAACTATGATAAATGATCCATGGCTTTCTTGGTAGGTGTTGGTAGTAGCTATGTAGCCTCAGTATTAGTAACCTAGAGATCCACGTGTCAGTATCATTTACAACTCATGTGTATTGGTATCAATGAAAACATTGAGAGAAACATACACGGGCTCCATGTCAGTGCTACTGACCCACATGACTCTTAACCAAGGTACTGTTTTCCTATAAAAGGAGAGTGAGTTGTTGATTATTCCCCACACCAAGAACTTTCTTCTACAAGCACCCTTTTGAAGGAAAACATTAAGAAAGATTCTCCAATGTTTAGGTGGATTTTCTTCACTAAGTTATTTCCCCTATAACCTCCTTCCTCATGGAATACAATCATCCTAAAAAAATATGGATCCAACTCAATGTTTGTGCCACATCAACTCATTCTCAATCCCACATGAGTCATCTAGGATTGGATCAGAAGAGGAAACACTATTTTAAGATACATAAATGCATCATCAAGGCAACATGATATGACAACTTGAGCTTCAGTGTAGCCATTGGTTTCAAGAAAAACATTATGAAGGTGTTTGAAGGTCATGACATGGTGGGTGATCACCCTTTGTTTGGGTATTGTCTCACCTACATAGAGATAATCCTTGAGTTTCTATCTACCCTGGATGTATGCTAGCTTCCATCCCACAAATATGAATGGAAGGAGTGGTGGATCAAATTTTATCTATTCAAAAACCCCTACCATATCTCTCTACAAGATTTTAGTGAAATCTTTGGATGGTCGAATGCGGAACAACAATGCAACCTTGATGACTTCACCTATTATGCCCATGGAAAAAATGAAAAAGTTTTATCTGTAGCATCTCCATCAACTATCATGCTTCCTCCGTAACTGACATGGAGAATCCCATCACTCCATGGAAAAAATCTATGGATGGTCGAACGTGGAACAACAATGCAACCCTAATGACTTCACCTATTATGCCCATGGAAAAAATGAACAAGTTTGATCAGTAGCATCTCCATCAACTATCATGCTTCCTTTGTAAATGACATGGAGAATCCCGTCACTCACATACCTTCACTATTTATTGATGGTAGTCTCTTTTCCAAGACAACTCAAGGGAAAGGGAAGGTGCATGAGACTGATCTCTATGTTCTTTGGACACAACTTAAAAGAGAGGACTAGAAGGTCAACCTGAGTTCTTTGTTCCTCAACCATATCTTCTAGGTTATCAAACTGATGTTGAGAAAGCTTCCCTTCCACTTTGTGAGCCTTATTACTCCAATCACATAACATATTTAAATGGGCCTCTCTCACCTACAACCTCTCCATTCAAAGGGGTCTCTAGACTTTAAGCATGTCTACAAGTCAAATCTTTTAACCATGCATGAAGAGAGAGTGTTTACTACATTCAACTGGTATAGGCATGCTTTTCCTGATCCAACCTTTGAGCTCAATGACTTCAATAATCTTGAATGGCCTACAGTAGATACCGAGGAGGCATGGATAGAGAAAAATACAACTACTACCCTCAAACAGGAGACCATAAGACACCCATGTCACCATGATTCTTCTTGTTTTACTCCATTTTATGTGACAATGAGAGCCATTATTCCATGGAGACCATGTACACCGTGCTCACATATATCCAACAAGGTTAGCAACCACATCATACATAAATGTCTCAGTTCTATAGTTATCAAGAGTGGACTCTATATAACTAAGAGGAGATCTTTAGTCATTGATAGTTTGTATTTATAAATGAGTAATTTCTTCTTTAGAATTAGGAGCACATTCATACCCTCCTGTAATGAGTGGATCATTAAACTCAACCACACTTTGATCAATAATAGAGCAAAGAGAATTTTTATAGCTATCCAAAACCACCACTTCTGCCCTCCTAGAATCGTGACTTTGCCAGAACATTCTTCACTCATGATTTACAATGCTACAGATTTATGGAACTCCACCAAAACAATGAGTTACCACTACACTTGTTCCACCTCTACTTTTAGTTTTTGACATTGAGGAAAATCATAAAATCCAAGCTTGGGTGGGGTATGGGAAGACATATTCAACCTTGCATATATAACTTTATGTTAAGTTTCTATCTTTAATCACTTTCCTAGTTCAATCATTTTTAATTTGTCTAAAATACACATCTTTCTAGTGTAACTATGGACTTAAATCATGAACATTTACAAAATTAGGTAGGAGAAGTCTTGTATGACATGGTATCTATTTTTGGCTTTTTATTTCAGTCATTTCTTATAAGCTATTATTATGTTTCTAGGAGTGAATATAGAGTTAATATTGTTTAGATAGAGATGAATGCATATTCACCACATTATTGTGATTTTGATATTTGTTTTACTCATGTTAGTTGTCAATTGCATCATGTTTTACTTAGTTTCATCTTATTTCTTCTCATACTTGAATACTAGTATCTTGATTTAAATTCTTGTTCTTATGAAGAAGAAATCACACATAAACTCATGAGAAGGGTATATTTCTCTCCCTAGGCTCATGTTCAAGAATTTAGAACAACTTCATAGCAGATTGAAGCTAAACAACAAAGGAATTCATGTTAATCGAGTGACTAGATCTCTTGGTTGGTTAACAACCTACCCATTCTAAGAATTTCCAAAACAAGATTTGTACAAATGATCACCCTCACTGATCGATTGATTAGAGGGTAGCCTAAACTTCAATAACTCTAATAAATTTTTGAGATTGAATGATCAACCAATCCACTCCCTTAATTGGTTGGTACACCTATAGAAGAGTCCCTTAAAGATAGTGTTGATCAGTTGATTCACCTCATTGGTCACTAACCAACCAAAATTCCTCCAAATTTAGAGCAACACAACAACCTTAATTGTCCATTAGATCAGGTGATCCCCTCCTAGGATCATCCGATCCAAAGATTCTCTAGAAGCTTTATTAGAGTAGAGATTGACTGAATAGTCTTGCTGCTCGGTCGACTAGAAGTCCATCAGACACATTGCCAAGTGGGTGGTAGACCGACCAAACCACATGGTCACCCGATCAATGAGGTAGGCAAAGCAAATTTACCCAACTACCAAGATGTATTATTTTACAACAAAAAGAGAGGTCCAACATTATATTGATGATATTCCGTCCACTTTGAGTAGAGAGCACGTGGAGGATCAAGGAGAAAGAGGATAATAAAAGGAAGAAGATCATCCTAGCATAATACTTTTCCACTTGTCTTGGCTGGAGTGGACTGTGGAAGTAAGAGACCTTTGGCTGCTACTTTCTTCTCCATAAATCATCATGTCTTCTCTTTATCCTTGTTGTGTTCTTACCATGACAATGAGCAAGTAGACCATCTCACTTGAGCATGGGGAGTAGCCCCATCACTCTTAATCTATCTTAGTTGTTACCAAACTCAAATTCCCTCATTATGTTAACTAATTCTTCTTTTGATTTATGTTTGCCACTTGAATTTTATCTCTCATTTAACATGTTTGATATACTCCTACGAATAGATACCATGAAACTTATGATTAGATTCCTAAATTGAATCGTAGGATTACAAATGCAATCATGAAGGGATCTTGTAGGACAAATGAATCATGAACCATAGGTAATGATACCTCTATCCCATGAGGAAGTTAGTTCTTGTGTAATTCACATTCTACAAGGAGGCAAATTCACTTTGTCATAGTTTAATTGTTGAGGTTATTGAGTTGTAACGATTTGGATAAGTATGTAGGTGGTGGTAGTGAAACACATACGTCTCGTGTTCCTTGAACATGGATTAAAACCTTAGTTTAATATGTTTTGCCTAAAATATATAATTCGATCATTAGTTCACAAGTACTCTCAAACAATAAATTTTAAATATTATTATTAAAAATTGGTTTGGAATCCAATTTATTAAAGAAGTTTATCTTTGATCTTGACCGTTTACTATAATGCAAATGATTTGGCCACTTTTGGATGAGTTAGTTACAATTTTCATAAAGGTTTAAAATCTTGGATAATTTATCTTAGAGAAATTTGATTTGCAATAAACTCACATCAGTTTGTCAAAAGGAAAACAAGTTTGATAAATGAAACATCTAGCTACACCCTATGGAGTTTGAAATGTTGAGATGTTTGAGTCAGAGCAACCCCTAGGTATCTTGGCCTTTCATATGTTATTAGATGGTTACCCTGTTTTTTGAATTAATTAGGGAGAGAGGCATATGATGGTCTATAAGGGTCATGTCTCTTATTTACTTTTTCTACAAATCTTCACCACATATTTCACCACCATAGGAGGGGAAAAAGAATTTGAAGTCTATCCTTGTTGCATCACATCATATGTGATGATAGATATTCATACTCTTTATTTGCGTAATACATTAGGAATAAATATAAATATGCATATTGTTATTTCTACATTAACTTTTTCATAATAATAGCACACAACTTGCAATTATATTTAATTTGCATAAGGCGTACAAGAATAACTTCATGTCACACCTCAATAAATAAAGAGAGAATTTCCAATTCATACTCCTCCCCATGTAATTGTGAAATACCCTAGAACTATTGTTTCTTATGTTGAAATAAGGTATATGTTAAAAAAGGGAAAATAACAAAGGAGAATAAGGAGGGAAAGGGTACTACAAGGCATGTTACATCTCTTCAATTTATTATAAAAGGGGTGCCTAACTCATTTGGAAAAAGAGAACATTGGAGAAGACCTTCCACCCTCAATTCTATCAATAAGGTAGAGCATTTAATTACATTCATCACACCGCCATCAAAATAAAGTAGCTAGTTGCATCGATAATTCATTTAGCGCATCATTTACTTGTTTTTTCATAATGTCTTGATTTAATCTACACCTCTTATTCCATGTTACCAACTCTAGCCCCTCATTGCTCTTTTGTTTAGGTCACTAGTGTGAAAATAATGTCACACATTCTTATTTAAAAACTGGTTCCATTAAAAGTTTTGTAAATCTTACAACAATGATGTAGAATGGGAGAACTTGTGATAATCTAGCCTTTATCTAACTTAACATGGTATTTTTATGCTCCTAACACTCTAGTTATTTTACAAACTGTATGCCAACATTACTATTTTGATTATGACCGGTCACTTAAAGAGCATCGACTACTATGTGGTTAGAAGGACCAATTTGTGTCCTTCTAGTGGAGGGAAGTTCGGCTAGTGGATTTTTGTTGGTGAACCCAACTCATCTATCTCTTTTTTTTTGAATTTTTTGTGTATGTACAAGTAACTATGTACAACCTTAGGGAACAACCCCACTAAGGGCACTGTCATAGTCAAACAAAAAGAAGCAATTGTGTAATCTAAGGCAACATGCCCAAGAAAAAGAAGCACCAAAAGCAAAGGCCTATAACATCTATGGGGAAACATCTCACATACAAACAATGGTATAACTCAGCTACTCGTGAACAAATTAACTTTGTCTAGAATAATCAACCATAATTGAAGATTCTTTTTTAGAGCCTCTGTGAACTTGGTCACTCCTCTCTCTCCAAGGTCAATGAGAAATAGACAAGATGATCAACATATGCTTCTTGCTTTAGAGATTACACAGATCTTCCAAGGGACCAGGTCTTTGAAAATCAAAGAGCACTAGAGAACCTACAAATATTTATGGCAAAGGCACAAGTGAAGAGATACGATCCACTTCCTCGTCATTGCACTTGCTGAGAAAGCACATAGATGCCATGCTTATGCCAAACCTCTTAATATAACTAGAAGTTAGGAGTTTATAATGACCAACCTTCCATCCCAAAAGTTGAAATCTGCTAGGGCACTTATAACTCCAGAGACATTGAAAGTAAGGATTAGGTTCTTGTTTTGATCTCAAATAGTCCCAAATAAATTTAAAATTCACATTAGATCTATCATCAAAGAGAATGTCATCCCTACAATCCCTGGGCTTAGGTAACTCTTTTATAAGATTAACCAACCTATTGTGTAATATGGAACTTTTAAAATACCACTTGTCATCTGTGATCATGCAACTCACATTTGCATCACTATCAAGGCCCAGCTAAATGATACTCTGCCATCCCAGAACCTCAATGAGAAACTTGGCACTAGGAATCCAGGGTTCGTTCCAAATTGATAGACTAGCTACATCTCCAACAAAGAAAGCAACAAACTTTCTCAAGCACTCCCTTTATATAAGAATTCTTCTGAAGATCCAAGAAAATGAATAATTGATAGACAAGGACCTAATGGAATCTCTGAAGAAGTACTTCTCATGAATCCATTTAATCCAAATGCTATCCTTCTTTTTTTTCCTATATTCAAACCATTCAACAAAATTGTAGTTGTAATGACCTCTCTAATATTTTTGATACCACACCACCTTCTCCTTTAGGTTTCATAATATCATTCCACTTAATAAGATGAACATAATTCATATTTTTGAATCTCCCCCAGATGAAATCATGACATAATTTCTCAATGTCATTACAAACAGAGTATGGTAGAGAATACACAAAAGCCCAATGCTAATACATGGCTGAGAGAGTACAATGAACAAGCTCAACCTTGCCATCCATGGAAAGTTGGCTTTCCTTCCAATCATCTAACTTTCTTTTGACCTTATCCAATAAAGAACCACCGTGAGCCTTGATAAGTTTGCCAATAAAAAGTGGGATTTTGAGATATCTTTGATGCCCAAAAAATACCACCAATTCTTTCTCTATTGCCCCCCTGATAACAAAAGACAACACTTTTTCTATGTTGATTCTCAAACCAGTAGTAACATACAACTTGTTAAGCACTTTTTAATGGACATATAACTTTGATCATCTGCTTCAGAGAAGACCATAAGGTCGTCTACAAAAATTAGATGTGGCACAGCAAAATTGGAAGATGCTCTCAGTAGATTAAGCTTTCCCTTCGCATCTTCTTTACCAAATAAGAGAGTCACAACATGAATCATCAAGACAAAAATATATGAAGCCGAGTGGTCACCCTGACAAACTCCACTACTAGGTTTGAATGCCTCAAAACTTCTCCATTAATCAATAATTAATAAGACATTGTATTGAAGATCTTTTTAAGCCAAATAATCTAGTAGTGAGGAAAGCTCATGAGATGAAGAATGTGAAAAATAGCTTCCCAAGAAACATAATCATATGCTTTTGAGATGTCAATATTGAGGCACAACTTAGGATTGTCACCATTTTTATGATAGTCATGGATTAGTTCATTTGAAAAAAAGAAAAACATCTTTAATGCTTCTTCCTTTCACAAAGGCGCACTGGTTACTACTGATAATAGATGACAGAACACCTTGAAGCCTGTTTGCCAAGAGCTTAGAAATAATCTTATAATAGATATTGCATAAAGCAATAGGTCTTAGGTTCTTCAAATTGTTAGACAACTTGTCTTTAGGAATGAGAGTTATTAGCTTCTTTAAGTAACCTCCAGAGTTAAAGAACTAAAAAATAGCTTCAACAGCTTCAGATTAGATGATACTCCAACATTTCTTAAAAAATAAGACATTAAACCCATTGAGTGTTGGGCATTTATCAGAATTGAGGTTCTTGACAATATCAATGATATTCTTCACTGAAAAGGATCTATCTAAAACAAACTTATCAATATCATTGAGATTGGGGAAGTTAAGACTCTTTAGAATGTCTAAATCAACAATATGAGCATTGTTGAAAATACTAGACTAGTAATCCACAATGTGCTTCTTAATAACATCAGACGTCGTGCAAATATACCCATTAATGTAGAGTGCCTTAATATTGTTTAAGTCCCTTCTAACCTTTATCAAGGCATATAAAAGTTTAGAGTTAGAATCGCCATCCTTTAACCATCTCATTTTGGAATTCTTCCTAAGCAAAGATTCTTCATGTAACCTTGTCAGGAAAGCTTCCTTCCACTTTTCACTAGCTATAAGTTAAAAAACAACATTTGAAGGATCTGAGTCTAACTTTGACTGAGGCTCAACCGCAAGAAACTCCATTCTTTTTGCTACACAAGAGAAGTTACCTATAGAGGTCTTGTTCCAAGACAAAAGATCAAACCTTAAGCCTCTGAACTTAGAGTAGACTTTTAAGATAGGAAAACCAACGATATCAATAGACTTGCTTCTTCTCACAATATCAATGAAAACTTCCTTTTCAGACCACACATTAATGAATCTAAAGGGATACTTTACTTTACCTCTCTCACCAATATCAAGAGTCAAAATCTTATGGTCACTAATGATGTTGGAATGAAGAATACTTTGCAATCAACAAACACGTTCATGAATTTATCATTATATAGAATTCTGTCAATGTAAGACGTATCAAAATTAACACCACATTAGTGATTGTCCCAAGAGAACAAAGGACCATTAAGTCTGAGCTCAAATAGGCCATAGTTAGCATGTAGCTATTGAAATCCTCCATGAATTTTTTTTAAAGGAAAATCCTTAACCCAACTTCTCATCCTCCCTCCTAACAACATGGAAGTCACCTAGAATAACCAAAGGCATCAACATGTTAGAGTTCATAGATTCTATTTCATTCCAAAGATGGACCCTGATAATATCAAGATTATGGTTGTAGATCGAAGTAGGAAAGAAAATTTTATTGGCACAAAACACTTCTATATGTATAGACTGATCAATTTCCTATAACTTACATCATAGTCACATACCTTCCAGAGAATGATAAATATACAAAAAACATGAGATCTATGACTGGACACCCAATTATAGTCAGAAAAAACTTTACTAAAAATCTTACTCATCTTCCTTTCTCTGACTTTAGTCTCATTCAATAAAACAATTGGGGTTTTGAACTCAATTATTTTACTCCGAACTAAAGAGGATTTGATATTGGGCCCTCTTACATTCCTGGACAAAATATTGATATTAGTGCTATCAATTTAAACAAATTGTAACCAATACTTCATTGACTTGAGCATCTACCCTACTAAAAGAAACATAAAAAACAATCTTCATATTATCGAATTTGTTGGAAAAGGAGTTCTAAATGATATGGTCCAAATTCCTTATTGGAATTAAAAGTCTTCCTAACTTTCCTCTTAGCTTTTTTCTTTTTTTACCATTTTTAATTTCAAATGTAGAATATTCAATTGTAGGAGCATCAGGGTTGGTGGAGTGGACATATCCACAACCACCCCAGCCACCCCTTGTGATACAGAGCCATCCTCCTCAGAGAACTCAGACGTAGATGAGACATTATCTTCAAATGAATAATTAGGAATGTGAAACTCTTCTTCCTCATTAATAGTTACTGGAACATCAATTATAGTAACTTGAAAAGATGAACTCAATTTCTCAAGACTTTTCTCAATAACTTCTCGGAAAACAATAAGAGAAGTCTTATTCACTCAGACCTTCTTCATAATTGGTCTGCTAAAGATTTCCTTGCAGTCGTTGTGGCAAAATAAAATCATACAGAACAAGCCTTTGACCTCCACTCATACTCAAAGTTAATCAAGTGAGTAACTCCCTTATCACTGGAAACCTCTAACTCCATCAGGAAAACTGATGAAGTGGGCATAATAATATGCAAACTTGCAGATTCTAAGCTCCTTAGTTCAAAAACAACTTTTCAACACGAAGAAAATTACCTAGGAATGAGCCTATCCTGTTATACATCTTCAAATTCCATAGCTCAAGTGGGAAGTTGTGAACTCAGACCTAGGTAGGCATGTCGGTAAATCTAAATCTATTCAACAAATCCCCTAGCTTCCATTTCATCAGAACGAAAGGTTTGCCTCTAACAAAATAAATTATGTTGTCAAGAACATTCTCCGATCTATGTTGTCTATGAATTTGATGAGAAAGAAATCTGTGATTCATAACTTTAACCGAACCCTTTAGAATCGAGATCTATGATAAGTATTTCTCGAGAGCCAATGATATAGCATGTGATGCATCGCTTCCAACATTATGTATTCTTCTCTACTTCCTCCTCAGGATATAATATCTTGTTTCCTTGAATCTGTATATTATCTTTCTCCAGAGAAATATTGTAGATCCTTGGTTTCATCAAATCCACTAATGACTTAGTTGAATTAGATAGAAGTGTAGCATTTAATCCTTGAGGTGAGTCGTAACTAGGTTCTTATACTGATGGATGACACTCGGTTCCATGAGGAAAGGACTAAGGACTGCCTCCACCAGTTTCTTCATCACGATGCCGATCTCTGCCAGTCACCACCATTAGGGAGTAAAAATCTTTTGATAGTCTAGTGGATTTTACTATTGTTATTTTTCTATTGACTCTTTCAATTATATCTAAGGATAATGTTACCTTAAGGAGAGAAATATTCAAGATTAGTGGGTCTTGATGCACATATTTTTATTGTTATTTCACATGCTATTTTTTGGTGATTTTATATGTTGATTGCTCTCATATTATATCCATATATATTCATTCATATTGCATCAAATTAACCTATAATACATAATACATCACTATTTTTTATTTAGCACACATTTTTTACAATTTTATCATATTACATTTTGGCCTAATGCATTGATTCTGTGATTTCTGACAATTTGCTCATTTATGTGCAAAGATTAGGGGTCTTGATGCAAGCATTTTTATATTGTTAATCCACATGCTAGTTTTTGATGATTTTATATGTTTATCACTCTCATATTATATATATATTCCTTAATTTGTATTCCATTAAATTAACCTATAATACATCATGCATCAATATTTTTTATTTAGCATGCATTTTGTAGAATTTTGTCATATTACATTTTGGACTAATGCATTTCTTTTGCAATTTCAGGAAATTTGCTCATTTACGTGCAAAGTCAATACCATGATGACAAGTCAGTGCAACTGACTCTATGCCCCAATAGGACAATAACTTCACAGAGGAGACTTGATGCTATCGACATATCTTGGGATCACAAATAGCCCCTACATAGTGCCATTGACTCCCCAGTCGTCTGTACCAATTACACATCCATAGGCGATCATGAAACTCTGAGGGGGAACTCGGTAGGGGTGTACATTGGTCCGAACCTGGACCAGACCAATTTGGACCAGACCAAACAAATCATGGATCAGACCAAGACTATAACGAGACATGACCAAATCCAGACTATACTACTAAGCAACAAAAAAAGTTCAAAAAAAATATAATCCACTTTTTTATCATTTAATTAAAGTTTTTTAATAAAAAGAGATATGTAACTTGCCTAATAACATATTTATCCTAGGTACATCTTCTTTTCATGTTAGGATAAGGTTCAAAATAACTTGCAATTTGAATTTTCATACAAGAAACTAGGACTGAAAGCAAAAAACAAACTAAACAATGCTATAATAACTTGACATCATTGGTTAAAAAAAACACACACACAATTAAAGGCCATCATGTTAATGTTGTTGTCCAATCAACACTTTTGATACAATAAAAACTATTATGGAGAATAATTATGGAAACCTCTAACATATAATAATAGAACATGAATTAATACTCAACTATAATTTAGAACTTTATAGAAAAAATGAATTGTTTTAAAGATCCAACTTACGTAGACATATAAAAATTTTATCATACTCTTTATAAATTCTAGTAATACAATCCACTATCCTAAAACCTTCTATAGAAATATATTTTATAATAAATACATCAAAAAAATGTTACCCACTCCAATCGCTCCAAACTAATTTTAACTATTTTGGATGCAACTGGGTACTAGATTCATGGGAATCAAAGGATCAATGTTATCACCTCAATTTCACTTGTATTTTAAATAATTGAATTGCAATTATTCTAGTAAAAGAAACATGGTTTGAATTTGTGTACTTGGTTTTTTAGAGAATGGTTTTCTTTGAAAATTTCCCTAGGATGATGGATTTCATGATTTATACTATGGATCCAATAATGGATATAAGGGAAAAGTAAAAGAAGAAAATAAAATATTAAGAAAAAGGCAAAGGATAATGGATAATAAAAAAATGCACTTAAGAGAATTGTGTGGAATTCTCTATAAAGTGGTATGGATGAACACTAATGGTTGGATTTCAGTTTCACGTAGTTGCAAATGAGAAAAATAATTGAAATAATGAATATAGTAAAGAAAGGAGGAAAAAAGGATGTGTTTAATGCTTGAAACATGCTTTATAAAGACAATACTTGGATATTAAGAAAAAAATATTTTCCTTTTGAGTTTTGGACTCAAAACATTCCCATGGATATATAATGTCATTATAGACTTTCCTTTAATATTTTAGAGAAAAATGACCTTCTATGTGGTGTAGGTGATTAATTTATGGATTCACTAAAAGAGAAAGGTTAGGCCATTTAACTTGTTCCTTTTATTCCCAAAAATTATATGTAGATTGGGAAGGACATTAGTTAGTTTCCCTCCAAATTTGGGAAGAAAAAGGTGTTCCTATTGTCCTAGAGAAATCCATAAAGATAAAGGGATCTACTTAAAATCAATAAATTGTATGCCTTTGTTGAAGAGAGAGAAAAGTGGCATCTAGAAATATCATTTTTCTAGGAAACCTTTCTCACACCAAGATATGATTATTCCATAACTTCCTTCAAATTTTGGAAAACAATTGAATGAAGGATGAGGAAGTTATGAATTAATTACTTTCTCCTAAAGTGAAAGGGGTTAAAGGGTAAATGAAAGAAATGTCACAGTTTAGTCTGAATAGAAAACCAAGTTATTATGTCTCGATTAAACATGATCGTCAGATTAGGATACCACGATCCTGATTGTATCTGCAACCTTGATCAAAAGGGAAAGGAAATCAACAATAAATCCTATATTACTCGACTCCTCTCTTCTCCTTTGTGCCTCTTCTCATCCTAGAAACTCTCCCTTCAAGTTTGGGAGGGGAAACCAAATTGATTGGCCCCTAGATTCACCATTTTGGTGAAGAGTTGAACTTTCCCCTAAATCAACTAGAGGTGGTCTCCCTTGGGATCGATGGGCACCCCACCCATTGATGGGTTTTGCCTATAAAAGGCACACCAATTCCACGCAACTCCTAAGAAACCACTTCATCAGCTTCAAAGCATGAGAAAACCACCCTACAATCCTCCCTAAATGTCGTGTGAATCCCCTATTCTCTGCCAAGGCATACTCCCTTGCCTATCTGTGTCCACACCCTCTCCGGCCAGGTTGAAGTTTCCAACGAGTTCGTTAGATCTTGGCGGAGGGAGTGGCACCCTCACCTGAGGCTCGGATGCTTGAACTCACGGAGTCAACCGGGTTGGTTGACTGGGCCTGGCACCAGGCGAAAGTAGGATGTGAGGTAGAAGAAGGATAGGGAAATGGCGTTGCTACCCCAGGTGCAAAATAGAGATATGAGGGGTAACTCACTCCTTTTAAATTCCTTCCAGACCTAGCCTTGCTGGCACGAGTTCTGAAGTACTGACAAGCTATTAGGATAGACGACCCACGTAGGAAATAAGGTAATAACAACTAATGCTGACATTCCTCTTCCCTATTGGACATATTAGTGTTTATTATGTAAAAATAATAACTAATGATTGGTAACTCGGATCAGGACAAACTATATATGAAAATTGATCAGGGGAATGCAAGGAATACAATAAAATATAACCAGGACCTAGATCTTCTTCTAGTTCAATAAGTACTTAAAATTTTCATCTTTAATATTTTCAATGCATAAGAACCCTAATTTCTAGGTTTTGATTATCTTACTATGCTCAATTGATCTTAATAATAAAAAATTGACCCTTTTTGATAAAGAGGATAATTTAGATCTAATATAAGAATAATAATCCATAAAATGAAGAATTAGGGTTTCCTTGAGATTAAAAGTGCAACTAAAGATAAGATTAGGGTTTGTAAACCCAAAGAACATAAAAAATGATAACTAGAGTTTTAAAAGACAAAACCCTAATGAAACCCTAAAGTTGACCTTAAAACCCTATCTTGGAACCCAAGTCAATTATTAATGAGGAATTTTGAATAAAATGATAATGCATGGGTGTTATGCTTTAACTTTTAGGGTTGCTTGTTTGGTTATTCCTAATCGCACTTGCTTGGACATCAAGTTACTTCTAAAATAGGTATGTGTCTATGCCTAAGAATTATCGCTTAAGTTTCACGTGCCTTTGTTATAGTTTTTCTGCATGGATTGGAAATAAATGCTTGCTTGTTTATTTATTTATGCAATCTATAAAGTCACTTTGACTATCACATTATATTCTTGTAACTTGATCAAACCCTGCATACCAACTCTGGGAGTTTGAGAAAGGAAAGAAATAAGGGAGTCACGATGATTGGGAAGGTCAAAGTAGGCCCCAGATTATGAAGGTCAGACCAAGCCCCAGATTGGGAAGGTCGTATGAGGTCAGGTCCCAGTTTGGGAAGACTACCATGGCACCTAGATCCAGATTCATAGGTAGCATATTTTCCTCTATAGGGACAATGTTAGGAGAGGATATCTCAGAGATTCATAAAAAATATGTTGTGAATTTATGAAGAAAATGATAATTTTGATTCTGTAACAATAAGTGTTGTGATTATGTTGTTACACCTAGATAAAATATTTTGTTTCCGCCACATACCAGTATAAATTGTTATATTGACCACATGTTTTGTTTGTCGATGTTTTAGGATAATCTGCTATTATTATGCAATTTTGATGGAAATAGAATTTCAAGAAAGAAGACACCAACAAGAACATGCATTAATGTAATCATGGAGGTTTTAGATGGTTTTTGATTTCAAGTTGCAAACTTTAGAAAACCATGGAATGTAATTTGTTTGTGGTAAGTTATTTTGTACCAAACTCCTTCTATATAGTGGAGTTTATTTATTCTTTCTAGTTATTTTCTAAACAATCAATTTTGTATTAGAGTAATGGCCCTTGTCCTCTCAGTCTGCCTAAATAGGGGATAATAGGGGGTGGGGGTCGTTACATTTGGTATTAAAGCCTAGTTTACCATTTAACCTCTAGTACTTATTAAATTTCTAGGAGTTATGTAGAGCCCAAAGGGAATTATTAGAGTATATTCCAAAGTCAATGGTTCCTAGAAAGGACCATGATCCTGGGGCCATCAAGAATTTCTTCTACACCGCTAGTCATCTTACAAGGACTCCCGATCCTATGCATCCGACATGGCAAAAGTCAGAGGACTTTACTCAAAATAACATACCTCTAGGATTTCTCAACCTTTCATCACTTATTTTCCCATCTTCACTCACCAAACCCTAGGTACATGTAAATGCTCTCTTCACCTCTTCTAAGTACTAGGGTTATGAGAATTAAGAATTAAGGCATCCTCTGCCAAATAATAAGATGCATGTACAGACATAATTTTAGAGTACTTAGAACAAACATAAAGGTGTTGACGTATGCCTCCTAACCCTAAACTTAAATCCTCGTCTTAAATGATGGAGAGAGGAAAGAGAAAATACAGAGTTCATCCATCCATGCAAGTATGTCAAGAAAGGCATGCATGATAGGGATGCAAGATGAATGCACATATAAAGAATAGGAAATAAGTAGGGAGATATGACACCCTTGTGCAAGTTTTAGGATTGGTGTCTCGACCTAAGGCAGGTCAACCCAAGAGTGGAGAAAAGATCTATGAGGGAGTTAAACCCTAAGATTGGGTTATGACCAGAGAGTCTAAGTTCATTCTGGTAGGAACCCTAATAGGAAGTGTGTCCCCACACATGATACAAGTAGGAGGAAGACATGCATCGACGTGAGAGCAAGTGACATCAAGGTTGGAAAAGGGATTAGTTCTAAGACATAAGTGTTGGGTTTTGTGGAGAAAACATGCGCGGCGGAAGTGATAAAATCCACACAACCCAAAACAGGATCTCGTCGACAACAACGTATTTAGAAGGATTGTTTGCGGGATATACCTTATCGCAGAGCAAGTCCGGTGATGTCCCACTGCACGACGGTGCAACGCTGCTTGTCAACACGGATGGAACTTCTCTCCCGTTCGCTGTCGCAGGTTGATCCAGGGGCGCTCCTTTGCGGTAGTGATGTCCGCCGCTCGTAGCGAGTACAGGAGGTCGTCGACGTCCTCCAAACACAGGCATCAAGGCATATGCGTCTCTACTTCGTCCACGCGGATGGACGGAACTCCACGTCACGCTTCTCAAGCCGGCGGGAAGTAGTGTGTCTCTACGGTGGCGTGCTAGCGGCGCGTTGCTCTCCTTTCTCTCCTAAGGATGGTGATGGCTAGGTTTACGTGCGTAAGTGTAAATGGAAAAACCTCTCTCTATCTTATATAGATATGGGCCGTCGATCCTCCTTTAAATAGGATACGAAGGGAAGTAGGGTTTCCTAAACCCATCGGTAAACAGAAACGTTGCATTAATTAAAATGCTCGTGGATTAATTAGAATATTCCGGAATTCATTAATTAACCAAATAATCACATTAATTGATTAATTAATATCCGAATCCATGCAATCGCTTGGGATAGCTTTATGTGCATATACGCCAACAAACTCCCACTTGCACTTAGAGCCAGTCACTCCAATATTATTCTAATCCATTACATAAACATTTTAGTAATCAATGTGATTCGGAGCAATTCCAATCAAATCCACAATTATACTCCTATTCCAATACATCCTATGCGTGTGACCCGGTAGGCTCCAAATTACGTTGGCAGTGATATCCATAATCATATTATGATTTCACAAGCAATGATTGGTATCTAGAAAGACTTCATTGCTACCCAAGTAATTGGAGAAGTTGGAGAACAACTTGACCTATCATTCATGACTGGTGTTACAGTGATTGTATAGTTCTTTTGTCACTGATATCCGGATTGAACTCAAGTCATGGAATTGTTATCCTTTTCAACGTTCAATCCATGTTCCTTGAAGTAGAGCAGACTGTCTGAGATATATGTAAGCTCAATATCACATATTGACTCGCATCAGCATGTCCATGCATTTCTCAGTCTCGCTTATCAAGTGGCCGGAATATCAAACTCCAGTAGGAAGGACAAATTCCATCTACATCACTCACATTCATTCCCATGTGTCACAGTGCACCCAGGCACCATCTTTATAGCAATCCTTATTCAGGACCACGGTGGATGATGTCAAAGTACACCGAACGACATGTGATAAGTGTAGTGACTTCAGGTCTAAGAACCACAATCACCACCATCATTATGAGATGTGACTCTAACTACCAATCATGGTATCCATGTGTCACTCTCAAGGTGGGTCTGTCTGATACACTGTTCTCTAACAAGTATCTATGTATTTGGTTTGATATCTCCACATCATGGATAATGAGATTCTTCCATCAACCAACATACATTCTAATCTTATGTGTTATTGATGTCTATGGATATTTCTACAATAACAACCGATTAGGGACAAAACAAGAATACATACTCTTAGCATACATATGATCTCACTGTTCAGGTCATCAACCCAAAGACATATGTCATTGAGTATATTATTCTATAGACATCTATAAGTTTTATGGTCATCTCATAATATAAAACACAAACATATAGATTGGAAACTTGCCTTTATTGATATGATCAATGTAGTATTACAAATCGTTTACATAGTATCCCATTACAATCATCGAATGATAGTCTCTATGGGCATACATACCAACAGATTCCCACTTACACTTATACCCAATCACTCATGAATCTCAATCCAAGTGATCGAACATGTATGTCATGTTTCTGCTGTGAAAGTGCTTTTGTGAGCGGGTCAGCCACATTGCTTTCTGTAGGTACTCTGCAAATCTTCGCATCTCCTCATTGTACGATCTCTCGTATGAGATGGAACCGCCATAGAATATGTTTGGAACGTTGGTGCGATCTTGGTTCTTTAGCCTGTGCAATTGCTCCATTGTTGTCACAAAACAACTCAATTGCATCACCAGCGCTTGAAACCACTCCAAGTTCAGAAATGAACTTCTTGATCCACACAGCTTCCTTTGCAGCATTAGATGCGGCAATATATTCGGCCTCTGTTGTAGAATCCACAACCGTCTCTTGCTTGGAACTCTTCCAGCTTACAGCTCCGTTGTTCAGGCAAAACACAAATCCATATTGCGATCTGTAGTCATCTTTGTCAATTTGGAAGCTAGCATCGGTGTAACCCTTTACCACGAGCTCTTCCTCACCACCGTATACCAAGAATTGATCCTTAGTCCTTCTCAAGTACTTTAGGATGTTCTTTACGACTGTCCAGTGACATTCACCTGGATCTGACTGATACTGGCTCATCATGCTCAAAGCATACGACACATCAGGACGAGTACTAACATTGCATACATGATAGATCCAATTGCTGATGCATATGGAATCTTACTCATGCGTTCCCGTTCATCACATGAACTAGGACACTGGGCTTTAGAGATTGTAACCCCATGGGACATGGGCAAGTTACCTCTCTTAGAACCCTCCATGCTAAACCTCTTTAGCACCTTGTCAATGTATGTGCTCTGGCTTAGGCCTAGAAGCCTTCTAGATCTATCTCTATAGATCTTAATCCCAAGTATATAGGATGCTTCGCCTAAATCCTTCATAGAGAAAGTATTCCCTAGCCAACCTTTTACTGTATGAAGAGTAGGGATGTCATTTCCCATCAATAGTATGTCATCCACATACAATATGAGAAATACGACTGTGCTCCCACTAACCCTTTTGTAAACACAAGGTTCATCTTCATTTTGACTAAAGCCAAACTTTTTGACTACTTCATCAAAACGTAGATTCTAGCTCCGAGATGCTTGCTTCAATCCATAGATTGACCTTTGTAGCTTACAGACTTTATTGGCTTCCTTTGGATCGATAAAACCCTCAGGTTGTGTCATGTACACATCCTCGAGTAAATTCCCATTAAGGAATGTTGTTTTAACATCCATCTGCCAAATCTCATAGTCATGATAAGATGCAATGGCAAGCATGATTCTGATGGATTTAACCATGGCAACTGGTGAGAAGGTCTCGTCATAATCAACACCTTGAATTTGACAGAATCCTTTAGCTACCAATCTACCTTTATAGGTTTGAACATTTCCATCCATGTCAGTCTTCTTCTTGAAGACCCACTTGCACCCTATGGGTCTTACCCCTTCGGGTGGATCCACCAAGGTCCATACCTTGTTGGTGTACATGGATTCCATCTCAGATCTCATGGCTTCGAGCCATTTCTCAGATTCTGGTCCCTTAGTAGCTTCTAGATAGGAAGTTGGCTCATCTTCTATGCCCAATTCGTCACTATCTTGAGTCACGAGAAATCCAAATCTCTCAGGCTCAAGTCGTGTCCTACTAGACCTATGAGGTTCCTGTGTTACATTTGGAACTTGAAATTCCACAACAACTTGTGAGTCTTCATGTTCCTTATGTACCTCCTCAGGTTCTCTACTTTCTTGTTGGTCTCGAACTTCTTCGAGCTCTACATTCCTCCCACTAATTCCTTTGGAAATAAATTCCTTTTCAAGAAATACAGCAGTCCTAGCAACAAACACTTTGTTGTCAGTTGGTGTGTAGAAGTAGTATCCCCTAGTTTCCTTGGGGTATCCAAAAAAATAGCATTTTTCCGATTTGGGTCCAAGCTTTTCAGGAAATTGTTTCCTAACATAAGCTTCACATCCCCAAATCTTTAACATAGACAAATTGGGACGATTCCCATTCCATATCTCATATGGTGTCTTTTGAACCGATTTGGAAGGTACACAGTTAAGTGTAAACGCTGCAGTTTCTAGAGCATATCCCCAGAACGATATTGGAAGTTCGGCTGAACTCATTATTGATCGTACCATGTCTAATAATGTATGATTCCTTCTTTCTAACACACCATTATGTTGTGGTGTACCAGGTGGAGTCCATTGTGATACAATACCACGGTCTCTCAGAAGGTCCTCAAACTCTTGGCTTAAGTATTCGCCACCTCGATCTGAACGGAGTGCTTTAATACTCTTACCAAGTTGCTTCTCTACTTTGTTCATGAAAGTCTTGAACATTTCAAGAGTTTCTGACTTGTGTTTCATAATATATACATAGCCATACCTACTGAGGTCATCAGTGAAGGTAATGAAGCATTGATAGCCTCCTCTAGCATTTGATCTAAAAGGTCCACATACATTAGTATGTATGAGCCCTAGCAGATCACTGGCTCTCTCACTGTGTCCAGTGAAAGGAGTTTTGGTCATCTTCCCTAATAAACATGCCTCACATGTCTCTAATGATTCAAAATCAAAAGAGTCTAGATAACCATCCTTATGGAGTCTAGATATGCGCTTCTCGTTTATGTGCCCAAGACGACAATGCCATAAGAATGTTTTGTTTGAATTGTCAAGTTTTAACCTTTTAGTATTTACGTTATATATGCTAGTCTCAAGTTCTAACAAGTAGATACCATAAGACATAGGGGCATTGCCATAAAAGATCTCATCTTTAGATATAGAAATAATTCCATTCTTAATGTGAAATTCAAATCCACTCTTGTCCATACAAGATACAGAAATAATATTTCTATTAATGGCTTGTACGTAATAGCAATTCTCTAATTCTATTACAAGGCCCGTAGGCAAAGATAAACTAATAACTCCAACTGCGGTGGTAGCAACTCTTGCTCCATTAGCAACCCACAGCTCAACTTGGCCCTTTCGTAAAGGCTTACTTCTTATCAGATCCTGCATATTAGAACATATGTGAGATCCACATCCGGTATCCAGTACCCATGATGAAGAAGTATTTAAGTTTATCTCAATAACGTATATACCTAAAGTGGAGATCTCTATCCCCTGCTTCTTCTTCCTCAGTTCCTCCAGGTAGAGAGGACAGTTTCTTTTCCAATGTCCAGGCTGGTGACAATGGTGACAACTGCCTTCTTTGGAGATCCCACCTTTAGCTTTGAGCGCGGATGACTTTGGCTTCTGCCTGGCTTTAGAACCTTTCTTAGCCTTGCTTTTGCCTTTTGACTTTCCCTTTTCCTTGTTGATCACCATCACAGACTTGGGCTTGTCTTTCTTCATCTGTGCTTCAGCTGTCCTCAACATGCCCAACAATTCTGACAACGGCTTATCAAAATTGTTCATGTTGTAGTTCATGACAAAATGACTATATGATTCAGGCAACGATTGTAGAATCACATCAGTGGCCAACTCTTGACCTAGGGGAAATCCCAGCTTGGATAGGCTTTCCACGTGCCCAATCAAGGTGAGTATATGGGTGCCAACTGAGTCTCCCTCTTTCATCTTGCTTTTGAACAAAGCCTTTGAGACATCATATCTCTCCTGTCTTGCTTGATGTTGATACATGTTCTTGAGATGTGTTACCATATCCATGACATTCATGTTCTCATGTTGCTCTTGCAACTCATAGTTCATTGAGCACAACATCAGGCACTTGACATCGACGACATCATCAAGGTGCTTCTTGTAAGCATCCTTTTCAGCCTTGGGCGCATTTACGGCGGGCTCCTCTGGCTCTGGTGTTTCAAGGACATAGAGCTTATGCTCATGTGTGAGAACAATTCTCAGCGTCCTAAACCAGTTTTGAAAGTTGGTTCCGGTAAGTTTGTCCACAATTCTCAGCGTCCTAAACCAGTTTTGAAAGTTGGTTCCGGTAAGTTTGTCCTTCTCAAGGACCGATCACAACGAAAAAGTGTGAGTGTTGGTTGCCATTTGATTTCTACAAAAGAAAAATTTGCATTTAGTCCAAAACATTTTGACTTGTAAATATTTGATAAACGAGATTAATTAGGCCTTTAATTAATTACGCTCCCACTATTTTATTCAAATTGATATCCCTCACTATCAACTCGTAAGATTGCAACGCACAACCTTCTAGTGAGCCAAGACCCAAAATAATTGGATCAATGCCCAGCCAACGCTGGCGTCAAAGACCAAATACTAAGGTAGGCAACATTTTCCAATTGCATCATATGCAACTCTTGGATAGATGATCATGCACAACTCCTTGCCATGATGCATCTGTGTGCCTCTAGGTACTTGATCCTATCAAGGTTCCCTAGTCAAGTCCAACCCATAAGCCAACACGATGAGTGTGCACCCTGCGGAGGCAGACCCACACACCCACCATCACACTTCCACGAGATAGACAGTGTACCACGCGGAGGCGTGCCCACACATAATCGATCAAGCTTTTCATGTGCGTTGCTTTATGGAAGGCAACTAAAGCTTAATATTATTAATTGAGGGGTTTTATTAATACATATACATATCCAAACACCACATACTTATAGTACGTATCATATACTACTATATCCACAACTACAGACGATAGACATGCAATCACAAACACAAATACATCGGTTATGGCCATACTATTGTAATCCTTTGGAGCAAAAAAGGATTACGGTCCACCTATGGTCTTATGCATCTCATGCAACACCTGTGAATCAACTTGTAAGCCTGTAATGATCAACATTACAATGAACAACTTCATGGATGCTTCGTGAGGTTGGAATTTCAAGTTGCTTCTTGGAATGGGATCTTCTTGTTGCTTCTCCATGGACGCTCCTTGGAGTTGGATCTTTAGGTTACTTCTTGGAATTAGATCTTCATGGTTCTTCTCCATGGACACTCCTTGGAGTTGGATCTTCAAAGGGCCTCCTTACATCAAGTATACAAAAACTAAAATTAATCCTATCTCTATTACATCATATGAGTACAAATATAAAAGGAAAGAATTAATTACACTTTGAAATAAGAGATGAGGCTCGGCATGCAAGCCGAATACTTTATACAAAGGATCCATATGTAACCATTATACATCCATAAAATTCATAAACAACCATATCCACAAGATTGACATCCACATTCATTCACAACATTCACAAAAGGGAATACTTGGCCATAACCGTGTATGCATTCACCACATAAAACATATTTTAAAGGTGACATGTATGCTATCATAGGTATATCTACATATACGTATATACATATTTAAAATTGCAGTACTTTTAATGCGGGACATTCCCCATTAAATAATTTTTTGACTCCCACGTAGACAATGCGGGGTACACAGGGGCAGCACCCCTGTGCGGGGATCCATAGTCGACCCCGTCCAAAACGTCAAAAACAATAGCCTACGGCGTATGTGGAATTAGGTTTAGATTTGCACATTAACAGGTTTACTTTGCATCGTATGCAACTTAAAAATAGTATACATCGATTCGATCATATTGAAACTAATCCAAATACGCCGTAGATCGACGCTGCTCTGACACCACTGTTGGGTTTTGTGGAGAAAACATGCGCGGCGGAAGCGATAAAATCCACGCAACCCAAAACAGGATCTCGTCGACAACAACGTATTTAGAAGGATTGTTTACATGATATACCTTATCGCGGAGCAAGTCCGGTGATGTCCCGCTGCACGATGGTGCAATGCTTCTTGTCGACACGGACGGAACTTCTCTCCCGTTCGCTGTCGCAGGTTGATCCGGCAGCGCTCCTTTGCGGCAGTGATGTCCGCCGCTCGTAGCGCGTACAGGAGGTCGTCGACAACCTCCAAATGCAGGCGTCAAGGTGTCTGCGTCTCTACTTCATCCACGCGGATGGACGGAACTCCACGTCGCGCTTCTCAAGCCGGCGGGAAGGAGTGTGTCTCTATGGCGGCGTGCTAGCGGCGCGTTGCTCTCCTTTCTCTCCTAAGGACGGCGACGGCTAGGTTTACGTGCATAAGTGTAAACGGAAAACCCTCTCTCTATCTTATATAGATATGGGCCGTCGATCCTCCTTTAAATAGGATACGAAGGGAAGTAGGGTTTCCTAAACCCATCGGTAAACAGAAACGTTGCGTTAATTAAAACGCTCGTGGATTAATTAGAATATTCTGAAATTCATTAATTAACCAAATAATCACATTAATTGATTAATTAATATCCGACTCCATGCAATCGCTTGGGATGGCTTTATGTGCATATACGCCAACAATAAGGGCTTATGCCAGTTGGATTATGATATAGGCATACTAGATGGAATGTATGAGAAGTTTACTGTCACATAATGAGATGACATGATTTATGGTGACCTCAGTGGGATTGAGAGTTTGACATAGGATTAGAGGATACAAGTATATGTGCTCATTCTAAATTAATAAATAATAGGATGTGAATCGATCGGAGCCTCAAACTCTTCTACAAAAGGGAACTCCTAGTTTTAGGACCAATGATAAGTTGAATCGAAAGAATGAAACAGTTGGGAAGCTAGACTCCAAGACATGAGGAATTATAAGAGATATTTGTGTGATATGTCTTAATTAAACTAGATTTCCCCTAAGGGAATGAATTGGATTACTGTATGTACCCTAGATGTCCTTGGTAGGACCAAACCCTAGAGACGGAGAAGGAGACTTCTTATACAAATGTGTATATGATATCAGTACCTACCATATAGGTGAGGGAAAGAGAGTCCCAAGATCCTGGAAAGGTACAAAGTGGTAATATATTGTAAAGCTTGGTACTCAGATTTGTAGTTCCTTGTGTAGGACTCTAAGGGTTGTTTACGTGAAAAAGAAAGTTGGGAAGAAAATTCCATATCTTGTTTTGGTTCAGTATGTGTAGATAAATCATGCAATTTGGATGACCAATACTATGGAGGTAAGCCCGAGGTTTCTAGACCAAAGAGGGGAAGTGGTGGTATATGGTGCATATAATGTTCACAAGGTTGAGTGAGTTCATAGAGATTAAGCATGGAACCCCCTCAAGTTTTGGGTTAAGTGAAACCTCACCTGTGATACATGCTTGATGAGACACTCACACAAGTTGGCCTAAGCACTTCATGCTATCATATGTACTTATGAACTAGGTCTAACATTGAGACATGAGGAATGGATATGACGTAACGGAAAACTTAGAAATGGTCTAATAAGTTCTCTTCTTTCTATTGGTTAGCCACATGCATGAAATATGATAAAGGAAAGTGACTAGCTAACTTTGGAATAAACATGTAATAAGGAACACAACCTAATATGAGGAAGTGGAGATAGGAAATGTGCCTAAGAGAGATGTCCTCTAGTAATAATAAAATTTTGGATTTGCATGTGTTTTGTGAACCTTGGTCCTGCCAAGTAATAGTTTTACCCTATCCTGGGAAAGGACTTTCTAAAAGAGAAAGTTCATAAATTAGTTCAAGAATTGAGTTATCATTAAATGTCACTTAAAAACTGGAGAGATTAAAAGCATGAAATGTACAAGCGAATAATATGAGTATGATTCTTTTTCACCCATATGAACCATCTCTAAGGGGCATAAGAAAACTATGAGTAGACTAAGAGATGAAGGAAATTTAGGTGAAAGAATTCTAAAGGATATTATGTGCTTGAATATTGTAAGGGAAACCACAAGAAAAATGTGGGTCGATATAAACTAATGATATGACATCTCACTAGAACCCTAAGTAAATCCTAAGGTCAAGAAGGGATAAGACCGACGGGAGTAGGAATTGATTGATCCCTAAATGCACAAGACCATAGGGTCGGGAGGTAACAACTATGCTTGCTCAAGGTCCACGGGTTAAGAGGTTGGCCACCTTCATGAGTTCATATGGCCCAAGGGGTAAATGAGAGAGGCACTCCCTATATGCAGAAGGATGAGGTCACTCCAAAAGTATTGACACCCTAGAGACTTTGAGGAGATGACTAAGGCTAATGAGAAAAGATATAAGAAGTCAAGTATTATAAAATTGCACAAACCTAGAGTGAGGGATGCTCGTGACTTCAAGAAATATAATAATTGTTGTGAAATGAGAAGCATGTATTGTTTAGAGTCCTATTGAGATGGATTCAACCTAAATATGGAATTAAAATTGGTAGTGTGTGAGGTACCATCTCTACTCTTGGAATGGGATGAACTTCATATTTGGAGTGCATCCAAATGCTTATTTCATCTTGTTATGAGTGTGAGAGAGGAGACATACACATGCCATATTAGAAATGGAAATGATATGGTGAATAAACACTTCAGTTGAAATCCTTTTAGTATAATGGAGGATTCAAGGTATTACCATACCCTTAAGAGAGATATTAGATAACTGGTTGGAAAACCTAGGTAGCAAGGTAATCTCAAATTGGAAATTTCAAATGAGTGTGTGTGTGTGTGTATATATATATATCAAGTGGGAATTTGAATTATATAGGTATAAGATTAAATTTGGTGATCAGATAATGGATACAAGAGTGGAGGTCCAAAATAATGACTAAGCCTGACTTGTTGACTGAGCTTGTAACTGCCTAATTAGATGAACCAAAGTTAGTTGAGATGAAGGGTTTGATGGAGAAGCCATAAATACATATGGAAAATGTGAATGGTGGAATTTGATATGAAAGTGGTATTTGGGTTCCTGAGGTTTCGCCGTTAAGGACTTAGAAGTTCATTAGTCTAAGTTTACCATACACCATGGCATCACAAAGATGCTTAAAGACTTACAACATTTTTTCTAATAGCTTGGAACATATAGAAACATAGCATCATATGTATACAGTTGTCTCACGTGCCATATGGTGGAGGATAGACACCAACAACCGATTAGGTTACTGCAACCAATTGAGATTCCAGAGTGGAAATGGGACCAGATCACTATAGAATTTGTGGTGGGTCTCTCTAAGACAAACAAAAGGTTTTGATGCAATATGGATTGTGGTGGATCACGTAACCAAATCAATACTTTTTCTAGACTTAAAGATTATTTCCAAGGTAACCTAGATAAACTATATGATAGAGAACTAGTTCATTTACATGATTTTCTAAGTTCAATTATCTTTGATCATGACCCTAACTTCACCTCTAAGTTGTGGAACCAAGTGTATGAGGAACTCATTCCAAGATTGAAATTTAGCACAACTTATCAACCCTAGACTGATGGACAATTAGAAAGAATGATCTAGACATTAGAAGACATGTTGAGAGCATGTGTGCTAGATTGAAGTGGATCATGGGAGCAGTACTTGTCCCTAGTAGAGTTTTCTTATAGTAATAGTACCAAGCCAATATCAGGATGCCTATGTATGAAGATCTTTATAGGAGAACGTGTCAGTCACTACTTCACTGGGATGATGTTAGTGATAGGACCTTGATGAGGTCTTTAGAACTATAGTTGTATGTTGATTAAGTCACTTTGATCAAGCAAAGCTTGAAGAGAGCCCATGATAAACAAAAGTCTTATGTTGATGCAAAATGTACTGACTTGTACTTCACTATGGGTGACCATGTGTTTTTGAAAATTTGATCCCTTCGAGCTATAGATAAGAATAGAGGAAAGTTGAGTCCCTGATATGTGGGTCCATTTGAGATCCTAGAACAGATTGGTGAAGATGCTTATCATTTATCCTTACCCCCTCAATGCAGTATGATGCATGATGTGTTCCATGTATCCAATCTAAAGTGATATGTGAAGGATCTGAGCTATATGCTGAGCATTGAACCGATTGAACTCCAAGGGAGGATAACATACCTTGACTCACCTATGAGGGTATAAGATACCAAGTTGAAAGAGCTCAGGAATAAAAAGATAGAAATGGTAAAGGTTCTTCGAAAGCACCATGGAGAGGGTGAAGCCACATGGGAGCTAAAGGCGGACATGGAAAAGTCTTATCCTGAGTTGTTTGTATGATTAGTTGAATTTTGAGGGAAAAAATCCTATAAGAGGGGAAGTATGTTATAACCTCAGTTTCACTTCTATTTTAAAAAATTGAAATGCAATTATTCTAGTAAAAGAGACATGATTGGAATTTGTGTACTTTGTTTTTAAAGAATGGTTTTCATTGCAAATTTCCCTTAGATGATAGATTTCATGATTTCTATTATTTTTATGGATCCAATAATGGATATAAGGGAAAAGGAAAAGAAGAAAATACAATATTAAGAAAAAGGCAAAAGAAAATGGTTAATAAGAATTGTACTTAAGAGAATTGTGTGGAATTCTCCATAAAGTGGAATGGATGACCACTAATGGTTGGATTTCGATTTCATATAGTTTATAATGAGAAAAGTAATTTAAATAATGAATATAGTAAAGAAAGGAAGAAAAAAGGACGTGTTTAATGCTTGAAACATGCTTTATAAAGACAATACTTGGATATTAAGAAAAAAAATCTTTTCCTTTTGAGTTTTGGGCTCAAAACTTTCCCATGGATATATAATTTAATTATAGACTTTCCTTTAATATTTTATACAAAAATGATCTTCTATATGGTGTAGGTGATTAATTTACGGATTTACTAAAAGTGCAAGATTCAACCATTTAACTTATTCCTTTTATTCCCAAAAATTATATGAAGATTGGGAAAGACATTAGTTAGTTTCCCTCCAAATTTGGGATAAAAATGCTGGTCCTAGTGGCCTAGAGAAATCTGTAAAGATAGAGGGATCTACTTGAAATCAATAAATTGTATGCCTTTGTTGAAGAGAGAGAAAAGTGGCATCTAGAAATATCTTTTTGCCATGAAATCTATCCCACACCAAGGTCTAATTATTTAAAATCTTAATTTAAAAATTGGAAGCAATTGGATGAAGGATGAGGAAATTATGAATGAACTACTTTCTCCTCAAGGTAAAGGGGTTAGAGAATGAAATAAATGTCTTAATTTAGTCTGAATAGGAAACTAAGTTATTATGTCCTGATTAAACTTGATTTTGTCTCTTACCTCTGATCAAAAGGGAAAGGAAGCAAACAATAACTCCTATATCACCCAACTCCTCTCTTCTCCTCTAGGCCTCTTTTCATCCTGGAAACTCTTCCTTCGAGTTCGGTAGGGGAAACTAAATTGATTGACCCATGGATTCACTATTATGGTGAAGAGTTGGACTTTTCCCCAAATTACTAGAGGCAATCTCCCTTGGGATCGATGGACACCCCAACCGTTGCTGGGTTCTTCTTATAAAAGACTCATAGCTTCCTCACAAGTTCTGGACAACCACTTCATCAACTTTAGAGCATGAGAAAACCACTCCGCAACCCTCCCTATATGTCTTGTGAATCCCCTGTTCTTTGCCAAGGCATACTCCCTCGCCTATCTATGTCCATGCACTCTACATCTGGGTTGAAGTCTCCAACGAGTTTGTCAGAGCTTGGTAGAGGGAGTGGTGCCCTCACTCGACGCTCTGATGCTTGAACTCATAGAGTCAATCACGTTGGTTGACCCAGCCTGGCACTAGGCAGAAGCCAGCCACGAGCAAGAAGAATAAGGACAAGGAAATGATGTTGCTACCCTAGGTGCAAAATAGTGATATGAGGGGTAACTTGGTCCTTTCATGTTCCTTTCAGACCTAGCCTCACTAGAGCGGGTTTCTAAGTGGTGATAAGTTATTGGCCTAGCCAACCCACGTAGAAAATAAGGTAATAACAACTGATGATGACATGGTTCTTCCCTATTAGACATATTAGTGTCTATTATGTAAAAATCATAACTAATGATTGGTAACTCAAGTCAAGACAAATTATATATGAAAATTGATCAAGAGAATGCAAGGAATGCAATAAAAATATAATCAAGACATATATCTTCTTATAGATAAAAAAATACTTCAATATTCCATCTTTATATGTTTAATGCATAAGAACCCTAATTTCTAGGTTTTGATGATATTACTATGTTCAATTTATCTTAATAATCAAATAATGACCCTTTTTGATAAAGAGGATGACTTAGATCAATTTGAAGAATAATAATCCATAAAATGGAGAATTAGGGTTTCCTTGAGATTAGAATTGTAATTAATGATAAGATTAGGGTTTGTCAACCCAAAGTACATGAAAAGTGGTAATTAGGGTTTGGAAAGCCAAAACCCTAAAGTTGACCTTAAAACCCTATCATGGAACTTAAGTAAGTTATTAATGAGGAATTTTGAAAAGAATGATAATGCATGGGTATTATGATTTAACTTTTAGGATTGCTTATTCGGTTTTTCCTGATTGCTCTTGCTTGGATATCAAGTTACTTCTGAAATAGGTATGTGGCTACTCCTAAGAATAATCACTTTAGTTTCACGTGGCTTTCTCATAGTTTTTATGCTTGGATTGGAAATAAATTCTTGCTTGTTTATTTCTTTCTACAATCAATAAAATCACTATGACTATCACATTATATGCTTGTAACTTGCTCGAGCCCTACATACCAACTCTTGGATCTTGAGAAAGGAAAGAAATAAGAGAGTCATGATGATGACTAAAGAGTAGGCCCTATATTGGGAAGGTTAGATCGAACTCTAGATTGGGAAGGTCGGATGAGGTCAGGCCCAAAATTGGGAAGATGACCATGGAACCTAGCTCTATATTGAGAGGTGGCCTATTGTTATCTGTAGGGACAACCCTAAGAGAGGATATCTTAAAGGTTGAGTAAAAATGGGTTGTGAAGTTATGAAGAAAATGACAATTTTGATTATGTAACAATAATTGTTGTGATTATGTTGTTACACAGAGATGCAATATTTTGTTTCCCCAACATACCAGTATAACATGTTATATAGACTACATGGTTTGTTTGTTGGCATTTGAGGATAATCTAATGTTATTTAGAAATTATGATAGAAATGGACATTCAATAAAGAAGACACCAACAAGAACATACATTAATGTAATAATCATGAAGGTTATAGGTAGTTTTTACTATCATGTGGGAAACTTATAGAAAACCATGGAATGTAATTCCTTTGTGGAAATCTATTTTGTACCAAACTCAATCTTTTTGGTGCAATTTTTTTATTATTTTTGGTTATTTGCTAAACCATCAATCATGTATTAGAGTAATGGACCTTGCCCTCTCAGTCTGCCTGAATAGGGGATAGTAGGGGGAGGGGTTGTTACAATAAAGGATTAGATTGAAATTGAAGTCGGTCTAAGACCGAGCCAGACCAAACCAAATACCTAATTTAGTCCTTCCACTATTTTGGACCGGCATATGTACCCTAGTCAGTGCTACACACAATTCTACTTGCACAGGTGAAAGGTGTAGTCAATATCACCGACCTCATGTCAATAACACCAACCCTTCCATTTTAACAAGATGGATTCTAATGTTATAATCCAATCAATTCATGAAGTATCTTGGATTTTTGGTCCTATATGACCTAAGTGAATCTGGATGTCAAGGGTCTCATGTGTGGGTGAAAAATCATGGAGGAGAGGATAAGAACATCGAGATTATAAAAGGTTTTGGTTTGAGCTACTTTGAGGAGTAAGTTGGTAGTAAAAATGTTGTTCATTTGTGCTAATCATTAGAGGGGATATTCATTAATCACTAAGCTAGGGTTCTATCTAGATAGAGTCATACTTTTATTTCTACATAATTATATTATGAAACCATGTGCAATGTGCATGATGAATTTCCTTTCTCTAGGACTCGAGAGTATCCCAATGTATTTTTTGTCACAACCTTTTCATATTTATAGATGAAATTCGTTGATTAGAATTTTAATGACATTATGACTTCATAGTTCCATGTTCATGCTTGATCACCATAACCATGTTCTACATAATTAATAACTTTATAATATAATACAATTTCTAAAAAGAGGGCTTACAATAACAAGGATGAGATATTCAAAGAGATTTTTGAATCAATGGAACTGGAATACACCAAGAAAGCCATATTTTGACCATAGTTTAATAGGCCATTATGCTCCAAAGGGGTGGTACTTACCACAAATTTCTAGTTTAAAATAAATGCTAGTTTGTTTACAAAAATATAGAAATTAATTAGAATATGTAGCATTGCAAAAGCGGTAGTCCTAGAAGATGCAAAAATATAATCAAACCAATCCTTAAAGTTGCTTTTGTAATATGAATCATTACTTATTTTCAACTTTTTCACCAAGCTCATTTTGTTTGTTCTTTTAGTTGTAGTTTCTAGCACCCAATTCCTTGAGTTCCACACTCAGAACTCAACATTCTCATATATTACTTTGGCATGTACACTTGCATTTTACACAATTTTTTTTTGTGTTAGTGCTATAGATCGTGCTTTTGGAACAACTACCTGGAGGGATAGATCCGGTTTATCAATATCTTCATCAACCACTTTTGAGGGTTTCCTCATGGCCATATTAAGGAGAGTAACACCAAATTTCCTATATATAATCCATCATTCTTTGTAATGTTCAACTGGAAATTGTGAATGGGAGTGTCAAATAATAAAGAAGCAGATAACTCAAGGAAAATGATTGTAAAATAAAGATAAACTTATGGGCGTGATAACATCTAATTATTTAGGGTAGTCGTAGATTATCAAACCACTAGTTGGTGAAGGAAGAAGGCAGTCTTTTGAGGTAAGATAAAAGTCTTCCTAGGATGAATTAGCACTAGTTGAGGTGTTAAAAAATTGGGTCCAGGTCAGGAAATCCAATGCAATCCAGCTTTTTTGACTTTTAAACCCATCCCCACACTTGAACCCAAATTCATTCATACCTCTCAACCTGAAACTGATCCTATTTGAACAATATAATCCTAAAAGCACACCCAAGCCCACATTTGTAGATGATCTTTACAATTTTTTAGTGGAATCACATATATAGTTGTAAAGAATTCCATTACATGGAATTAAATTCCTAAAGTATCACCAATTATGTAAAGAAAAATCAATTAAACAAGTAAATGTTGTGATTGCTTTGATTTTATTGGAGAAAATTATAATATGAATTGAAAATAAAAGTCCATAGTGAAACAATATGAGTCCCCATTGATAACTATGCATGATTGATACTTTCATGAGTGGAAGACAAGTGGTTTCGTTGAATTATCTTGTGTGTCAAAATAGAATCTAGCTTATAAACCTAGTTTGTGAACCTTAACCTGACCCATATTAAATTTAGACATGCCATCAAGAATTTTATGTGATTGAGAATGTAACATCTAATATATGGAACCCATTTTTTGGAGTCACACAAATACAAGTTCACAAGTTTGGACAACTTTTTATGGCCCAAAACACCCATCAAGATCATAGAGTTGTGGTGGTTCTTCACATACTACCTCGAGAGCATGGAGATGCAAGGAGAATTAAGACTTAATGCTTTTGCCTCCTCATTTGGGAGCATGATGTAGCTTCAAAAATAGGCATGGTAGAGCCCCATGTACTACTATGAATATCCAATTGTAAGGGGAGTATCCTTTTAAAATAGAGTGACCATACAAGATGATAGAAAACATGAGCACAAGTCCATGTCTGCCTCTATGAGGGAGGCTTTATTTTCCCATCGAGATCCTTGCTAACACTTAATAGATATACTTTTTGGTGGGGGTTTGTGGGTCCTATGAGGTCATTTATCCTCATAAAGATACATGTAATTTTGTACTTAGGTGTGCCCAAGGTCAGACTATGTGTCTAGATATGGGCTGTAAAATGATGATCTGATGTCCCATATTCATCTAAATAAGGTAAATCTATGTATTTTGTTATGTTGTTGATGGAATCTTACTTCATTTATTGGGAATGGCTTACATATTGAAAAAATAAAAACAATTCATTGGAAATGAAAGTTAATGAACTACATAATCCCTGGAGATGGTTTTTATCTTAAATTATCTAAAATTATGGTAGAATCATTACATATTGTTTAATTGATTAATAATGAGTACTAATAACATGTCTTGGATATGACATCTCAGAAAAAGGTTTATAAAACCATAATAGTTCTAGGAACTTATTTAGTGTTTTTGATAACTATGTGTTATACAATAATTTAAATTTTGTGCTGGAACCCTATTTAAGGCTATAAACCTTATATATATCTAGAAAATGGCATGTTGATAAGTAAATTTGCAAAAGATTGGTATAATATTATATATAACATGTATATGATCTAAGTTATCAACCAAAAAAAGGTATATGATCTTAGATATCATCAAATATAATGATATTAAGGTCACGTGGTCATGATCATTATACACTTAACATGGGAAACAAACCCTAACTTAACCTAGAAGGTATGCATTCAAGGTTTTACATATTTTTGTGAAATGTTTATGAACTTTTATGAGTTAGGATTTTTACCTATGCATTCAAGAAGCAATTTAGGTTGCTACAATCGAGTCAAGTGGCCAACTCTTTGATCTTATATATGCTTTATTGTTGCTATTTTGGCTTATCAAATATAAAATCTATCTATAAAATAATCATCTCTAGTGAAACATTGAAATTATGTTTTTTACAAGTTATACTGAAGTTTAAGATTAGAAAAATCTACTCCTTTACTACTTCACTTTTTAACATCATTAATGTTCTCAATATAAACCCTAACTTTAATCGCATCAATAATGTTATATGAAGGACTCCACACTGGATATATTTTTACTTGAAACACTACATGGCATGATTGAATAGATCATTTTTGACATCATAAGGTGGGATTCCACACTTAATAGTTGGCATTATATGGAGGGTTTCAATATATGATTTTGATGTAGCATAGTGGGATTTGAAACCTTTATCTATTGACACCATAGGGTCAAATTCATCACTTATATATTTATAATATATGTTGGGATGAAGTAGTTATATGTTGACACCATATAGTGGTGTGAAATATTTTTTGTTGTTAATACCACAAGACAAGATACAAGAAGTCACATAATTTAAGGTGGATCACATAACATGATAGTAACCAAACTCCATATGTGCTCCTTGTTGGTTATCATATTAGGTTCATGTGTATATGTTCTTGTATATAAAATATGAAATGTTAAGTTAAAATATAAATAACATCATTAATCATGACTAGAAGGAATTATTTTCTCCTTTTTTCGATATATTTTGTTTTCTTATTGTATGTATCTTTTAATCTCAACCACTTACTATTGTTATTCAATAGCCTGACTTATACATATGTGCATATGCGGTCAACAATAAAGACCAAATGTTAGAGGTTGATGCACACAAAACTTCATGACCTAATAGGGAGATGTCTATGTGATCTAAGGTGTTTATTATATCTCAACATTTTATGTATTAAGTTCTCTTTTTTACTTTAATGTAATAGGTTTTTGTGAGAAGAACATGTACGAGAATCAAGGTAAAATCATGTCTTGCATAGAGTTGTTGTGTTGTTGCACTGAATATAGAATATGTCATAATTTTCATGTGTTACTTTGATGACCCACTCTTCCATGTTGTTAAAAGTGAAATGCACATGAGGTTTTGTTACAATGATTCCACCATTGATGTCTCTATTTATCCTTAAATTAATATGTAACCATCTTAGATTTTGTTGCATTTTAATAAAAGCATGGGAAATGTATTCATACCATACCCTAATTGGAGAAACAAACAAACACAAAGTGAATTCAATGAAGTGAAATATAGATTTTGTGACTAAAAATACTCAATTCTGATACATGAAAAAGGCCACTATATCACTACACGTTTAGATAAACAATATGGTTCTATCCACCCTTTCTATGGTTTTTGGGAGGGTGGTATAGCAAACCAACAAAATATTCCTTCCTAATTTACCTTAGTCATAGGATATCATAGATTCAAAATTTTGATGAACTAAAGACATGGCAATGACAAAAATTATGCCTTTATGCGCACTAGTTGTCTATCAACTAGACACATCTTTGTCGGTGAGGAACCTGAACTTTTAGATCCAAACCCAAATTAACATCCAAGAAGCTTGTCCCAGAGCATATCTGGAAATAGATATTACCATACTTGAGGAGGAAGAAGGCGTGCCTAATATGATCTCCCAATCAAGGGTATCCATACAAATGGTAATTTTCTCTATACTTAAGAATAATTCACCCTTGTATTCATCTTTCTACAAGCCCTTTTCTATAAATTTCCCAGTGGGATTATCATAGATAAAATATTCATTTTAAATCCTATGTACATTAAAGTACCACACAAATCCATATCTTCTTAATATATGGAAAATTTAATCCCCAAGATTTACCCTCTTATCTTCCTTCATTTTTATTGACTTTGATACCAGATATAACTCAATATCATAATACATACTATTTTAATCCTTATATCTTCATAAGGTTCTTACAAAATCTAAAAACTTAGATAAAAAGACATTTTTTTCCATGTTTGGGGACACCCCATGGATCTGATCCATCTGCTAGGTGCCACGTGGTGGAACTATAGATTTGGAATGTTACTAGCTATATGGATGGCATCAATCCACAACCCTATTCCATAATCTTCCACTCAAACCCATGAACCCTAATTATGTTCTACAAATACCCCATTGTCGCCATGTAATCTTACACTTTTTGACAAACCTAAAGCTAGAGAGAAAACTACCTCCCTTTCTACATTCAATCACTAGAGTGACTTGAGTATCTTTCCTTCAACATCCAAACATCATTAGCTATAAATGGAGAGAGTTTAATATATTATGATGTCAAAGTTTTTGTTTGACACTTTGTAGTTATGGCTTACTTTCACTTCTCTTATAGGATTTCTCTTCTTCTTCACTTTCTTTTATATAAAAAATAAAATAAAGAAACTGATAAGAGAGGTCATTCATATGAGAAAGATACTTTGTTTCCTAATGATTGCTTGATTGATTGATTACATGTTTGGTTTGGTTTTGGGAAATGGAATGCATGTCTGGATGGGGATTTCTATCTATTCTTTACCTTTCCTATCTTTTTATCATGGCATTGCACCCAATAGTATAAAATCTTTCAATTTTGCACACTTTACATAGCTACAAACCCACATGTCCATAGAATCGATGCCAAAACACATGTTGGATCCCTTGATGAGGTGTGAGGGTTTTAGTAAAGGTTTTGGTGAAACATAATACCAATATTAAAAGGCTTTGAGGACACTCCCTATTCTAATAGTCATGATATGTTATGACCATCATAGTCAGGAGGTGTATTGGAAGTAGTACCCATGCACAATGTAACAAGGTTATCCCTATGATGAGTTCCATCACATCATAGACAGTTTAGGACCAAATAATCCTCTATATGTCATGCTTTAGTGAGGATGTAAATCTAATCTAAAGTCATACGATAAAGAGAGGGAAGTATAATCCTCTACATATGCATCTTAGAATTGTTGATTACTTTCTAAATACTAAGATTGTTTCTTACTTCATGATTTTCATATTGTAGTTTGTTTTCATAGCCTATTCATACATCTTCATGTATAGGCCAACAATCCAATACTAACAATTTCAAATGATCTCAAATAGTCTTCTACAATCAATAGTCTTCAGTCAAAGATCTTCAATTAACAATCCTTTCAATCCCTCCAAGGTGAGACACCCTAGTGGTAAGATCCTTGGTTTGTTACCAATAGGTATCAAACTCAAGCCCCGACTATGGCATGAATAGAATCGCCATACTAAAATAATCCTTTTAAACTCAATAGGGTTGAACACTCTTTTCAATTTCAACAAAGTTGAACATCTTTTCAATCTCAACATAGTTGAACAATATTTTCAATCTCAACAAAGTTGAACAATCATTCACTGTCTCAAAAATTTAAATAATCTTTTGCAAAGTTGAACAATCTCTCCTCTCTCAATAAATGTGAACAATATTTTCAAACTAGGAACTATCTATTCAATCATAAAAAAGATTGATCAATAGTTTTGACATTAAAAATCTTGAATACATGTTTCAATTTTGAGGTATCACATGGATATAATCTTTTCATGTTAACAATCTCTTTCAATCAATTTGAAACCAACATGAATGAAATCATTCAAGGAATTTGAAATATTGACATATCAATCCCCCAAACTACCTTATGCATGTAGGCTACATGGATTCCATCAAATCACCTTGCTTCAACTACATGGGTTGTTATGTTGAATTTACCTTTACATATCATATCTCCTTGAGAGGCTAGCTTTCATCTTTTTGATAGCCAACATAGCATCAGAAGGCTCCCAAGGTTAGCTCTTAAACAGAACACTTTGAAAGCCTTTCCCAAGATCTTCCTACTTGATTTGTGCCAAAAGGTTACATGATGTTGGTATCTTCTCATGAGGCACCACTTACACTTGAAACCTTCAGAAAGGGTTACACACACCAAATCTCCCATGATGAGAGACAAATCCTACACACCAAAAGTCATATGGATATCCATCTACAACCTCTGGTCCTAAATGGGTCACCTTGTCCCTAGAAACCCCTTTTTTGAGAATTTATTCATAAACTCTCACATGAGGAGAGAGGAATCTGTCACACTAAAGCATAGATGGTAATTGAGCCACTAAATATGGCCTATAGTGGGTTACCTTATCCCTAGATACCCTTTTTGTGAGTATTTCTCTCATAAACTATCCATTGAAGAGATATGATTCTCACCTACCAAAATATATATGTATATCCATCCACAAGAATTGGTCTCAGTGGGGTCACCTTGTCTCTAGATACCCTTTTTGTGAGTTTTATCTCATGAAATTTTCAATAGGGATATAGGAGTATCAATCATTAAAATAAAGATGGATATCCAACCATAATCTCTAGCCTTGAGTTTGTCACCTCATCCTAGGTTATCCTTTTGTGAGTATTTCTCTCAACTCCTCTGATAAGAGAAGAACATCACACTAAAACATAGATGGATATCCAATAGTCTCTACCTTGACTTGCCCCTCTATACCCTTTTTCAAAGTATTTCTCTCAAAATATCTCCCATAAATAGAGAGAAATCTCACACCAATACACATGTGGACATCCTACAACATCCTCTGTCCCCAAGCGGGTCACCATGTCCATGGATGCCCTTTTTGTGAGTATTAATCTCATAAAATCTCACTAAAGGAGAGAGAAATATTACACACCCAAATATGGATGGATGCATTGCCATGTTCCCTAGTCCGTAATGGGCCATCTTGTCCCTATATACAATCCTAACTTCATCACTCTACTACAAACAACCACAATCTACATGCTATATCATGATGCAAGTAGACCCATCTTGTGACAATATTGGAAAGATCCTTCTATCTCACTCAATCTAGGGGCATGTCCTGCTTTCAATCATTAGATCAAATAATCTATTATATACATGAACAATCCCTTTCCCCGCAAAGAGCAAAGTTTTCAATCTTGACATGATCATTTCCCTCTTTTCCATGCAAAGTTAAGGTTACCTTTTTCTATCACGGTCTTTGACACCCTCTTCTACATGAGGTTTTGAACCCCACCTTGAATGTTTGGGACATGAAAACATGAATGCCATCTTTTGGTTCTACAAAATGTTAGCTGATGTGCATGATATTGCAGAGAAAAATTCACTAGTATTGAAATCCCTAAAATTGACCTTAAACAACATACAATAATAGCCACCTACAAGCCAACATATCTTATTCCTATATAGTTCAGGAACGAACCCAAAGTATAATGTTTTAAAGAATTATAAAATCAAACTAACAAGTCAAGAACTAGTATTCATCACATGATTGAGTTGGTTTAATTAACTAAGGTTGTAATAATGGACAAATCTAGATTAAGGTTCTAAGTATCAATGAATGGAAACACTAGGGTGGAATTGGGTTTCATCACCGCTACCTGAATATGCACATTCATTCAAATCCAAACTTGTATGAAGAGATAATTGGAGTTTTGTAAATTTCCCCTTTTGACGTTAGAAACATGCATGAGTGGATATCCCCATAAGCTTGATGTCTTATTGCTTACAGATCATATATTTACCACTCAGAGACTTCCCATTAGAAGTTCCTATCAGGGTATCAACCGAAGATAATTGGTATTCAAATTTTCAACGTTAAAGTTCTCACAACCTAAGATAATAATAAATTAGGTAAAGCAGGTGATCAATCCAGAAAACATGCATTAAACGATTAGAAATGAGTTAAATGAGTTAATACAAGACATGGAATAAGAACGAAATTGAAAGAAATGGGTAGCAGGGCTAGTCCCCACACCCAAGTGAAAGGACTACTCCCCTAACATGGAAAGATTAATATGGATGTCATAGTAAGAGGACACAATCATGGTTATGACTGTAGAATAAGTAGCCTGACATGGTGTGTGATGAAAGATTCCCTTCCTTCTCTCTATTCTAGTTATTAACCCTAACTTGTGGTTGAAGTAGGTGGATGGACAACATCTCGTTGAAGAGGTCAATTACCATGAAGAGGGAAGTCAATAGTGTTGAACTTATAGTGCTAGATAAGGAGGTCAATCCACTAGAGGTCAATGGATGTTAAGTTGTTGATGAAAGGGGTCGACTGATCATTGCTATCGACCTAAAGGTTAATTATTCTTTTGGTAAAGAGGTTGATATCTTTAGGGAACAAAATGATGGTCGATGGATCTAGGACTTAGGAGGTTAATCACTCAGTCTAGAGACCCTAATCACTCTAGAAATGACTAGGTCAATCACTTTGGAAATGACTTGGAGTTGGAACACTTTCACCCCTTTGGGAGTGTGAAGTCTGAGCGAGATTTTATGTGGTTGTATGACAAATATTTCTAGGCCTCCGTACTCATGTATCAGTAGTTGGATTTGTGCCACGTGAATGGTCGAGATTGATTGCTTGGCGTATAAGCATCCAATGAGGTTGATAGGGAGATGATTGATCGTTGAGGTTGATTGTTAGTGGATATCTTGATATCGACCTAAAGGTCAATTTCTATGGAGGCTACTCAAATTGACGGACTATTAACCTCAAGGTTGAATTCTACTTTTAAAGTCTAGCATAAGTGGTTAAGCTCAATTAATAATGCTCGATAGATGTGAAGGCTAATTTCCTGGTTATTGACCTGAAGGTTTATAGGTTTGAGGTTGGAGCATGGAAGTCAATGAGTCTCGATCGATCAGAAAGGTTGATCACCTCAACACGATAATTGGTGGTTTTTGAAGGTTGATCCGGAGGTCGATCAAGAGGTTGAGCACCTCAACAGGACCCCCTAGGCCTTCTTACTATAGAGTGATAAGATTCTAAACATGTATGGGGAGTCAAGAAAAGCATCAAATTCTTATAAATTGGCATGTAAAACCTAAGTAGATAGAGACAAAGCTATTTCTAAAATAAATTAATAGATTTAAATGATAAACTAGGTTAAAAATGGCATTAAAACTAGGATAAATATGCATTCATCATTAGCTTCATGCCCAAATAAAGGGGTAATTTGTGTAAAACCAAAAAAGGACATAGAAAAAGTCTTAGTCAACATAGCACTTACTTTAGTTTTTGAAAGAGCTTCTTAAATGGACAACACCAATGAGTAATATATCATTGGTGAGGGAATGAAGACACTTGTTAATGAATATTTGAAAGAATTAAACACTCAAATCAACACATAATCCATTAAGATGCTAGGGTGTTTCGAAGAACTAGTGATCATGAAAGCTCCATTTGAGTTCACAAGTAAATAAACAATCAAAGTTAAAATGGGTCAGCTGTAGCCACATATATAGATGTTTTCGTTCACAGTCAAGCACAACTACCATTACAATACAACTTGAATGGAAATACACCATCTATGATCACTCCATCCAAGGATGTACTAGAGAAAGAACATCACATTTGAGCAATCATATCATGAGACAATGATAACACAAGCATTCACTTGATAGGACAACTAACCCGATGATCGAATAGAAGAACCTAATGAACATAGAAAGGCCATTTTTCATCAAGAGAGAAGGCCACAAGCTAGAAAAGGCATGAACACTACAACTTCATTACAAAAGAAGTTGGATATAGTTAATCTTATGTTGTACCTTCTACTAGCACCTTGAAAATATCCTCTTGTTCCAAAACCACATGAGTTCCCACCTAATCCAAGATTCATTGCATCATTGTCAATCAGAGTTTTCTCATATTACCAACACACCACTCATCCCATTTGGAGAGTATCATGCAACAACTGAGAGATCAACAGAATAGAGGCTAAGATAGAAGAAGTTGACACCTTTAGAAGTTACCATCAAAAGATCGCAAATCTTGATTGTGGAAGCACAATAGAAGTAGATCAAATTTTAGAGATATCTAATGCTACCATTGTCGTCAAATATGAGATATCAACATGATAACTAGGAAGATGATCCACACCCTTAGTAGTCCCTCTCAATAAGGTTCTTCCTTTGGTCGAGCACCTTGTGAAGTTCCCAACCATAAGGGAGTCTCTTAATCTCTTGCCAAAGAGCTACAATATCAACATTTGATGTCACTCATGGCAACCTGGTAAACAAAAACGACACATGTCAGGATCTTAAGAACAACATAAAGACCTTATTGAGGTCAAATTGGTCAAAGTGAACACTCTTCGAGAAGTCACTCTAGAGAATGTTGTCGAGGGGTCAGTTTTAATTACAAAATTGGTTGTATCTTTGCTCGACCTAGAGCAGAATATGAGAAAATTAATTTGTCATGAGCCACCCAAAAGCTTCTGGGATCATGAAAGATCAATATAATTGTTCTTATCTAAAAACATCAATAAGAAACCATCAAAATGGTCAAAGATAGATCCACTTCAATTCACGTAACACTCACTATGGAATCTGGACACTTGAATTAGTGGAACGCTAGATCTAGCAAGTTAATATAGAAGGATAATGATCGTTATCCTAAGGCCCAAAAACTTTCTAAACCTAATATTACCCCTAAAATTCCCTATATCAACATGCATATATATCCACTAATTATTGAAAGCTAAGTTGCAACATGAAAGTGCACCACAAATTAATGAATGTTTTTTAGGTCTTCCTAAACAAAGAAATCAAAGGCGAGTCGGAACAAACCCACAAAGTAAAAACATTATGTAAAATAACCTAGCGGTCACTCCTTGCATGAACTTAAATGTATATACATGATGCTCACCAGACATGACAAAGATAGGTGGACTGTAGTATAAGGAGATTAAAACACCTTACTTTATTTTTCATACCTCTCAATCTTTAATCATGATCTATCCTAGGGATTGCAATTGAGGAACCTTCACTTGGAAATACTCATTCACCTGTAATCCAAGTTCCCATACTATAATTCAAGTTCCTATACTAAGGCTCTAAGCATCAATGTCCATAATGTCAAATTAACTAAATATGCATTATTTGCAAAGCCTATTGGTTCCCCAAATTGGAGTGTAGGCTCATTATGACTAACTTATGCTTAAAGGTGTTGAGGATAAATCCCATGGAAGCATCTCTAAAGCTTGATGTCTTGAACCAACTTGGTAGGGAGTTGTCGCTTGAATACTCAATTCATAACATGATTGAACTAAAAAAGAATCACATATAGGACAACTATAGCATAATACCCTCCCTAAGAGTCACAAGCTCCCATCCTAAGGTTCTGAGCATCAATGCCCAAGAATTTAAATGTATATGAAAAAATGATGAGCAATAAAATGCAAAGGGCACCCAACAATGTGGATACATGCTTTTCAGAGATTGATACATTAAAATTTCCAAGAATAGAGCCCACATGAGTGTCTCTCGTGCATGGTGCCTTAACACAATTGGGTGGGGAATTCTCTTGAATACTAGCTACGTGGCACTAATTGAGTAAAAAAACCACGAGGTGAGGAGTTAGAGGAGTGTCAAATCCACCCTAAATAAATCTTGCCATAGTGGTACTCATGAGTTAGAGGAGTGTCAAATCCAACCTAAATAAATCTTTCCATAGTGGTACATTTATCCATGAACATTCCTAGGGAGTAACCAACCTACTCATAATAGACAATTGATGAGTCCAAACATGATTGGGGTCCTAAATCACATTAAAATTTAGTACTGGAAAGTGGAAAAATAGAGAATTGGGGTATTTATGATTTACCTTATGATATGAAAAATTAATTACAAGACTACCTTTCATATATTAAGAAAGGCCTCTTGACTAATGTGGGTTACAACCAATTTTCCATAAGGGTCTTAGTTGAAAAGGCCTCAATGTTGATGTTATCTTGAGCCTAAACGTCTGTATAATTTAGATTGTGATGCCTACTGTGGGGAGCAACAAACATCCACAAACCATCTTAAACTTCATCAAAATTGAATAAAAGATCAACCTCAAACAACTTCTTAAAGACTAACATGGACATGATAATGTTTCTTGAAACAAATCCATGGGGGCTAAATGCTGTTGTAAAAAATCAAATCATTCCTCACCCCTAGATAAATGAAGGGAAGCGGTAATCCCATGTGATATTGGTCAACTTTGTGTCATTATCACAAATCACTTCAACATTTGGATGGACTCCTTTGACAAATAACAACATGTCTTCACTATTAGAGTTTGTCAATGATCATTTGGTACAATATTTAATGCATTAAAGATATGATGAAGAGTTGAAACAGTTCCACACAGAGAGAGTCCACAAACTCTTGCATACATTTATAGATAAAAAGTAAAACATGACACATAATCAACTGACATACGAGATATCCTATCTAGAAACACTTGCATACATCTGTAGAGGAAAAGTCCAACAAGGAACATTGCCTCTTGATGTACCAGAGACCCTATCTAGATTCCAAGACATATCTACAACATCATGAATGGGAGTTACCTCCTACCATATGAGGTAGCCTCACGTAGGCACATGTACAACACTTTAGGGAAGCTAAGATGATTTGCTCTCTACAAAACAACTACATAATTCACAAAGGACATCCAATCCAAAAATTTTGCAGAAGGATAACTCAGAAATAAGGAGCTCATGTCACTAAGGACACTTCTCTCATAATAGAACCATCATGATCTAACATCCATTTATGACAACAAAAAATAAATTTCAATCCTCTTCATAACAACCAAAAAGAATTGATAAGTATTCACAAGGCCACTATGTTAGAAAATCAGCACCAGTACAACATCACCAAAGAAAAATAAGCGATATATCGAACTCTAGTTCCAAATTGCAACCGATATCATATCCATCCACGATGAGATGCCCTGTATTCAGAATAGTTTGATCTAGGAATTGAAAATCCAATATAGCTTGAATCAAATTTCACACCCTAGTAAGGGAATATGATTCAAAGCTCTATCCTAACTAGGCACTTTTCATTTCCAAGCCCTATCTTAGGTAGTCAATTTTTATTTTCAAGGACCTATCATGAACAGGCATCCTACACTATATGCTTTTTCACTCTTAATCCCTATCCTATATTTCTACCTCTTCGGTATTTTATGTCGTACACCATGTAGGCATTTAGATTAAAAGTCCAACATCTAGGTAGCACCCTCTTATAAAATCCCTATCAATAATAGGCACTTCCTTTCTCTGAGACCTACATTTAAGTACACATCTACATGGTGTAAGACCTCTAGAAAGTATGCACTCCTAGATCAATCTCTAACACACCACTGAGGCTTACCTATCATTTGGATCCTAAATCCACATGGGATTTGAACCAATCTGCACTTGGGCATTCCCAACACACCATTATCTGAGTTCATTCTTCATTTTTCAATTTATAAGTACCCAGCCTAGACTTTGAACTTAGAATATGGTCCATACTATTCTTGCTTAAAATATCATATTCAGATCTATCCCACATTCATCCATGCTAAATCCCTATTTGAGACGAACATCTTCTCTTGTAAAATCCTTATCATGGACAAGGAATCCTCAGTTAAATCCCTAGATTCAGGTAGGAATCACTTCAAGCCTTATTATGTACATGCATTTATGATAAATCTCAATAGGTAGACACTTCGCTAAAAAAACCCTACAACTAGGTAGGCATTACTTTCAAATCCCTACATCTAGTAAGCATTTCTATAAACACACTTACCTGGATAGGAATTTCTTTCAGTTTAATCCCTATGTTCAAGTAGGCATCTTTGTTAAAAGCCCTATCCTTATGTAGGCATTTCTCCCAAATACCTATGATCAAATAAGCACAATGAGTAAAGACCTATACTAGGTCAACATCCCTTTAATAAAAACTACACTTAGGTAGGCATCAATTGCATATGTGTAGACAACTTGACTCAAGACCCACATCTAGGTAGGCATTCTCTTTATAGTCCTATCCAATATAGAAACCACCTTGAACAAAGCCTTGCATTCAGGTATGCATTCTCTTCTTTGAAAGTGACTATGCTCAAATAGGCACAAGATCAAAGATCTATGTTTTGGTAGGCATTTGAATTGAAGCCCTACATTCCTATTAGGCAATATAATATTAATCCCTACACTTAGGTAGGCCTCTTATTTTACACCCTATCTTGAACATGCATCCCCTCATATCAAAAGCCCTACATCTAGTTAGGAATTCTCTTTCCAATGAGGCCCTACACTCATATAGGCACCTTGATTAAAGCCATACAACTAGTGGGCATCATCCATAAAGCCCCCCCCACGTAGGCACTAACCATTCAAAGCATTATCTTGAATAGGCATCTCATGTCACTTAAGACCTATCCTAAATAGGCACATGTACTTCAAATCCCTAGCACGGACATACACATCACTTTATAAGACCTATCTTGTCAATTTTGATTCTATGTTTAATCCCAAGTCTTGAATAGGAAAATATTTTCATTTCAACTTTTGAAACCCTTCCCTAAGTATCCCATCCATTTATTTTAAGTCTAAAAGCACTATCTTGAGCAGGGAAACCTATTTTTGATCCTTTATATAAGACCTACCTAGTGTAGCCAACTCACTTCGTTTCTACATACCAACCCTACCATGAACGTGTATTGCACCTTTCAATCCATACCTTTGATAAGGAGCTTCAAGACGATTGCATATGCTTTCACGTCTATGTATGTTAGTCCTTTCCTGGGACCTTAGAAGGGACCCTACATCTTTGTATCACTTAATTGATAATCAATTGGAATAAGACTCGATGTCACTTTAAAAGCAAACCATCCCACCTTTTTGTAGTGGGGATATAGCTTAAGAGAAGGCTAATCAGATCAAGAGAGAATTAGAGTAGAAAGGGAAATACTTTTGAAGTGCTAACTAAACCTAGAACTCTTTAAATGGTTCATTGTAACCATAAGAAATTGATGACTAACTGATACATTTAGTTGTCATGGAGGATAACCTTACCATTATATAATTATATGGCTCTCAATCTTATCTTTCTTTATCACTTCTCCCATGAACTCTTCCCTCTAGAACAAAAATGCTCTAATGAACATATTGTTAACCTGTACATACACATTCCATGGAGGTTTTTATCTTATCATTGAATAATCAACTATGTAAACCATTATATTATTTTACTTCTCCCATGAAAAATTTCCTTGCAGAATGATAAATATCAGAGAACTAGAGTGTAAAAAGAAAGTAACCTAGAACTCTCCAAACAACTTTCTGCCACTCTACCAAACAGATGATTAACCAGTGTAGGAACATGCCTCGGTATAGGCTAACCTTGTTGTTATATAATTGTTTGGTGACCGATCTTGAGAAGTAATATCATGTGTGCTTCATTTCAAATCCTATGCCAAATAGGTACTTTAGTTTGGTCTTTGACATTACCTTAAACTATACCACATGTCATGAGCAAGAAAACCTGAGATTATCCATCCTCCAGGTCTTTCAAAAGACCTAACTCACTCAAACATCTAATTGTCAAGAGAGATAGAGAAAGAATAATTCTTCAAAATCTTCCAAACTCAAGAATTTTCCATGATCTTTCACATTATATGTAGACTCTTGATTTAACAAGGTATACTATGACGAACCTCAACCATTACCAACACCACTTTCATTTCCACCTTTTCTCATTAAGCGCATGAGTCACTGAGGCAATTGACATAGATGAATTAAGAACTAGAGTAGCATGGGAAACACTTTCAAAGTCTTAACTTAGCCTAAAACTCTTCAAATGACCCACATGCACTCTTGGATACAAGTCACTAGTCAAGTACGAGAGCATGCATTGGTTAAAAACTAACCTTAGTTTTAGATGATCATTTGTACCCAACATTTTTTCATTTTATGAATGTCTACCAACATGTCCATTCTTAGAAGTATACCACGCATTCTTGTCTCCTCAGTCATTTTCAATATGTTACCAATTCCACCTTTTCTCACTATAGATATGCGTTCGTGAGTGAAGCAGGCATGTATTGAATAAGAACTAAAGCATCATGGTAATTTTTTTTCAAAGTCCTAAATCGATATATAACTCTTCAAATGGCTTACTAACATGTCTAGGGAGACAGATGAGTATTTAGGTATGAGAGCATGCCTTGGTTAATGGCTAATAATATCACTACATGATCACATTTACCCAATCTTACACTCTCTATGAATGGTTATCACAATTATCCCTCCCAAAAAGAAGAAATCACCAACTCTATTCCCCCTCATAAGGTGTATAGAACATCCTTTGATGAGTCTCACCTTTTGGGATTTCATGACCAAAAATGGGGTTAAGGCATGGCTCAGGCTTGTAGTTCTCACTCTTACCTCAAACCTCATCTTGATGGAAAACTATCGGGACCCCATTTTTCTTGTCATCCATTGGATCTTGTCTTTATTTGATGATGGATCTCAACCTATTTATTCCACATTTTATCACCTATTTGATCCTACCATTTACCACAATATGGGGGCTTTCAATACGAAAAGGTATTTTTCTCTAGACGTAAGCACAATTCACTCTTAAGTTTAGCATTTTAAGGATTTTTCATTGTATTATCTTGAATAGAATGTTCATTTTAAATCATATAGATATTCAATTACTATTATCTAAAAAATATCCATATCTTCTTGATAATAAGAAAAACTTAATAACCAAGTTATTTTTATTGAGTTTTATTCCATGTATGACTCAATCTCGTAGTCCTAACTATTTTTATCTAGAATATCTCTAGAATATTCCTATAAAACTTAGAAACTTGAAAGAAATTCAAACTTTTCTGCCCAGGGACACCCAGTGGATTTGAGCAATCCGTTAGGTGCCACATGGTGGAACAAAAAGATCCACCACGTGTCCAAACACACAGATGGAATTCATTCACAACCCTCTTCTAGAATCTTCCACTAAAACCCTTAAACCATATTTTATCCAATAAATACTGCCAAGCCTGCAATGTAATTAAATGCCTTTTAGTTCTCTTGATGCTAGAGAGAAAATTACTTCCCTCTTTACATTTAGCATCTTGAGTGACCAGATGATCCTTCCTCTAGAACAACTATTTTTTAAGTTTGTTAGGCTGCATAATATTAACTATTTAACTTGCTATAATCTAAACCTACTACTTACCTATTTAGATTATCTATTAAGGTGATAACTACTCATACTGCTTTATTATTCCATGGTTATTTAAGCTACTTAATCATAATTACTTAATCTACTTATCTATATGAATTCAATGATATAAATCTGCTTTCATATGTTGATCCAATTTCTTTCATGATTTGATTATTCTAAAAGATTGAGTTTTGCCATGTAGACTTGCACTCTTATCGTCTCTTCTCCCACTTCTCACACTGAAGGAGGGTCTCCACTGTGGGAGATCATGAGGTGACCATGACCCATTACCTATAAAAATAGGATCTTTAGGGATATGATGGGAAAGCCATGGCCATTTCCAACCCCTAAGATGTAAAAACCAAAAATTTGCCCATTTTTACTTCTTTTTGCTTTATTTCCTTAGTTGAATATAAAACTGCCATTTAGCTCAATATTATGATAAAGAAAAATATTGATTATTAGGGAATGTGGGGTGTCTAACACCTTCCATACTTGTAATAGGATCACTACATTCCACCTTTGACAATGTTCTCTCTTTCCTTATCCACCCTCAGTGAAGTCAAATTAGGTCTTTCTGTCATTTTCGTGAGGATTTGAACACAAATTCTCACTTTTAGCTATTGTTCATATAAAACATGGTGGGGAACTTGGGCTTTATCTTTTCATTATTTTATTGCATTTTATGTGATCACTACGTTAGATTTACCATAAAATATTTTTTGAGTGGGTAAAACAATACCACTATTAGGCCAATTTTTATTCTAGGAAAAGTGATGTGACACCGTATTTGTAGTTTTAAAAGTAATATACTTTTCCTAATCCCGTCTACTATGTTTTTTTTGTCTAAATATAAATTAAACATCATGGAAATGTTATGTTGCAAGTTTCTCCTTTAGTTCTTTGAATTGAACCTTTTGTTTTCCAATATATCAATACTGCAACAACAATCCTTTGTGGAGTCTATAACTATTGACTTTAGGTGACAATTCACAATTGATGCTTCAGTGAGTGTTCCAATAACTCAAACATCCAATGTATTTTGAAAAATAATCACATCACTCTGTACCATGGGTTTTAAATTTAAAACTATCATGTTAGTTTTAATGACTTCATTTTATACCCCATAACTAATGTCACATATAGTAAAAAGTGATAGTTTTGAATATTATGTGACATAATAGATTTGGATTTCTACATCATGTAGGTTTTAGAGCTATCAAATTTTGCTTTAGTAGCCCCACCAACTACAATCTGGACATATAAAAACATCAATAGTACATTGAGTATAGTTTTTGACAAACAAACAACTTCTATATAACACAACTCATATAATCATTCATCGACATAACACTATAGTGAATATCACAAATCATCCAAGCATTTATTTCTTATTCAAATAAATGATGCAATGATTTCTCGATTCACTTACACTACTAGAGCACAACAACATAGATTTGGAATAATAAAATACAAAAATGTTTATAAATAAATAGCTGATATGGACTATGTCATGTCATATATTTTAGGATTAAAATTATATAAGAAAAGTAATTTTTTCACAGAAAAGAGAGTAGAAATACTTACATTACAACCTGACTAGATGTAAGTTCAAGTAACAACATTGAACACATTGTCAACAATCTCCATACTAGAAACCGGAAAAGGTTCATTCTATTTTAAGTCTACCTTAATCATTGTTCTGGAATAAGAGTCAATTTGCAACCTAGAGCAAATGATTTTAGGGTACTTTATGTAATCCAACATCATATTTTATCATAGTCCACATGATCTTCTTGTTCATGTTGAGAAAAAATGTACTCTTTTTGTTGCTTTCTTATTTTTTCGTTATCAACGTCAACATTGATGACTAATAATCAATCCAAAGTACATGTAATGATTAAGATATGTAGTATGGCCAAACAATGAAAACAAAAGTTTGGTATGTTGATGGGTTATTGAAAATTCTTTTTCTTCATTGAAGTAATTAGAATAAATGTTTGAGTTTGATCTCTATTGTCTAGGAATTCTCTTAATTTTTTATTCTTTAGTTTAAAATAACTAGCACAAAATATGCCTTCTTCATCATCAACCATCTATTTTGGGCAATACAAATGGCTTACAAGACTTGTCATCATGTTGGTTATCAAGACTTCAAATGGTTTCAACAATTGATAGGATGACACATCCATTAATGCACTGTAGCATCCCATGAAGAGAGTGCCAATGACAAAGTGGGAAAATGAACTTCTAGTTCTCATAAGAAATAAGATAATAGACTAACTAAATTTTCAGAAAATGGAAGACCACCCACTCAAAAGTTTTTGGATGACTTTCTTGGAGGACGTTATGATTAATTACAAACTCAAATCATTCTTTATAACTCCTTTGATGAAAAATATGGGTTTTCTAAAACCCACCAACCCACCTATTTTGTTTTTTTACATGCGTAATACACGTCGTTCGACACACCAATTCACTAGGGGTCTTAATCCTATAGTTTAACCTCTTGTTAACTATTGGTTAAGGTTAATTTACTAGTTTAGAGAGGGTCGATCCCACCAGACAACATGATTAAGATTGCAATTCGAACCAGATCACTTTGAACAAATATTGGAACAAGAAAGTAAAAGTCTATTGGTTGATGGTAGATAATGCTAGAATAGATAGTTGATAACACCCAAATCTACGCATATTATCTATGCATTCTATCTATAGTTTCATGTCACTTTAGTCTTCATTTTCCTTAAATAAACCATGTTTCTTATCTCCTTGTAACTTATGCCCTTTTCTAAATAAAGACCACTCAACTAGCCAATTTTGGGACTTGCAAGCACCAGACCTGAGAAGACATCTTTACTCCATGATTTCTCCCCAAGTCCACATGTTTTTGCAGCAACAAAGTCTACACCATGGTCGCGGTCCACATGGCCTTGACCACAACCGCGTCCAGGATGCACATTGCGACTGCGGTCCTCACCATCGCCACAGTCCCGACCACGGTCCACTTGGCCTCGACCGCGACCGTGGCCAGGATGCACACCGTGACTGTGACTGAACTAACCACGAATGAGGTTTACACCTCGACCGTGGTGCCCAACCCCAACCAAGGTGATAATTCGGCCTCAACCACGACCGCAGAAGGCACCTCGACCGCATAACCGCAACCAGAGGTCCTCGCCGCGACCGTGGTAGTTGAAGCTGTGATCTAGTTTAGAGCCACGATCACACCGCCTATAAATACCCGTCCCTCTCCACCTGAAGTGGGGTTCAGATCTAGGGTGTTTTTCCAACAATTGGTCTCGACCCAGTGAGGTTCCCGGAGCGTCGTGGGAGAGTCTGGAGGTCCAAAGGGGCCAAAGTGCTCTTTCTACACCCGCCTCTTCACCATGCTTTCATCTTCAACCTCTTTTCCACCTCCAACCACGAACCGAGCTACTGTTTGGGGAGGTTCTAGCGAGGTAGGAGGGCAAGGTGTCCGGATGACCATGGAGGAAGGTCTGAAAGATGAGATCCGGCCTTTACGGAGGTTAAAGAGTGAGAGCCACCTCTCCTCTACGGGCTTAATCTCTTCTCCTTCCTTCTCTATCTTCTGCTATGTTCTTTGGTTATCTGTACAAACGATGTTCATCCATCTTTGTTCGGTGCTAACTATGCTTGTCTATTTTTAGATCTAGTATGTTGCATGTTCTATTTTCTCTTTCTAAGTTATGATTGCTAGATTGGTTGATCTCTTTCTAGCTTGAACTGTTATGTCTGCTTGTATCGAGAGATCCGTTGTAGGAATAGCTAAGAGGTGATAGTTTGGATCTGAACCCGAGAGGAGGAAGATCCAGGGTATTCTATTCCTAGCATCCCAGAATATCCTAAGACCTGAGAGGGAACTTAGCATATTCTGAGGTGTTGATATGTCATTCCTTAAGAGAGGCTTGATGACATATCACTAATAGTTCTAGTCATGCATCACGAGAGCAAGTGGGATGACCCTACAAGACATATGCCACAGTGTGTACTAGATGTTTGCTTAGGTGTTTGAGGGTTGTCTATGCCTGAGAATGGGTGCATAGACTGCCCAGGCTGCGGTTACACAACCATGAACTCCTTTTCTCTTTATTAGTAGAATCCCACAAACTCTATTTTCCTTTGTTTTCTTTTCTTTGTTTTGTTTTAATTTGTGACAACCCGCTAGACTAGTTCTAGCACTTTCTTTTATCGACTAACGCTTTTGGCTTTTCTGACCCAAGAATGAAATCTCTGGCATCCTAAATGTCACCACGTCCCTGTGTTTGGCCCCGTATATCTACTTCAATCCCGTAATAAAAGTTATGGGCATCTTAGAAGGTTTCAGGTTATAAATTTAAAAGCTTCATTCTTTCCCTTGTCTTGTGTTCGCATACGGATGTGAGAAAAAGGAGGCGATCAACTTTTTGGTGCCATTGTTGGGGATGTAGTTTTTCACGGTTACATGCCTAAAAGATTTTGTTCTGTCACTTTAAGCCCATATATATATGAATAGTTTTCCTCTTACCTTACACTCTTGTTCATATATTCTGAATAGTTTTTCTTTTTCTTATAACTCCTTTAGCCATGGATCTTACTTCTGTAAGTTAGGTTATTTTCGTCCACCTGTCCTCTTGAATTTTTCCACAGTTTTGACTGCTGGCAATTAATTGAAGGTCAGAGTTAGGACTTAAGCATTGTTCGATTTCCCCCGATCTTTTTCCTTCTCCAACGGCTTTGCTCTTGAGTTGCTTCCTTTGGGGTTTAGCTAGAACTGTGACCATGGTTTATGAGAGGACCACGACCGCGACATGGTGGTGAGACCGTGACCGCGGTCTAGTTGCCTAGAACCACGACCGAAGTCTCTCTTAAGTAAGGCCGCGACCGCGGTTACGAGAGCCCAAGGGGAGCCTTTTAGGCCAGGTTTGAATGACATGTCGGGATGTATACGAGTTTTTGACCGACTGTTGCCCTTTTGACTGAGCTATTTACGCCTTTTCCGGGTTTTTTCAGCATTTTGTTCGTTGCTTCTAGCATTCTGCATGAGGGAGAGGCTTGGTACTGGGCCATAAATACCCCTGCGATCATGGTGTTGACCCCCTTCCGCCCTTGCCACTGAGTTCCTACCTCCGCTTTGCTTTCCGCCTGTTTTCCTCTTCCTTGCTCGAGCCGTAGGGCAAGAAGGAAGGAGCGTGCACGTCAACACAACGGCAGAAACCGTTACTAGACTGCCCCTGCAGTCGTTAGTCAGTGGCCTTGCCACTCACCGGCCGAGCGCCCCAGGAAGTGCCTAGTTCGGAGGGTCAAAGAGGGATCCCGGTCTTCAAGGTCGCAGTTCGTCAGATCGTGGTCGCCTACACAACCACGATCACGGTAATATGGGTGCTGAGGTCACAGTATCCCTGGATACACTATGACCTTGGTTCCACAAACCACGAGCAGCTAAGTCGTGGTGCCTTAACCTTGGACGATGGTCACGGTCTTCTATACCGCGATCACGGTCTCCAGCTGAGCCGCAGCCCAATTTGTAGACTGATTTGGTGTGTTTTCGAGGATCTCCTTCGTTGTCACCCACATTCAGGGTTACCAGGTCTACATTTAATATATCGATATCATGGACGCCATGAAGAGTTGTTTCAAAAAGCTCAAGAAGTCCATGACCAAGAAGAAAGGGGAGGGGAGCTCAGCTTCACAATCAAATTACGAGAGCCCCTACCCACAACACACCTCCCAAACTATGAACCCGATATATAAAGATGAAGTTATGCTTTGCACATCGGGGTTCAGTTCGCAAGATTTTGGCTCTGGTTTCCGCAGTCTCATTGGCACACCTATGGATACCCACAACGGATGGTCAGTACAAGAGGCATTACGAGAGAGGATAGACACAGGGCGACGTGATGCTAAACTCCAAACCTCGATCGGGTATCAAGATGGTCTGACGGTTCTTCATAGAGCCTCATCCATGGGAGATATGTGCCGACAGTCCATAGAGCGTTCAATTTTCTTACGATGGTCAACTTCCTCGAGAGATTATTTCCGGGGGAACAGACACCAAGTAGCTCATATGGGTGTGAATCATAGCTCAATCCCCTCACCGTTCGTTCTGAGCATAAAGCAAAAGCTAAATTTTAACGCTCTTCTTGGAGACAAATGTAGAATGACGGGCCTGAGGTACACCGATCCAGGAACTCTAATTAGACTTGGGATCCAGGAGCAAGTCGACAGATACCTTATAGGCATTGGCCTTGATGTTCTTGCATATGCACAGTGCAATTATTACCATAGACTCACTTGTGAGTTTTATGTCACGTTAGAGCCATACAAGGATCACCAGTACATTGTACTATGTTTCCGTCTCCTTAACCAACCCCACGAGGTTACAATGGAAAAAATGAATAGTTGGTTACCAAGATCTGCTGAAGATTGTGTCAAAATGACTAGGGGCAGCTGGAGACAACGGACTACAACTTCAACACTACCGAAGCAGGGAAAATGATCATGGGGGAAGGCAAGTATTCTGTTAAAAGAACCCAAAGCTCACACATCTACAACCCAGCAATCTGTTATCTACACCAGGTGCTAACCAACTGCGTCTTGGAGAAGCATGACAGTTAGGGGGCGCTCTGTGCAGTTGACCTTTACATTCTATGGTGTGTAGTAATGGGAAAGAAAGTGAATGTGGGGAACTTCATAATTCGTCACATTCACAACTCCTTCAAGAAACAAGTCCAATTCATGCCAATGGTAGGTATCATAACGTTTATAGCGCGCCATTTGGGAATTGGGGATGAATAGTTAGCACTCATGCAAGATACTGCCTAGTGGTCAAGATTAGACTTAGACCACTTGATCCGTTCAGGATTGATTAGAGAGTGCAACACTGGTTATCTTTACATCTTTGGTCACTACAAACACAAAATTTTACTGTCGGCAAACGTCGAGTTTGCATGTTGAACGTCAATTATGGACGTCTCTATTTTGGACGCCCATGGTAACGTTCGTCATATGAGCGGAGCCACGGGAGCTTCTTTTTATGTGCCACCAGTGCCAAGGATTCATGAGGGGGAACAACAGATGGAGTTGACTTTCAACAACATACCTTATCAGGATGGACCCTATGGGGGGATACCTACTGCTGAATATTCAAAAAATCCCCAGCACTCGTACGTGCCATATGATAACCAGGAGAACTTCTATGACTTCATGATAGGTTTCAGAGATGACTCCGGAAGGTGGTTTGACACTTTGGCTGACTCCGGAAGGCGGTTCGACACTTTGGAGCAAGATTTGCATTATCTCAGAGAAACATTCGATATGGTCTTTCTCAGAGAGCTTCAACAGTTTTATCAACAACCATTTCAACAACCCCCCGAGTCTTATTATCAACCTAGACCCAACGTCTATCAGCCGCCCCAAAGCTTTGATCAGGCAGTTCAGTTTCAGTAAGACCCGAATCAGAACTTCAAAAACACACTGAGTAGTCTAGACAACTTGGATCAATATCTGAATAGCGACTACCAATAAGCAACTGCTCACCTCATACACCCACCATGAAAAGAAGAACTGCTCGAGTACGAGTAAGGATTATAACCTTGGGGAGGCGGTCAGGGTATACCCCCCACCTCCTTCTCCTTTTCCCTATTAAATTATTGTTTTATTTATTCTTATTTTCCTTGTATACATGCATCATTTAGGACTTTAATAAATTTCCCACCCTACTATTTCAAGTTTAAGTCTTGCTCGAGGACGAGAAATTTTTTAAGCTTGAGGTGGTAGGCTTCGCCCTTCTATCTCTTCATCCTTCTAACATGCATGTTTACTTCCTGCATTTAGTTTTAAAATTTTGAAAAAAAAACCAGCTTTTTAACTTTGCAATTATGGCTATATGGTGCAAATTTAATAGATAAATGCTTGACTTTATGCCTAAATGCACAGTTTTCATCTTAAAAATTGCTTGACCTTTTGCTTGGCTTGCTCTTTGACTCTTTCCTTGAGTTTGGCAATAAAATCTAAGGTTATGTCCCTTTTTTCATAGATTAAAGCTAAATCCCCTTGATCTATGTTGTGAATGGAAAATCCATGATAAAGGGCCGTTGGAATGAGCTAAAACACGATCAAATAATCCTAGTTGTGGTTTCATGAGCTTGCCTCTATTCTAAGGATTCTTGAATCATAATTGCAACTTTTCACACAGGTGTCAAGCGAATTATGATGAGTTTTGAGCTATAATCAAGATGAAATGTTTTCCTTGATGGACTACATGCCTTCTCACCTTATATTGAGTCAAAAAGATAAAAAATATAAAAATGTGCAAAAGAGGCTTGGCCACCCACAAAAATCCAAAAGAAAAATCTATATAGTTCTCACCCAAGCCTACAAATAGAATGCAGATGATAGAAGCCTGAGTGTGAACAATAAATGAGTGTTGTTTTCTCTTTTAGGAGAGTTGAGGATGGTGCCCAGTCGGTGCATGATTGTGCTCACGAATGCGGGTATGTCGTTCCTGGTAGCATCACTCTGAATGCTCATTAGAGAGTCACTAGGAACCCCTAGGAGACCTATGAGATCATCCCAGTAGTAGGGTTGGTTCGAGCATAGTACGGGGAGTTCATCTCACTGCTTTAGACCAACTGGTTCAGACTGCAGGGACTGTTGCTCGCTACATGGACCAACCTGATGCAGATTGGGATCCTCAGAAGTGATTAGAGTCTTTTTGCTTTGTTTCTTAGGACATGAATAAGTGAGAGGTGTGGTGTTCCTGATTGGTATGCATGGATTCTTGGTGATGGCTCATTGCTCATCACCTGTGAGATCACCTATGTGACAATTCTTTCATATTTAAATAATTATGATTCAAACCCTCATGAGTATCGGTAGGCTGTAGTGAATTTTCTTAATCTTTCCTGGAAACTCTTTGATCTTTCTTTAGCAGGACTATGGTTGATTGGTGGGGATTTGTTCTAAAACGACATGGATTAGGAGAATAGATGCTTTAAACTATTTTTCTTAACTTTTGCATTTATTGCCAAGCTTAATTTGGATGTTATCTATTTGTTCTTTGAGCACAGTCTTGTTTGAGGACAAGCAAGTTTTAAGCTTGGGGTAGTTGATAACACCCAAATCTACGCATATTATCTATGCATTCTATCTATAGTTTCCTGTCACTTTAGTCTTAATTTGCCTTAAATAAACCATGTTTCTTATCTCATTGTAATTAATGCCCTTTTCTAAATAATGGCCGCTCAACTAGCCAATTTTGGGACTTGCAGGCACCGGACCTGAGAAGACATCTTTACTCCATGATTTCTCCCCAAGTCCACACATTTTTGCAGCAGCGAAGTCTACACCACGGCCGCGGTCGACTGCGGTCCACATGGCCTTGACCGTGACTGTGGCCAGGATGCACACCGTGACCGCGGTCCTCACCATCATCACAGTCACGACCGCGGTCCACATGGCCTCGACCACGACCATGGCCAGGACGCACACTGTGGCTATGATAGAACTAACCGTGACTAAGATTTACACCTTGACAGTGGTGCCCAGCCCCAGCCAAGGTGATCATCCGACCTCAACCACGACCGCAGAAGGCACCTCGGCCGCATAACCACGGCCAGAGGTCGTCGCCGCGACTGCGGTAGTTGAAGCCATGATTTAGTTCAAAGCCGCGATCACACCGCCTATAAATACCCGTCCCTCTCCACCGGAAGCGGGGTTCAAATCTGAGGTGTTTTTCCAACAATTGGTCTCGACCCAGTGAGGTTCCCAGAGCGCTGTGGGAGAGTCTAGAGGTCCGAAGGGGCAGAAGTGCTCATTCTATGCCCGCCTCTTCAGCATGCTTTCTTCTTCCACCACTTTTCCACCGCCAACCATGGACCGAGCTACTGTTTGGGGAGGATCTAGAGAGGAAGGAGGCCAAGGTGTCCGGATGACCAAGGAGGAGGGCCTAAAAGATGAGATCTGGCCTTTACAGAGGCTAAGGAACGAGAGCCACCTCTCCTCTACGGGTTTAATCTCTTCTCCTTCCTTCTCTATCTTCTGTTGTGTTCTTTGGTTATCTGTATAAACAATGTTCATCCATCTTTGTTCGGTGCTAACTATGCCTGTCTATGGCTAGTTAGCTCCTTCTTGGCTATGTAGCCCGATCTGGGCATGTATATGTAATTTTGCCTTAAGCAAGTAGAGTTATTTCAGATCTAGTATGTTGCATGTTCTATTTTCTCTTTCTAAGTTATGATTACTAGATTGGTTGATCTCTTTCTAGTTTGAACTGCTATTTCTACATGTATCGAGAGATCCATTGTAGGAATAGCTAAGAGACGATAGTTTGGATCTGAACCCAAGAGGAGGAAGATCCAGGGTATTCTGTTCCTAACATCTTGGAATATCCTAAGACCCGAGAGGGAACTTAGCATATTCTGAGGTGTTGATATGACATTCCTCGAGAGAGGCTCGATGACATATCGCTGATAGTTCTAGTTACACATCGTGAGAGCGAGTGGGATGACCCTACAGGACAGATGCCACATTGTGTACTAGATGTTTTCTTAGATGTTTGTGGGTTGTCTACGCCTGAGAACGGGTGCATAGACTACCCGTGCTGCAGTTACATAGCCAGGAACTCCTTTTCTCTTTATTAGTAGAATCCCGCAAACTTTGTTTTCCTTTGTTTTCTTTTCTTTGTTTCATTTTAATTCGTGACAACCCGCTAGACTAGTTGTAGCACTTTCTTTTATCGACTTTCACTTTTGGCTTATCTGACCCAAGAACAAAATCTTTGGCATCCTAAACGTCACCACGTCCCTGTGTTCGACCCCGTATATCTACTTCGACCCCATAATAAAAGTTGCGGGCATCCTAAAGGTTTCAGGTTATAAATTTAAAAGCTTGATTCCTTCCCTTATCCCTTGTTCGCATCCGGACGCGAGAAAAAGGAGGCGATCAATAATGATAAGATTACACTAAGAACAAGGAAATAAATGTTACACTTGAACAAATAAGTAAAGAGTTATGCTAAGAACAAGTAAAAAGAGAATTATGCTAAGAACAATAAGGGAAGGTTATCTATGAGTAGAATTAAATTGCAAGTAAAGAAAGAGTGATTGGGAAATAAGTAATTTGGGAAACAAGATTGAATCCTTGATAAAAGATATTGGGGTTATGGGTTTTACCTCCATAGCCTACATAAAACTAGATCGATGAAATCTATGGAGATAAAACAAGTTAAATGAAGGTATGCAAACACATCCTTAAATGGATTTACAAAGGTCGAACTCCTTGTAAACCCATTCTTGCCAGAACATTCCAAGAAAAGATCCTTCTAAAATCTCATCTGGATCTTTGTGCATTTGTTTGGTTATTCTGAGTCTTTGAGTCTGAGTCTCATCACCCAAGAATAACATTCGACACAAACAAGATATCAAGTCATTTAAGTCGGCAAAAATGCAAACAAAAACCATCTAACAAGTATTAGCATATATAATTAAATCTACTTAACTATGGTCATGGGGCTAATCACCATGCCCCAATATAGGAAACTACTCTCTATCCATGGAAGTTAAATAAAGAACAACATAAGGAAGAGGGGAAGCAATAGACTAGAAGAAGAAGAATACAAATTGATCTTGTCTAGTGACTATGAAATGGCTTCCCCTCTTAATTCCTTGCTCCCAACAAGAAGACCTAGAAACAATGAGAAAGAAGTAGAAATATTTATTGAAGAACAAGAGAGTACAAGTGCAAGAATAAAGTAACAAAATGCTGAAAATCTAGAGTGCAAGTAAAAAAACTTGGATCCCCTTCCTTGTGGAGTCCCCCCTCCTTTTATATGGGAAGGAGGCGGTGGAAACCATAAAAAGGGGGAAGGAAAAGGAATGGGTTGCTGCTACTGAAGAAAACAATTTGTGTGCCATGAATCAAGACTGGTTCACATCCTAAACTGATCAGTTCAGGTCTGAAGAGGTGTAAGCCTAGGTGGAAACCCTAAGGTAGGGTAGCAGTGTTGTTGGAACAAAACTTGGTGTCTAAGCAGGATTAACCAATCGTTTGCTTCTAGAAGTGCTCAGTTCGCATCTAAAATTGCTCAATTTAGGGAAGTGGGTCAAAACCCTAGAGATGGGGTGGTGGGACCATTTGACCATGACTTTGTCATTAAGAAATTTGAGTCGGCCTTTTGGAAGACCCAAAACGCTCAGTTGGGTAACTGAGACAAGCAGTTGGGAAGAATAAAATGCCCATTTTGGCTACTGAATAGCCAGTGCGGAAGGGATGGAGCTGAGAAGTGAAATGGTCGTCAAGGCTCTGAAGTGTAGATTCTTGTATGGGTTAAATAAGCAGTTCACAACATGAACCGATTAGTTCTAGTGCTAAGTTGGTCCAAAGTGTGTAGTGAAGGTAAAATCTACAAAAATAAAGGAAAACGATAAGAATTTGCATGCATTATTGGTCAAGAAGTGAGAAAATTGCAATTGTTTCTAGAAAATTAAGAAAAGGGAAATTAATTCCTATAAAAATATTATGAAAGATGAATTTTGTAAAGGGATGAATATACATTCATCAAAATACCCCAGATTTGAACTTTTGCGTGCCCTCAAGCAACAAAGAATATAATTCCAATTTGTACTAGAAAAATGTATATCCTCACCCTCATAACACTATGTTCTTCTTTACCTCCTTTCTTGGCCAAGTGACCCAATCTCCTAGAACCACAAAACTCAAAATTCCACATTCCCTATTAAAACATGTTTCATGGCTTGTTTCTATATCAAGATTTTGTATGAAGCAGACTTCATCTTACTTAAATTTTACACTCCCACTTTTATTGTAAGTGTCAGACATGAACGTGATGAAATGAGGTACATAAGAAGATGATCCCTCCTCTATTTGACTTGGGATCTTTTTATTCATGGGTCACAGTCACATTGACTACATTTTTTGGTGTTCTCTTTGGTATCTTTTGATGGTGCGCCCCTATTAGATTTATGAGAGGCATGGAATAATGAAGATGGGGGAAGACATGTCACCTTAGACTTGGGGTTTAACATGAGGTGGTTTTGATTTTCCTTTGTGAGATGATGATTGTGGAGGGAGATTGTTCTTGTTCTTATAAAACTTACATTTTTCTAGAGGAGTGTCATCACATTAGTTTGACTTTTCCTGTCACAACATCATACAAGAGATATGACAAGCTAATATGTAGATTTAAAATAGGAAAAATCTATGTTTGATTATGATCAATGCAATAAGGCTTGTCAGCATTTGCAAGGAGTTATGTAAATTTGGGGTCCTAGGTGACATGCTGTTTTCCAATCATGGAAATTTGTAAAATTTTGGAAAGAAAATTTAATGCATTCAAGGGGGTACAATGATACAAACTCTATTCATATTGGCAGACTCTATAAAAGCTAATTTTCAAATTTAAAAAGCAAACTAATTTTTAGAAAGCAAGCTAAATGCAAAATAAAATGATGAAAAGATAATGCTGAAAAGGGAAGATAGGGGGTGGAATAGTTATGTACCACCCACCTCCACCCAAACATAGAATTTTGCTCATCCTGAGAAAATTCCAAACCTAAGATGGAGGTAAGAAGATCACTATTGTGATAGATAATGAGGTGATGGATGAGCAGAAGAGGAGGTAGGGTTATAGTAGTAATTCCCCTATTATGGGGAGTTGGAGTCAAGGTAACTTGATGGGCTCCATACTCCTCATAAGAAGGTCGAATGGGAGAATAGTGGACACAATACACATGCCAAGACTCATGGGAACTCTACATGAGATAGAGATGGTTCAGCTAATGTTCTTGGCACTTCTTTTCCTACTCCATCTGGTCTATCTGATCCCAGATCTCATAGAAGCCATAAGGCTAGTTCGGGCCAACCTCAACTCCAATGCACCTCCTGGTGAGATGACGAGATGGTAAAGGAGGAGTTCCACTCACATCATCATTTGCCTCCATAGAGACACTCCTCCTGTGGGCAGAAGTCTCGGGGGCATCAATTGGGTAGAGGTTCTCTAGATGAAATCATTGAATGTGAGCCAGTAGATCAGTCAGATCAAAGACCAAATTTGCTACTACAAACCTGGCCCATCGAAGGAGCTTCAGGGATATATGAGAGTCTTTAAACATCAAATACTAGATGTCTTCTACTTTGCAGTGAATCAAATTTCTTCCCTTTGGGTATAAGAGGTCAATCAGATGACCCTTACAAGGCACAGATGGGAAGGAGATGTGAGTGTCACCCAAGAAGATGGGTAAGGTGGTCAGTATATGGACGATGCAAAAAGAAGAAGTGATGGCACAACTAGCCTGAGTGCTGATATGCTTGAGGAAAACATTCCCCCATTCAAACAAATATTCATTCAGAATACATCATAGAGTGTATAGATCTGGTTGAGTAATGACACCTTGAGTGCCTGCCCTACTGAAGATAGTGCAGGATAGGATGCAGTGAAGATATCTGATGACTAGATTTTTTATGCTCGAAGCCTTGGGACCATTAGGTAGAGTAGGTGGTACTCTAGTAATGTCCACCCAGAACATTCTACTTATTGTATTTGTTGGGGAAGGAGTCACAAGGACACTCTATGAATCAAGGGAGCCAATAGTCATGCCTGCCATCGAGGATGATGGAGGTGAACTGTCTGACAGAGGTCTCCAATTCCTCCACAAAAATCTAGACCTTGCAATTGGAATTTCCCCATAGCAGTGGAAATGATGGAATGTGGTCATGAACTCGAGGGTGATATCAATGTATATAGAGAGTACATGGTAGGGAACATGAAGGTATGGTTGTGTCGTAGAATGTTTTCAGCTGTGTCGTAGAATGTTTTCAGTTGTGTCCCTTATGTCAAGGGAATTGAGGTTGTTTCTGCTTGCCCATTTTGGGAGCGCAACATCGATGGTGAACATGTAGCAAACCTTTCAAAATGTCTATCATTGATGAACTTGTCATAGCTTCCTAGAATAGGTGCTATGTGCGGTGGGTGAGGTGTGATGGAATCTGGGTCATGTGAAGATGACATGCCTACCTCAGCTTCCTGGATGAGATCCTCTACTTCCATGAGGTTGTGGAGCATCTCCTCTACTACCTCAGGTGAAGACTCACCGGTAGGTTCCCGGATGTGTATTCTGGAGCCCGAGGTGGAGCGTTGAGGAGGCTCACAGGAGATGGATTTCTTAGTCAAGGCCTTTCCCTTGTGGAAATGGTTGAATAGACCACAACATGATCCTTCTCGAAACATCATGATTGTAATAGGGGTCCAAAACTCCCAGTTGGATTAGCATCATGATTGTTCAATGGCATGAAATAATAATCTCAATAAATGAGATGCTTGATTTAGTGAACAATACACTAATTATGAATGCCTTGGTTTTCCTGGTTGGCTATCACAACCAATTGGTTCACCTGACGAGTGAAGTAGGATTAGTTGCTAGTGAGGGGTGGGAAAGGGAAAAGAAGGAGAAGAGGATGGAGAGTGAGCTAGAGAGGGAGATTCACCATGAAAATGACCAGTTGGGGTAGAGGACACTGACTGACCGACACGTCTAGGCAGTAGTGATGTTCCCGGTCTGAAGGTGGAATGACAGTTTGGGCAGGGAGCTGAGGTGGCTGGAGGTGAGTGAGACGTAGAGATGGAGAGGGGCAGATGGGGAGGGATGGCAGTGTGGGATGATTACTATTTAGTCACGAGACAGTCAGCTCACTAGTGAGATGGTTGGATGGCTATGTGAAGCAGGCAACCAGAGGCTGGACAATCTACTCACTGAGGTAGAGGACAAAGATGAAACACTTCTCATTGTTGGGTGATGTGAGTGGCTGCTAGGGTAAGGGTTTAGGGTTTCCCTTGGGTTAGAATATTTTATAGGCCTTTTGGAAAATATGAGTCGACTGTTTGGTAAAATGAATTGATCATTACAGGGTCAAAATGAAAAAAGAGATGTTGGGTTGCCTCCCAACAATTGCTCAATTTTATGTCAAAGGTCTGACACTTATACTCATTGAGCCAACTCGGGGTCAAAATTGGGTGGGGTGGTGGTTCTCTTAATTCTAGGTGTGCACAGATAGGGAAGTGATATGCTTCATATGCAACAAAATCCTCAACTGTAATCAACTATTTAGGTTTATGCTCATTTGTCTAAAAACTCAACCTTCCATTTATCCCAGAGAAGAAAATTGCCATGTAGATAGGCATGATTGACAATGTAAGGTCCATTCTATCTAGATTTGAGTTTTCTAGGGAAAAGCCTCAACCTGGAGTTATAGAGTAGGACTTGGTTACGTTTCTAAATATCCTCTCACTTAATATGGCTGTCATGCCATAATTTAATTTTATCTTTTCATATCTAGGCATTCTCCTAGGCAGTCATTCTGAGCACTTCTAACTCTTACATTTGAATAAATGGTTTTCAACTATTGCAGATAGATCAAAAATTTAGAGTTTTAGTTCCCATCTAGCCTTGGGCTCCAATTCTATGGGTAGATGGAAAGACTTTTCATAGATCAATCTAAAAGGAGTGGTACCTATGGGTGTTTTATAGGTTATTTTGTATGCCTACAAGGCGTCATTGATTTTCAAAGCCCACTCTTTTCTAGAGAGATTGACAGTTTTTTTCTAGGATGGACTTGATTTGACGATTCGAAACCTTATCCTGACCACTAATTTGAGGGTGGTAAGGGGAGGCGACCTTGTGGTGAACTCCATATCTTTTTAGCAAGGGCATAAATATTTTCTCTAAGAAATGAGAACCCCAATCAGAAATCACAGTACAAGACACCCTGTACCTAGGGAAAATGATATCTTTTAAAAAGCTTCTTAATATATTTAGAGTCACAAGTATTGGTGGGGATGGCTTGTACCCATTTTGAAATGTAACCCACACCGACTAGGATATATAGGTACCCACATGAAGAAGGAAATGGTCCCATAACACCTCCTAGACATCGAAGATATCTATCTCTTGCCAAGAGGTCATGGACATTTGATCTCTCCTAGAAATATTTCCAGACCTATGGCATTGATCACATGCTAAGACAAATTCATATGAATCTCCCAATAAGGTAGGCCAAAATAAACCATATTGGAGAACCTTTCTAGTTATTTTCTGAGAATGCATGTGCCCTCCAGTGGAACTAGAATGACATTGTTCAAGTATCTTGTGAACCTCTTCCTCAATAACACACCTTTGATAGAGACCATCTGCACACAGTCTAGAAAGATAAGGATCATCCCAATAATATTTCTTAACATAATGTAATTTATTTTCGTTGGTATGTCGCTTGTAAACATGATGTAGGACACCTATAGCAAGATAATTGACATAATATGAAAACCATGGGTATTGGGATTCAACCTTCAACAGTTTATCATCTAGTAGAGAATAATTAATGGGGATTCCATCATCATCATACAATCTTAGGTGGCTAAGATGGTCCTCCGCAACATTCTCACAACTTTTCTTATCAATGATTTCTTCATCAAATTCTTGAAATAAAAGGATCCAACGAATCAGATGTGGTTTGACATCCTTTTTTGGTCATAAGGTATCTAATGTCAGTGTGGTCCGTGTAAATAGTAACCTTGGACCCAACGAGGTAAGATAGGAACTTATTGAAAGCATAAAGAATGGCTAACATTTCCTTCTCAATAGTGGTATAGTTCAATTGTGCACCATCTGAAGTCTTGGACACATAATAAATGACATGGTGTTTCTTGTCAACACACTGTCCAAGAATGGCACCAAAAGGAAAATCACTAGCATCACACTTGATTTTTTAAGGCAAAGACCAATCAGGTGCATGAACGATGGGGTTATAGGTAATATAACCATTTAGGCAAAGGAAACTGCTCATGCAAGCTTTATCAGTGGTGAAGGGGACATCCTTCTAAAGGAGGTTGGTAAAGGGCTTGACAATTTCCAAAAAATCATGGACAAATCGCCGATAAAATCTAGCATGCCCAAGGAAGGTACAGATGTCCTAGAAAGAAGTGGGAGGGGGAAGTTTGGTGATCACGTCAATCTTGTCTCTATCCACCTCTATGCCTGCATTGCTAACCCTATGTCCCAAAACAATTCCTTCTATTAGCTTGAAGTGACATTTTTCACAATTTAAAACCAAGTGTGCTTCTTCACACTTTTCTAAGATAAGGTATAGATGTCTACGGAAGGAGTCAAAGTAGTATCCATAAATGGAGAAGTCATCATGAATACTTCCATTATAATTTCAATTAACCCAGTGAAAATAGTGGATATGCACCGCTGGAAGGAGGTTGGGGCATTATCCAACCCAAAGGGCATTCTCCTGAATGCATAGGTGTGAAACATGAAAATGAAGGTATTGTCCTGATCGTTTGGATGAATAGGAATATGATAGAAATATGAATAACCATCTCAATATCAAAAAAATTGTTGATGGGCAAGGCTCTCTAGTATTTGATCCAGAAAGGGAAGAGACAAATGATCTTTCCTAGTGGCCTTATTCAGTTTCCTATAGTCAATAGTCATCCTCCATCATGTAACAATATGGGTGGGAATGAGCTCATTCTTGTCATTCTTCACAACAATGGTTCCCACTTTCTTGGGGACCACTTGGATAGGGCTGACCAAGGGGAGTCAGAAATGAGGTAGATGATTCCTGAAGTCAAAAGTTTGATAACCTTGAATCGGATAACCTCTTTAATGTTTGGATTTAATTTCCATTGAGGGTCCTGGTATGGTTTATATTCTTCAACCATAGGGATGTTTATGATTCATTTTATATCCCTGGGAAGCTCTCCTTTTTCTTGGTTGAGTCACGAGCTTGTCTTCCTACTCAAAAGTAAGGTTAGAATTAATGATGACAAGACATATTTATTGTTCATCAAGAAAAACATATTTCATTCATTTTAGGAGAGGTTCCATTTCCATGGACTTAGGGGGTTCGAGTTTCTCTTATGGAAGAGAGATCATCTTAAGGTCTTCAAAATTTCCATCAGAGCCCTCTTTAGAGTTGTCTAGATGAGCCCTACATTGGTCCAACTGTTCATCTTCAAAACCACATTATGAAGGGGTCATAAGGGCATTGTAGAGGGTATCCTCAAGTAACTCCCATTCTTGCCTTAATTGGGAAGTCTTGTCAACACAAATGAGGAGGTAGACCTCCTCTTGCAGGCTCTGTCCCCTCATACCTTCAAACACCCTAAACTCTAGGGTCTGTCTTCATAATTGCAGAAGGATAGTTCTGTCGTCAACATAAATCAAAGCTCAAGTAGTGTCCAAGAAGGGATGACCAGAAAATGAGCAGGTAACATAGATATTCCTTGATATACTTGATTACAAAATCATATGGAACATAGGTGTTTTTCCCAACCTTTACAAGTATATTGATTGGCCCTAGGTGCACACCTATTTGAAAGTACAGGTGTGATCCCAAAGGATAATCAAACATTAAATTTATAGCTCGACACCTTCAAGGACCCCCACAACTTTCATATGGGGTCAAATATATGGATTTTGGTTCATTTAGGATGCTTAGGATCTCTCTCTTAAGTCAGTTAAGCCATTCTGATACTTGATAAAAGTTTGGAACTAGAACTAGGCTAGCAAAATGTCACAAAATAAAATAAAACAAAGTAAAGAAAACAAAATAGAGTCCTTCAGATTCTACTAATCAAAGAGAAGGAGTTCGTGGCTACGTAACCACAAGTTATGCATCCTATGCACCCATTCTTGGGCATACATACACAATCCTTGAACACTTCAACAAGCAACCTACATCCAAACATAGTACGTAATGTAATATCTATTCCTATGGGGGTCATCCCACTTGGTTTCTCACAACATGACTATAGATCATCAATGATATAAAACCTCTCTCAAGGATGAAAAAAATCAACACCTTAGAATATTCACGATACCCATTCAGATCTGGAATATTCTAAAATGCTAGCAACAAATGTGATCAAGACAAAACCCAGACAGTGGGCCTGGGCGGGTTAGGTTGGGCCCGACCGAGCCAGGCTTGGTCCGACCATGCCCAGGTCTCAAATCTATATATATCACCCTTAGACATCCTCCTTTCATATTAAATCCAAAATACCAATCATAACTAATCTTTTGATCAAGGCAGAAATAGAAGTTCAAGTAAGAAAGAGATCAACCAAACCAGCAATCATAACTAGAAAAAGAAGATAGAAAAAAAAACATACTAGATCTGGAATAAAACTACTTGCTTAAGGTAAAAGTACA